>JASKON010000021.1:600000-1117500 GCA_036010255.1 Myotis pilosus | reverse complement strand
GATGCACATGTTCTAGGAGAGGCACATGTGCAGTGTTATCCATGAGCAGCGGATGGAGGTGCACATGTTCTAGGAGGAGGCACATGTGCAGTGTTATCCATGAGCAGCGGGTGGAGATGCACATGTTCTAGGAGGAGGCACATGTGCAGTGTTATCCATGAGCAGCGGATGGAGGTGCACATGTTCTAGGAGAGGCACATGTGCAGTGTTATCCATGAGCAGCGGATGGAGGTGCACATGTTCTAGGAGAGGCACATGTGCAGTGTTATCCATGAGCAGCGGGTGGAGGTGCACATGTTCTAGGAGAGGCACATGTGCAGTGTTATCCATGAGCAGCGGATGGAGGTGCACATGTTCTAGGAGGAGGCAGATGTGCAGTGTTATCCATGAGCAGCGGATGGAGGTGCACATGTTCTAGGAGAGGCACATGTGCAGTGTTATCCATGAGCAGCGGATGGAGGTGCACATGTTCTAGGAGAGGCACATGTGCAGTGTTATCCATGAGCAGCGGATGGAGGTGCACATGTTCTAGGAGAGGCACATGTGCAGTGTTATCCATGAGCAGCGGATGGAGGTGCACATGTTCTAGGAGGAGGCACATGGGCAGTGTTATCCATGAGCAGCGGATGGAGGTGCACATGTTCTAGTTGGAGGCACATGTGCAGTGTTATCCATGAGAGGCGGGTGGAGGTGCACATGTTCTAGGAGGAGGCACATGTGCAGTGTTATCCATGAGCAGCGGGTGGAGGTGCACATGTTCTAGGAGGAGGCAGATGTGCAGTGTTATCCATGAGCAGCGGGTGGAGGTGCACATGTTCTAGGAGAGGCACATGTGCAGTGTTATCCATGAGCAGCGGGTGGAGGTGCACATGTTCTAGGAGGAGGCACATGTGCAGTGTTATCCATGAGCAGCGGGTGGACGTGCACATGTTCTAGGAGAGGCACATGTGCAGTGTTATCCATGAGCAGCGGGTGGAGGTGCACATGTTCTAGGAGAGGCACATGTGCAGTGTTATCCATGAGCAGCGGGTGGAGGTGCACATGTTCTAGGAGGAGGCAGGTGTGCAGTGTTATCCATGAGCAGCGGGTGGAGATGCACATGTTCTAGGAGAGGCACATGTGCAGTGTTATCCATGAGCAGCGGGTGGAGGTGCACATGTTCTAGGAGGAGGCACTGTGCAGTGTTATCCATGAGCAGCGGGTGGAGGTGCACATGTTCTAGGAGAGGCACTGTGCAGTGTTATCCATGAGCAGCGGATGGAGGTGCACATGTTCTAGGAGGAGGCACATGTGCAGTGTTATCCATGAGCAGCGGGTGGAGGTGCACATGTTCTAGGAGGAGGCAGATGTGCAGTGTTATCCGTGAGCAGCGGGTGGAGGTGCACATGTTCTAGGAGGAGGCACATGTGCAGTTACCCATGATCTGGATTTCAACTTCGCAAACAGCCAATGAAACGCGTTGGAAAACTGTTAGCGGAAACACGCTGTTCAGCACAGGGGCCTTTGGGCCGTGAAACGAAAGTGCAGCCCACATAGCAGTTAGGGGGCTGCCTCCAGAGGGCGGGGCGGGGGGCGTCCCCGGCGAGGAGCTGAGAGACGTGCAGAAGCTAAGGAAGGCATTGCTCAACACAGGATTTGGGGCACATGGCTAACCATTGGAAACCTAAAACCCTACCTCGTACCTCAATGAGAGAAATTCCACATATACCAAAGGCTTAGGTGCCAATGAGGAAACGCCCAGGGAGGGGGCCGGGGGGACGGGCCTGCGAGCCAGGGCGGGGGCAGCCAGGAGCCACCCTGCGAGCCCTGCGGAGGCGCTGCGTCCCCCTGCACACCAGGAGCCACCCCCTCTCAGTAGGTGCGATGACTTACCCAGCACTTCCTCCCCACAAGGCTTGCTCTGGGCACCAGGCCGAGAACTGATGGGAGAGGGACAGGGAGGGCAGCAAGCTTGGGCACCACTGTCTGGAAGACATGAGATGCCAGGCTCAGCCCAGGGCTGTGGCTCTCCCTGTGAGGACATTCAGGCGGCGGCATCTTCCCGTCGAGCGTCCGCCGCGTGTGACCGATGCTCTCCCCGCAGGTTCTGCATGCAGAAGTGCGTCAGCCTGGTGCCCGGAGTCACGCTGGACCTGATCGAGAAGTGAGTGAGGGGGCAGGGCCGGGCTGGGCGGGTCTCCCTTCCCTCTCAGGCCCTTCCTGCGCGTGCGTCCTGCTCTCCGGTGGAGGCTGTGTGTGGATGGCACCTCAGCGCCAGCCTAGGACACGCTCAGCTGGGGCCACTTTAAAGAAAGAGAATAAAAAGCCAAATCCTTTTGATTGTTTAAAAATCCTCCAACGCCGAGAGAGGTACACTACACGTGCAACCCGTCTACTCCCTGTGGTGCCAGTTCAGAGCCGGGGTCGGCTGGCCCCGGACTCCCCGCGTCCCCCCGCCCCATGTTCTGTCTCAGGCAGATGCCAGGTGCGGGCAGGAGGTGAGCTCTGGCGCGTTTGAGTTGCGTGACCTCTGCCCGTCCCTCTGGTCAGTGAGCTGGCTCGTCCGCTTCTGGTTGGGAACCGGTTCGGCTCTGACTCGCATCTCGTGACCCTGCACTTGACCTGGTTTCTGTGTGTGTGTTCGCCTCGCCGTGGCATCCTGAGTCGGGCAGGCGGTGGCTCAGCCTGCTGCTCTGGCCCACTGCCTCTAGGATCAGCACGGAGAGCTCGTTTCTACGTCTTTAAATGCAAAATGGTGTGGTGAAACAGCTAAGGCTGAGTTGTTAGGCTTTTTAAATATATTTTTTATTGATTTCAGAGAGGAAGCAGGAGGGAGAGAGAAAAACATCCATGATGAGAGAGAATCATGGATCAGCTGCCTCCTGCATGACCTCTCCTGGGGATCGAGCCTGCAACCCGGGCCTGTGCCTTTTGACCGGAATCGAACCAGAGCCCTTCCGTCCACAGGCCGACGCTCAATCCATTGAGCCATACCGGCCAGGGCCGAGGCTGAGTTTATTGAATGAGGTGGATGAGCGAGTCGGCCTCTGGGCCCCTCCCCTGGTCAGCGCCTTGCCCGTGAGCCAGGGACGTAGACAAGAACGCACTCCTGAGCCCCGCGCAGGGACCCCGTGCTCTGTCACAGTGCACTCCTCCCGCAGAGGCATGCTGCGTGGCCCCGCGTGATGTGGAAGCCCGGCAGCCACGCGGCTGAGTGGGAAACGAGACCAGCCACGCAACAGGACGCCGAGCAGCCTTCGGAGCAGGCGCTGCGGGACCTCGGGGAGGCGGAGGCTGTGTCCCTGGTCGGTAGGGGAGGAGCCATGTTAAGTGGCTGATTTTTTCCCACGTTTTTAAATATTTTACAATAATGAGGGCACGTAGAATGCATGTGCAAGTAAACTTAAAAGGAAGAACCAACAAAATAGGAGTAGAGACCTGTAAGCAGTGCACGCATGTAGAATTTGTACATTCAAGTGCACGCAGAGGCCGTGTGACAGCGTGTGACTCGCCCCGCATCTGTGCGTCAGGGCTCTGTGCACACGCAGACGGGCCGTGGGGACGGGAACAACCAGCCTGCCCTGGGCCGTGCCGGGGCCGGTGTGGGGATGGCGACCCTTCTGCTCGCGTTGCCGGGGTCGGCGCAGAGCCGGCGAGCTGACGGCGCCGTCCCAGGCGCCGGGCCGCCTGGTTAGGGTCCGGCAGGGGCAGCTCCACAGGCTGTGACTGACCCGGCGTAAAGCCGCATCCGGGGCAGCCTGTCCATCCTGCAGCGACCCCGTCGGGAGACAGGAGCGGGGCCTGCGGGCCGTTGGCAGTGGTGGCGGGAGGCTCCCCTGGCATGCAGAGCCGCGTGCCTGTCGCCTGCCTCCTCCTCAGGAGTGGCTCCAGCGCGGTGCGTGCGGCTCTCCGAGTCGCAGGCGGCCCGGGGCTGGTGACAGACGGCCTACGCGGCTGCCACGCACACAGGTGCTGAGCACACAGTGTGTCCTCGGGAAACGGCATGTGGAGGAGTTTTAGAAAATGAGCGACACCAGGTCTGCCTGGTCGGGCATCTGGCCGGCTGTTTCTTGAGATTTCGGGGTCCGGGAAGCCGCCCGTTTCCCAGACGACGCTGGGCGCTGTCCTGGCGTCTCCATCTCCCTCCATTTCTAAGTCACGACGCACTGATCCCTGCCCTGCATGTTCCTTACACACGTGATTCCTCAACGACACGCGTCCGGGAGGGTCCCAGCAGCGACACCTGGTGGTGGCGAGGGTGCTTCTCACACGCGCAGCCTCTCCTGTGCTCATTTCTGTGGTTTGACCTTGGCCTCCCGATGACCTGGAGCGCGCAGAGCCCTGCGGGCTGGTTACTGGCCAGGAGCCTGGCGGTCAGCGCCTCGGCCCCCTGCTGGCGTGTCCCCGGCAGGGGGTCCTCCGGCTCAGGCCCTGCCTTGACCCCGCCCGCGGTCAGACAGCCAGCCCGTCCTCCACGGTCCCGGTTTAAAACGTGAGCAGCGACTCCATCCCCAGAACATGCGCCACAAAAGGGAAGAATCGGTGAATTGAGCTTCATCAGAAGGCACCACGTTCACCATCTGCGGGCACCGCTGAGCGCGAGCGGACCAGCCCCGAGTGGGGGACGACGTGTCATCACAGTTGACGTCGGGCCTGGATCCCGAGGACGTGAAGCTAACGCCCCAACGAGCAGAAACACCCCGTCAGTGCGTGGGCAAGAGGCCTGGGGGACTGTCCCCAAGAGCGCTGGGCGCCAGCACGCAGGTGAGAAGATGCCCGCATCCTGCAGCGGGAGGCAGGGAAAGCGAGCGAAGACCGCAGCGAGGTGCCACGCCCCCGTCGGAGCCCCAGCGTGCAGAGCGGCAGCGCCTCGGGGACACCACTGGCCCTGCCCATGGGACGGGGCGCGGCCCCTGGAGAGCGGCCAGGGGCTCGGGGCCCAGTGGTCCACTCCTGGGCGCTCCCAGCAGCCCGGCGGGTTAGCCTGGACACCCGTGGGTGGGCTGTGTTTATTTTTTACGCCGGGATCAATGCTAGACTCTAGGACTCTGGAAAGCCCATGTGACACGGCCGCGGCCCCAGCTGCTCCCGGTGAGTGTCGGTCCTCGTTCGGCAGCTGGCGGAGCTTCTCCTTGGAAGGAAGCTGCTGCCCGTTTCTGTCTGGAAGCCTGTTACTGTGACGTCCGGGGCACCTCACTATCTCACCCCATCACTCGCATCTGGAGATTTCTTCTCAAAGCATGCAGCTTCGTCCCGGCTTCGACCCCGGGCTGGTTTGGGCTGAGCCACTGCGTCAGGGCCACCAGGGACTCCATCAGGCGCGTGACTGACTCCGGGACGGCAGCCGGCAGCGCGGTTCCGGCCGCCCCGCCCCGCCCCTCAGAGGGCCAGAGAGCGTCTCTGTGTTAAAGTTTGTAAGTAGCTGGTGTTTGGAGGAGCCACGGGCCATTTCAAAATATATAAAATGTTACCAGTTTGAGAGACGTAAATAAAGGGACTGCACGGTGTTGACAAAGCTGTCGGAGTGGCTGCGGGTGAGCGCCGGCGCCCTCCTCGAGCACCGATTCAGATGATCTCTGCGAGCCGCGCAGACCGTGGCAGCAGGGCCCACGCGTGGACGTTAGGGGACGTCTCTCAGCTCTGAAACGAGGTGATGAGACCCTGAAGCAGCGCTGGAGACCTGGTGCTCGGACAGCTCCGGGGTCCACGCGCGGAGCGGGCAGGAGCATTCCTCGTGGCCGTCTGTTGTGTAACAGCGCATCTTCAATAGCTCAGGGCGCGTCTTCACAGCCCGGGGCCCCCGAGCTCCAGGCCAGAGGGCGGGGCCAGGGCCTGGTGGGCTCACTGGAGCTGGTGCCGGGCATGGAGAGCAGTCACCGTGGTTCTCGTGGTGGAGGCTCGGAGAAGAGTTCCGGGAGCACGGACGGGCGCCTGCTGTGTGTGCCGGTCTGCCTGGAGCTCTGCGAGTCCTGGCCGGGCCTCTGAAGGGAGGCTCCGCACTAAGACGGGAGCCCGGGCAGGTCCCCTGGCGGCGGCTGGAGCAGGGCTCGGCACAGGCCTGTGCGCGGGGCCCAGCGTCGCCGTCCCCCGGGAAGGGGCCGTCCTGCCCTCGGCCAGTGCAGAGGAGGGGCTGCGGTGGTGGCCGGGCGGCTCCGTCTCTGAGGTTGGGATTCTCTCTGCTGTCTGGTTGGCGTTGGGCCAATGCGTCATGTTTGAAAGGAAACTATGAACAGCTCCCCATCTTCACTCGGCCGGAGCCTCTTTCCAACATAACATCGTGTCGGCGGCGAGATGGGGAGTCAGGAGCCCGTCAGTGCCCCATGCTGGTGGGTGAGTGGTGACGCGGGAGCCGATTCAGACGGAAGGGAAAGCACAGCCCAGAGGCCGCGGGGAGGGCGTGCGTGATGGCGGGAGTGCGCTGCGGGGATGGAACAGCCACGGCCCTCCTGCGCCACCGTCTCCCTCAGCCACCTCCATCTGTCAGCTCCGCGCCCGGCTGTCTCCGGACCAGGGTGCTGGGCAAGGGCTGGACCTGAGGGGCGCACAGTCCCGTTGTGTTGGACACACCCCATGGCCGGCCGCCTGGCTTGTCCTGATGAGCCCCTGTGAGGGGCTCGGCTCAGAGCGGACCTGTGGACTAGGGAGGTGCCGAGGCAGGGAGAGCCTCGGTTCAGGGGCCTGGCGCCTGCGCACACGAGCTCATCCCCTCACAGGGGCCGGCACCCCGCCCTCGTCATCAGAACAAAGGCCACAGAGGCTGTTTCCACAGCTGCGACATGGGGTGCGGCTCCGCCACCCAGATTCCGGATCCACCAATGCCGTCCCCTGCCGGGCCCCCAGGACCACGCTCCGGGACATGCTCTGACCCCAGGAAACGCACAGGAAATCCACGGGCGATGCTCCCGACCCCGGGCTCGGACTGACTTCCGAGGGCCCTGGACTCTGCCTATTCAGCAGAGTCTGTCCTTGTGTCCGACGCGTTGAACAAGCAGGTGGGACCTGCCCTTTCTCCTCTAGCCTGGTCCCCTGGGAGTGCCCTGCGCAGCCTCCGGCTCCGTCCCGCCAGGGTGTCGGGCTCGGGGACGGGGGCAGCTCCTTATTCTGCAGGAACGTCAATACGAGGCGGGTTAGCTCCTGCTCACCAGTGAGCCATGGAGATCACACCCCTCTTCCTTCCGAATTTCACACCCTTCTACCTGTGCTCCACAAGCCGATGAGCAGCTCGTTCTGTGGGAGGTGTTGCAGGCAGAGCGCGGCCCAGGCCGCACCCGCGCGAACGTGGGGCTGAGGGACTCGCCAGCGTGTAACCAGCAGGCGGTGCGCGGCCTGCGTGGCTGTGAACATCGGCCGGCTTCTCGAGTGGGTCGCCTCGGGCTCTGCTCGCCCCACGGCCTGTGTCCTGGAGAGGCTGCCCGGGGCTTCGTTCACGCTGAGCCTTTCCGACTGCGGGTCTGCCTGCGCGGCCTCCGCAGGACAGAACACGCCGTTCCCCAGGAACACGGCTGCTCCCGGGCTGTGTGTCCGAATGTGTGTTGGCGTGTGGTGGTGTGTCACCAGGTGAAATGCCTTTCTTGCTAGGACTTGTGTCCACAGGAGCCTGGGCACGCGCCCCCGTGAGCATCCGTCTATGTCCACGGTGCCCTGAGGCCCTGGGTCGTCCTCTCCTGCGTGTGGTCCCCGCCCCTCACGTGACAGCAGGGCCGAGGGGGAGACAGCCCAGCGAGAAGGCAGCCGTTGGCACACTGGGCAGAGCGCCCTTGGCAGACCCTCACCTTGCTGGCACCTGACCATGGCCTCTGGTCTCCAGACTCTGAGAAGTAGATCCCGGTTGGTTGAGCCGCCCAGTCTGGGCATTGCATCATGGCCGCTCGAGCTGACCAGGCCACGGTGCCTGGAGGTTTTCCATCGGCCACTGCACCCGGGACCAGTGCTGCCTCCCCTCCGCCCTCCCCTTCGGGTCCTCCAAGGCCCTGCACTGCCTGTCCACGCCCCGTCTTCTCTCTCCTCCTGCTGGCCCTTCCGCATCCCGAGCCCTCCCCTGCCTCTCCAGGCTCTCGGGGGCGCTGCCCAGCCCCCTGCTGGTTTCTTCACACGCGGCATTCATAGGTTCTTGAAATCCTGGTTTGCAGACTTTCACAGTCCCCAGCTCTCTGCCAGCGTCCCAGCCTCTCGTTTATTCCGTGGACATCTCCAGTGCAATTACTGTCGCAGCTGATCTTGCGCCGTCCGCGTCCTCGTCCTCTCCCCCTGTCGGCTGTGTCTGGTGTCAGTGCCGGGAAGGCCCGTGGGGCTGGCAGTGAATGCTGCGAACTGGACATGGACATCGTACCGGCCCTCGGGGTGGTTGGAGGCGTGAGGTCTGAGTTGTTACCAGCTCATGCCCAGTCCTGGCTCAGAGCCCGTCTCCGCGGCAGCCCCTCCCCTCCCTGCCCTCCCGCCAGGAGCCTGCCGGCCGCTGCTCCGCCTCTCAGCCCTGCGGCAGGACCACAGGTTCAAGGCTGGGCTTCCCTCGGGCCTGGCCAGCCCTGCCCTGACATCAGAAAGGTTCCCCAGCCTGTCTGGCTGCCTCCGCGGGAGGCGGGTGAGTCACCTCGGCTGCCACCGCCAGGAGGGAGCCCAGGACACGCGGGCGCAGCTTCCTCAGGCCCAGCAGCCCTGCGGGCGGCACAGCGCTGGCTGTGCAGAGCGTCTGAGCCCGTGATGGGAGTCGGAGCGCTTCCTGCTCCAGCAGACGCGGCTGCACTTCCCACCGGGCTCCCTCGCTGCCTCCTCCTGGCCATCGCCCGCAGGCACCGTGCCCCAGCCCCCCGCCCCCCGGGCAGTGGGAGGAGAGGCCCCTCCTGCTCACAGCAGTGCCCACACCGCAAGCACTTCACGCTCGGTGACGCGGGTCCGCGCTGAATGGGCTCCGACTGTCCTCCCCTGAAGCCCGAGGCGGGCAGCGGGGCCGGTGGGACGGGCTCGGAGAACACGCGGAGCCGGTTCTACATGGCTTTGGGCAGGAGGCCCGAGAAGCAGTGACACGTGTGGCTGGGTTGGTTCCGGAGAATGTCAGCCAATGAAGAAACATTTCCAGAAAATGTGCTGGCGGCGGTGGTCCCAGCCTCCCCTCGGGGCTGTCTCCCGGGCTGACCGCGGCCATGTCCCACGCTGGACGCGTGCAGGGCTGACGTGGCCGTGTCCCATGCTGGACACGCGCAGGGTTGACCGCGGCCATGTCCCACGCTGGACGCGTGCAGGGCTGACGTGGCTGTGTCCCACGCTGGACGCACGCAGGGCTGGTGTCGGCGTCGCGCCCGACAGAGAGCGTAGGCCCAGCACACAGAACCCCCAGGGCTCCGTCGAGACGCTCACTCCCCTCCCGGCCGCTGCCCAGCTGGGAGTGTTTTCAGCATAGATATGTCGCTCAGTACAGAGAGGCCATAGAATCGGGGTCACCGTGTCCTCGCCAGGCAAGCATCACAGGTAGTGCTGGGTGCAGCCCTTCTCTCAGTGTATTTGTGAGGTTTGGTTTTGTTTTTGTTTGTGTTTTGGTTTTTTTTGTAGCTTTAAAAAAAAATACCTTTACTGATTTCAGAAAGGAAGGGAGAGGGAGAGATAGAAACGTCCATGATGAGAGAATCGTTGATCGGCTGCCTCCTGCACACCCCACAGTGGGGATGGAGCCCACAACCTGGGCCTGGGCCCTGACCGGGAATCGAACCGTGACCTCCTGGGTCATAGGTGGACGCTTAGCCCTGAGCAGGCCGGCCGGGCTGTGAAGGCTTTAACATAACAAGGACGCAGCGCCCCCTCCAGTGTTACGTTGACTCATCTAAAATGACCTGGCTGTGGACACAGGGACCCCTGGAGGGGTGGTCGGTGCCAGTGTGTCCAGTCGCCCTCAGATGATAGCACTTGGACGATTGTCTACCTTCTTATCACTGGAGTCGCTTTAGGGAGTTTGTATCGTTTGCTTGGAAAGCGGCAGGCAGAGGTGCCGGAGTGGCCAGGCCCGCACAGCGGGATGCGACCGGCCTCCGTCTCTGCCGCCCTGTGCCCTGCGCCCGGCAGTCCACGCGGCCCGTTCCTGCGGCCTCAGCCTCAGTGACGCGGCGGCTCCAGGGGCCGGGACGTCCCTCAGGCTCTGGCACAGGCGGGGAACAAACTCCACTGCTGAAGGAGTTAACGTGCCCATGCCGGCGCAGTGTGAGCGGCCCAGGTCTGCGAGGCGTCGGTGGAGGGCTGCCCACGCTTTCCCGGGGAGCTCAGTGAAGGCCAGTGGACCTTCACGGGGGGCAGGGGAGGGTGTGCATTTATCCCGGCGATTGTCACAGTCAGAACTCACAGCACACCTGAATGCACAGCGGCCCTGCCGTGGCCTGGGAGCAGCTGGGGCTGCGTCCCTGCCCCGGGCTGGACGGGAGCTGCTCAGGGCTGTGCTCCTGCCGGTCCGGAGACCGACGTTGGTCAGGTGTCTGTCCTCGGGAGCGCCATCCTGTCACCCCCACCCCCTGAACCCCCGCTGCAGGAGGGCGAGGCTGAGCCAGGCTCAGTGCAGACGGACGAGCGGACGAGCGTCGCACCGAGGTCTTTCCTTCTTTCAATGGCGTCCTTACTCGCGCTGCGTAACCGTGACGGTGACGGTGTCGTGTCACCTGGTTGGAGAGCAAGCGCGCCCCGTGCCGTCACAGCGTCCCCCACAGCAGCTTCAGGCCGCAGTTACTTCCTCGTGGCTGTGCCCTCGTGACCCCTCTCCCGTGTGGGTGACGGCCGCTTCTGACGCGTCCCTGCTACGCACGTGTCTTCCCCTTGGGTTCAGGACGGGCCCTGGAGGTCATCTGCGGGCAGGATCTTAGTCTGTGAAACCTTATAAACAGTCACAGTCTCACCTCCGGCCACTTCCTGGGACTGCCCTGCGGGAGGAGGGTTTTCTGTGACCGCAGGGCCCAACGAGCTTGCTGTGCGGCGGGCGGGGCACCCACACTGCAGGTGGGCCGGCTGCCTCTGCCGACGTGCCCGCCCAGGTTCTCCTCCCTCACAGTGCGCCCCTGCTGTGTCCGCAGCCATGGCTGTTCCGCCGTCGCTAACGGAAACGCACGTGTCTCCTAGGATCCCTGGCCGGCTCAACGACAGGCGGACGCCGCTGGGCGAGCTGAACTGGATCTTCACGGCCATCACGGACACCATCGCGTGGAACGTGCTCCCTCGGGGTGAGGCACGAGGGTCCGAGGGGCGAAGTGCCTTCTCGCAGGCAGAGAGCTGGCGGGGGGGCAGCAGGCGCAGGCACCCTGGGTTCTGTGGGGGCGCCGGTCAGGGCTGCGTGGTGAGGGGAGCTGCGCGCGCCCCTGCTCTGACCGTCACCAGTGTCCTCCCCGCCGCTGGCCATGTCCACGCTGCCTGACGCAGCTGCCAGGAGCCTCGCAGCGGCTGGAGCTGGACGTCGGGCCTCTGGCTGGAGCGCGGGCGTGCGTCCTGACGTGGCCGCGTGTCTCTCCCTCAGACCTCTTCCAGAAGCTGTTCCGGCAGGACCTGCTGGTGGCCAGTCTGTTCCGCAACTTCCTGCTGGCGGAGAGGATCATGCGCTCCTACAACTGCACCCCGGTCAGCAGCCCGCGCCTGCCCCCCACCTACATGCACGCCATGTGGTGAGTCCCGCTCCGCCTGCTTCGGGCCCCGGGGGTAGCCAGGCGCTCAGCTGCACCAGGAGGGTCGGCCCACCTGTGCCCAGGGTTGCCAGCTGCTGCCCCAGGCCCGGGCGTCTGGTGGGCTCTGCAGAGCCCGTGGTGAGACGGAACCTTCAAACGGCAGAGCGACCTCCCTCCTCATGAACAGACCCGAGTGTGTGGGTCCCGGGGCCCCGCCCAGGTCGTCAGAGCGGCACTGGGGCTAAACGAGGGCCGCCAGGCTGTGATCTCTGAGGTGTGGTGGGAGGTGGGGTTTTAGCGGGAGGAAGGAAGCCGAGCGCAGCGAACACGGAGTGACACCGTGAACACGTGGCGGGCGGCGCTAAGGAAGACCGGCTCGGCGGCTCCTGCTTGTCCTCGGGGAGTCCTTCCCCGTCCCGTCTCGGCGGAGCCCTTCCAGTCTCGGCGGTCATCACCTGTGCCCTCCGAGCCCACGGGGGTGCCTGGTGCCGACTGATCCGTGTGGGCCTGTGTCCTGAAAGCCCAGCTCAGGTCTGGGTGGCACGTCCTCCAGGTGGTGGTCCGTGGAGCACCCAGCTGCCCGTGGGGGACGGGGAGGGACCGAGATGGAGGGGAGCCTGAGTGCGGGACCACCCACGTGGGCCGGGCCGTAGGGGACGGGAGGCGGCGTGAGCGTCCCTGTCCCTCCACTGGCAACCCCGCCGAGCCCCCTGCCATCTCGGCTCCCAGGGGAGCCCGCGGGGAGGTGGAGCCAGGTGGCGAGGCCCAGAGTGGTTGTGTGGGGCCCGGGTGATGGGCCCAACAGTGCTGGCAAGCCAGCCCTGACTCTGTGGGCGCCACACGGGCATTGGGGTTGGTGGCCTCAGACAGACCTCCTTTCTCCCAGCCTCACACTGGCCTGTTCCTAAGAGGCACGTGCCCTGGCCTGCGTTTCTCGGTGCTGGTGTGTGACGCTGCCCCTGCCTCGCTGGGCGGGCCGCGCCGCGGACGTTGCTTTAGACGGTGGGAGGGGTCCCTCTGTTGTTCCCAGGCCTCTTTCTCATTTCAGCTTGAGGAGAAAAGAGCTACAGACAAATGGCTTTAGCTCCTCTGCCTTCCCCGGGGCCTGGCCCAGCTGCTGCCCTGCTCCACCCTGGGTCCTAGCGGGAGCCGTCAGTGATGCCCTGTGTCCTCTGCTCTCTCCCCAGGCAAGCCTGGGACCTCGCCGTGGACATCTGCCTCTCCCAGCTGCCCACCATCATCGAGGAAGGCACTGCGTTCCGGGTGAGCCCCATGGGCGCCCTGTGGGGCCGCCCTCTGACCTGGTCTGCAGTGCCCGTGGGGGTGGGGACGGGACTCGCGGTGCCCTGCACCCACCTGCACTTAGAGCTTAAAAGATGTGGGTCTGGCCGAAACCGGTTTGGCTCAGTGGATAGAGCGTCGGCCTACGGACTGGAGGGTCCCGGGTTCGATTCTGGTCTAGGGCATGTACCTGGGTTGCGGGCACATCCCCAGTGGGAGATGTGCAGGAGGCAGCTGATCGATGTTCCTCTCTCATCGATGTTTCTAACTCTCTATCTCTCTCCCTTCCTCTCTGTAAAAAACCAATAAAATACATTTAAAAAAAAAGACGTGGGTCTGTCCCTGGCCAGAGTGGTCCGAGGACAGGACATGGGCCCCGCCCACCAAAGAGTCAGGCATGTGCGTGCAGGAGGCAGCGGCCTGTGTCTCTCACGTGGATGTCTCTCTCTCCTCCTCCCTCCTCTCTAAAAAAGGCGGGAAAATGCCCTTGGGTGAGGATTAACCAAAAAAATACAGATGTGTGTCCACCGGGGGCCAGCGTTAGATTGGAAGCGGTCAGCTCTGGGAAGCCCCGTCCGCTGAGGCGCTGCTGTCCTACCTGCTCTCCTCGCTGGCACCCCCGCCCCCGCCTGCCTCCAGCCGGGGGCGCTGCACCTACCCGCCCAGCGCCTGCAGCCTGGCCGCCTCCTGCGTCCCTCCCCGCCCCCCGCTGGCGACTGGGGCTGCACGTGAAAGGGACTTTCCTTGAGCTGCTGTCCTGTGTGCGTTGCCCTGACCGTGGACGCGGTCAGCAGTTCCGTGTCCTCCTCGGCCCCCGGTGGGTCCTCTGTAACCTGCCTGTTGAACCTCTCGGTTTCCTCTCCTGCCCCCGTTTCTCACTGATGGGAGCTGGTTCGGGATGCGCCTCCACGCCATCCGACTCCTCTCCGGCACCAGCACGCGGCCCGATAGGTGCCGGCGTTATGAAGTGACCGCCGCGAGGCTCATTGTTTAAGCTGGACGTTTGTCCCCTTGACCTTCATGGTCACCTGCCCCGACCCGTCCCTCTGCTGACCGACCCCAGTGTCGCTCCAGCCCCTCGGTGTGGCTGTAAACAGTATCTTTTTAAATTTCATTTTCTATTTTCTCTTTCTTTTTCTATATATTGGTCACAAGTGACTTTGTATAGCAACTTCATTAAAGTCACTTCCTTATCCCAGTAACTTTCCTATAACTCTCTGGCCCGTCCAACGCACGCGGCCGCTCTCAGGAGCCTGAGCCCGTGCTGGGCTCCCGGAGTGCCAGCTCCCACTCCCACTCCCACCGCACGGCAACCCCACGGCAATTCCCCCAGGGCCTTGCCTCTCTGCCGGACGGACGGACGGACGGACGGACGGTCAGGAATGCTCGTGTCCCTGGGCGGAGCCGTCTCTCCCGCGGTGACGTGGGCTCCCTCAGAGAAGGGCCCAGCAGGCGGGAGAGACCCCGATTTCGCTGCCAACCCCCCCAGAGCCAGGGCTCCGTGGGCCGCGCTCTCCCGCTGCAGCAAGGCCGCTCTTAGCGAGGTTGTCTTTTCTAAGCCGATTTACAAATAACACACTCAGAAACCGGAGAGCCACTCGGGGCTGCTTCCCACCCCGACTCCGCACACCTGATGGTCATGATGGAGCCGACGCTGCAGGAGCAGGAGTCCTGAGGTGGCAGTTCTCTGTGAACCCTCACGACACGCTCTGCTCCGGACACGGTGCTCTGGGCGCAGGCCCTCTGCGGATGCGTGGGGTCAGTCACGCGGCTCCCCCCACAGGCTTCCCCTGCAGCATCCGCCTCAGTTCATGGCGCCTCCCTGCCCGCATCCAGTCTGCACAGGGCGGACCCCGCCTCCCGGCTCTGCTCCGGCCGCACCCCTGCTCTCCCACGGGGATGGCGGCGGCCATGTGGCAGGATGGAATTGAAGGAGGGGGCGTGTGGAGTAGAGGAAGGCGGGTTCCTAATGCCGTCCCTCTGCCTGTCCACAGCACAGTCCGTTCTTCGCTGAGCAGCTGACCGCCTTCCAGGTGTGGCTGACGATGGGCGTGGAGAACAGGAGCCCCCCCGAGCAGCTCCCCATTGTTCTGCAGGTGAGGCCTCGGGAGCTGGAGACCCCGCAGTCTCCGGGGACAGCGCCCCCCTCGGCAGGAGCGGGCGTGGGGCTCACCCTCTCACGGCTGCGCCGGCCCAGCGGGGGTGGGGAGGTTGTCTCAGGAGTGTCAGTCACGGGCGTGCAGGTGTCGGTCGAGCTCAGTGAGCGTTTGTCCCTACGGGCTTTCCCGCCCTCCAGGGAGCCCTGATTTGGGTTGTAGTCATCACCCCTCTGCTCCTTGCTTCTCGGGGCTGATGGAGCGCCAGCCCCCTGTGGCCTCCGGGGAAACGGGAGTGCGAGTCTCCTCGTCCGCCGGCCTGAGGACGTGGCGCACTTCCTCCCTCCGACGCTGGCTGGGGGGAGGGACCACCCCCTCCCTGGGCCCGTGCTGGGCTCCCACTGTCACCACGAGGACACAGCGCCCTCGGGCACGGCCTCTCCCATGTCGCCCGCGGACCCTGAAGGCACCGGCAGCAGAGCCGCAGCCCCCAGGGCTGGACTGTGGCCGAGTCCGCCGGAGCCGTCAGAGAAGGGACGCGGGGAGCCTGTGGGACACAGCCAGCAGCCGGGCGTGATGTCCCCGAGACGCCTGCGCGGCCTCGGGGAGGCAAGAATGCAGGGAGCCACGCTCCGCTCCCGTGTCTGGATCCCCTCAGGCCGCCTGCGCTCGCAGGGTGAGCTGTGACCAAACAAATGACGAGAAGAGCAGTAACAAGACAAAGAAGCGGCCCACACAGGGCCCTGGCTTCCTGCTGGGCGAGTGCTGCATGGCGGCCAGTGTGAGGGCACCGACGGGGGCGTGGGCACACGGCGGCCCTCGCACTGGCCTCCCTGTCATGTCAGCAGCGGGGCCGATGCTGGCCGTCTCCCGAGCCGGTGCGGCGGGCATGTGGAGCCGGTTCTTGTCTGGCAAGCAGCCTGCTGTAAATGGCCTGCCATCGGCGGGTCTAATGCCCCGTTTCCGTCTGCACTCCCTGGGGACAGAGACCCACAGAGCTGCTCGCCAATCTGGAGGCGGGAGGGGACCGACGGGAGCAGGGGCATCTGCGTGACCTTCCACAGCGACGGCCAGTCCTGCTCGCCCTAGGGCCAGGGGTCCTCGCGGGAGCCCGGTTAGGCGACCAAGGAGGCGGCACCGAGAGCCTGAGTGAACGTGGGGCAGGTCGTGGATTCGTCCCCCACACCCGTGCAGCTCCCCACGTTGGCTGCTTCCGCAGGCCCAGGGCAGCTGAAACGGGGATTTTTTTTAAGTATAAACACAAACAAAAGCCAGTCCTGCTTGTGAAAGCCCCCCATCCTGGGCTTCGGTTTCCTACAGCCCAGAGTCCCGGGTGGGAAGGCAGGGAGCCCCCCGTCGAGGGCAGGTTTTCCAGAGCCGTCATGGAAGGTCCCTCACGCAGCTACCGCGTTTGTTCCCATGCCTCCTGCGTACCATGTGGCCTGCAGGTGTACCTGTGTGGCCTACGGGTGTACCTGTGGGTGTACCTGTGTGACCTGCGTGTGTACCTGTGTGACCTGCAGGTGTGGCTGTGTGGCCTATGGGTGTACCTGCGGGTGTACCTGTGTGATCTGCGGGTGTACCTGTGTGGCCTACAGGTGTACCTGTGTGACCTGTGTGACCTGCGGGTGAAGAACAGTGTCTCCTGGCCTCTGAGCGGAGCAGCAGGGACGGAAGCCCCTGGGTGGGCCACGGTGCAGGACACAGGGCTGATCCGAGGGACTGGCCTCGTGCCTGCACAGCCTGGCAGTGGTGCCGCCACGACACCTCCTCTCTCTGCAGGTGCTGCTGAGCCAGGTGCATCGGCTGAGAGCCCTGGACCTGCTGGGCCGGTTCCTGGACCTGGGCCCCTGGGCGGTGAGCCTGGTGCGTTTCTGCTGCGGGTACAGTCAGAAGGGACGTCCCTGTGTGGTCGAGGGTGACGCGGGCGTGGCGGGCGGCCCGTGGGGCCCTGGGCGGGCGAGGCGGGCCTGTTGCCGCCGTGCGGGGTTGGTTTCGCCCTCTTGGCCACCCGCTATTGTTAGGTGTCACTGCAGCACCGGAAGCGCGCCAGCGTGTGGCTCTCCCGGGAGCAGCTCAGGCCGCCCGGCCCCGCCCCAGCCACACGCCCGTCCCCGGGAGCCCACGTCGCCCTCGGCTCTCGGCGCGTTGAGCCCTCTCCCAGTTGCCCTGCAGAGGAGGGGGCGGCGGTTAGAACGGGAAACGTGGGCAGACGCGGAGCAGTCGTTTTCCAGCAGGGCAGGAGGAGGGAGCTGCTGGAAGGCCTTCGGGTGAGGGGAGCAGGGACCTGCTGGTCGGGTGCCGTGCGAGGCCTTGTCCGCTCTGTTCCAAATAATGGAGTGACGGTGCGGGACGTTACTGCTCCTGGGGCACGGGCAGCTGAGGCCCCTGTGCCACTGGCTGTGCGTGTCCGTGGCGGGCGGCCCACTGGCCGAGGTAAACTCCGTGCTCGCAGTGAGGTGGGGTGGCCGCCCTGTGCTCAGCCCGGCTGGGGGGGCAGACGGCTGCCGTGTGGGCTCCGCGCTCTCTGGTCTCCGTGTGTGGCTCTTTGAGTCTCCTTGTTACACACGTCACCGGCCCTTGAAGGGGAGAGGATTGGGAGGGACAGTCCGGCCCGGCACGGGGCAGCCCCCAGGCGCTGCGGCAGGGTCTGCGCACCTGTCAGCGCCACGCAGTCCCCGGGGAAGCAGCAGGGAGCCGGGTGTGGAGAGCATCTCGGAGAGGTGTTCATTCCGTGGCTGACGCGCACAGCTAGCTCTGGCCCGGGGGAATGGAGCCAGGCCAGGGAGCGTGTGACTCACTGGGAAAGTGAGGCCCTCAGGTGAGGCCTGCATGCCCGTCCTCGTTAGACGTGGCCTTCAACAGGGGGCACAGCCCTGCGGTGGCCGACGGCCGGTGTCGCACCCCAGGAGGGGCCCCTGTCTGGGGGGGCCCCTGTCCGGGAAGGCCCCTGTCTGGGGGGCCCCTGTCCAGGAGGCCCCTGTCCTGGGGAGGCCCCTGTCCTGGGGAGGCCCCTGTCTGGGTGGCCCCTGTCCCAGGGATGCCCCTGTCCAGGGGGACCCTGACTGGAGTCCCAGCACAGTTGAGATCAGTCATGGAATGGACACCGCGGGCTTTGCCCCTCGTCCTTCTCACTAAGATGCCATCTTCTCCCTGACGTCCCCGCCTGAGCGCACAAAGGATCCCCTCCCCCAAAGGTGCCTCCCTGCCGGGTACAGGGCCCGGGAGCCCCGAAGTTGCAGCTCCCCGGGTGCCTTTGTCTGAAGGCCCCTCCCCGTGTCCATGTGCCTGTGGGGCTGGCGGACGAGTCGCAGAGGAGCCGGACGCCATCCACACCTGAGGGTCACAGGCCTTTAGTCCTGTTGCTGAGAGCAGGCAAGGCCGCCGGTGAGGACGGGGCCCCAGGACGGGCCAGCTGGCAGCTTCCAGAAATGAAGTCGGACCAGGGCATCGAGGAGCCCCGTGCTGTGGGCGAGACCCCGCCGCTCCCACCCCACGGCCCATCTGCCGAAGCCACGCCTCGGCCCCAGCGGCGCCCCCGCCCCGGCGCCTGCTCCCCGCTGACATGGACTCTCCCCGCAGGCCCTGTCCGTGGGCATCTTCCCCTACGTGCTCAAGCTGCTGCAGAGCTCGGCCCGCGAGCTGCGGCCCCTGCTTGTCTTCATCTGGGCCAAGATTCTCGCCGTGGACAGTGTGAGTAGTCCGTGTCCTCCCCGTGGGCGTGAGCCATGGCGCGTGTCTCTAGGTGCCAGCTCCCAGGGCGTGGCTGCTGAGAGTGGGCAGGGCCACCGCGGGAGCCGTGGGGGGTGGCAGGGGCAAGGGGGGCCTGCAAAGGAGCTGGTCCTGCGGCCAGGCCTCCTGGCCCATCCCCGCCGCCCCGGAAGCGTGTGCGAGCAGCGTCGGTCCTTCCCACGTGAGAAGTGGACTGGGAGGCCCGTGGGGGCGGGCACCTCGCACCCCGTGCCGTGGGGAACCCTCTGGCCGTCTCGCTCACCTCTTCCCGTCCTCTCCGCAGTCCTGCCAAGCCGACCTGGTGAAGGACAGTGGCCACAAGTACTTCCTGTCGGTGCTGGCCGACCCCTACATGCCGGTGAGGCCCTGCTGTGCGGCGGGAGATGTGTCGTGGGTCCTCTCGCCTGTTCTGCGGGCACCGCGTGGAGGGCTCAGGGAAGGTGCCCTCCCCCCCCACCCAGCTGGGGGCCGCTCTCTGGGGGCCGCGCTCATGCTGCAGCCCCCGCTTTACTCCAGCCCTTTACGTCAGCGCGTTCCTTCGCCGCTGCCCAGCGCCTCTGAGAGGGCGGCTCGGCCTGTGTTAGTCAGTGTCCCGGGCGGCCTCTGCCATGTGGGACCGGCTCTCCCTCACGCCTGGGAGCTGAGTGAGCTCAGCGACCCCGCACACCTGCGCTGTGACAGCTCACCTGTCGAGGGAGGCGCCGACGTGCCCCGGGAATCCGGGAGGGAACGAAGCTTAAATTCTAAGTAGGTTTTATTACATGGAGTCATTCAAGCTCGGAGCGTGTGAGCAGCGTGTCACGGCTCCTGTGAACACGCATCCCCGCTGCTGCACTGTGGGAAGGAGGTGACGCAGTTTAGCCCTCTGGCCGGTCTCCCTAGTAAAGGCGTGTGAGCCGCCCCAGCACGGAAGGCAGGTCTGTGAAAGGCAGGTGGGCATGTGTTTTAAGGGGCATTGAGGCAGCGTCACGGGCAGGCGCAGTGCCGGTGCCTGTGGCCGCCTCGGGCCCCGCTGCACCAAGGGAGGACGGGAGAGTTTTGTTTTAAATGTTTTTACTGACTTCAGAGAGGACGGAAGAGAGAGAGAAACATCCATGATAAGAGAATCATGGACCGGCTGCCTCCTGCACACCCCCCACTGGGGATCGAGCCCCAACCCGGGCCTGTGCCCTGACTGGGAATCGTACCGTGACCTCCCGGGTCATAAGTCAACGCTCAACCGCGGAGCCAACCGGCCGGGGACAGAGTGTCGGGTTGATCTGTCCAACGGACGCCCGGGGAGAGGAAGGAGCTCCCTGTGCCTGAGGAGGGGCAGCCGGGGCCGCGGGTGAGCGGAACCGCGGCTGTGCCCGTCCTGTAGCTGCACCGCGGGGAGCAGCTGCGCTCTGCGGGCCTGAGGCCGGCTGACCCTCCGAAGGGCTGTTCGGTGCTGCAGCTCGGGGACAGGAAGGCTGCTCGCTCGTGGTCTGGGTGGCGTCGCTGCGGGGCGCAGGGCGCGGGGCGGGAGCTCCCAGAAGGTGCGCGGCTAGGGTGGCCTCTTCTTCCAGGCCGAGCACAGGACCATGACGGCCTTCATCCTCGCTGTGATCGTCAACAACTACAACACGGGCCAGGTGGGTGTCCCGGCGCCACGGTGAGGGGTGCAGGCGGGGCCCCACCCCACCAGCCACCCGCAGGGGCCATGGGAACGGGTGGGATTTAGGAGGAGGGACACACCGAGATCTCCGAGAGGTGAGGGCCATGACCCTGGCCGCGGCCCTCGGGCGCCCTGGGCACGTGGCCCACGCTGTCCTCCGCCCTGCAGGAAGCCTGCCTGCAGGGGAACCTGATCGCCATCTGCCTGGAGCAGCTTAACGACCCCCACCCGCTGCTGCGCCAGTGGGTGGCCATCTGCTTGGGGCGCATCTGGCAGAACTTCGACTCGGCCCGGTGGTGTGGGGTGCGGGACAGCGCCCACGAGAAGCTCTGCAGCCTCCTCTCCGACCCCATTCCCGAGGTGAGTCCCGGGGCCGTGGCGCTGGAGGTCCTGCTGGGCGTGTGGGCGAAGGGGCGCCACTGGGACAGCGCCTCCAATGGGGCTGCTCCCACCAGGGTGTGCCTGGTGTCCGGAAGCTGCGCCCCCACGGCCCGTCCCCCCCACGGCCCGTCCCCCGAACCCCGTCTCCCTCACCGCACAGCCCCTCAAGCCGGGCCACGAGGCCCCCTCCCCAGCAGGGCGGGCGGGCGGGCTGTGACCGGTGCCTCCCCAGGTGCGCTGCGCGGCCGTCTTCGCCCTCGGCACCTTCGTGGGCAACTCTGCCGAGAGGACCGACCACTCCACCACCATCGACCACAACGTGGCCATGATGCTGGCCCAGCTCATCAGCGACGGGAGCCCCGTGGTGCGGAAGGTGCGTGCCTGCCCGAGCCGCGACCCTGTGCGCAGCCGGAGCTCAGCTCCACGTCTGATCCCCCAGAAGGCGCTGCCCCAGACGCGCCTTTACCAGGCCGGCCCCCCCAGGGCCCCAGAGGCCAGCGTCCCCACCGCCGGCCAAGTGCAGGGCTCTGTCTTCGCCCTCTTCTCCACGGCGACGCGCCTCCAGCCGGGGTCAGAGGTCGCTGCTGCTCACGGGCTGTGACCGTGCCTCCCTCCCAGGAGCTGGTGGTGGCGCTGACGCACCTGGTGGTTCAGTACGAGAGCAACTTCTGCTCCGTGGCACTGCAGTTCATGGAGGAGGAGAAGAACTACCCGCTGCCCTCCCCCGCCACCACAGGTACGGCCTCGCCGGGCGGGCCTTTGTCAGAACCGTGAGCGGCCCTCAGTTCCGCCAGAAGCGGAGGAGGCACCGTGTCCTCGCCACCCGGACGCCAGCTCTGAGTGGCCTGGTTCCCCTTGCCACGCGCCGAGCAGGACAGAAAGGGCGGGAAAGGCTGCTCTGGCCCCTGCCTCGTCCTCCCGTACCCTTTTGGAATGAGATTCCTGGGGCTCAGCGCCCGTGCCCCCTGCGGGGACAATGCCATCGTGGTGCTGGGTCCCGGCTCTGAGGCCCGTTAGGTGGCGCCTAACATCTGCCTTTTACCCAGTTTGTCTCGTTGCCCCGGCCGCCCCTCCCCTGGAGCTCCGCCATCCCTCCGGGAAGAGGGTTCGTGATCGTAGGGAAGTGCAGGCACTGCCTCTGTCAGTGCGTCAGGGAGGGGCTGGGGGTGCACGTGCCCCGTGGGAGCAGCCGTGGGCACCAGAGGGCAGCCGGCGGTCCTGCCAGCACCCACTCACAGGGCACCGGGTGTGGCCGCACGGCCTGCTCACGAAACCACACACATGGGTCACCTGCTCCTCCCCGCCCCGCGCGTGACTTTGGGCAGCTACTGGCTGCCTGTGTCAGACCCTCACTGCACGCATGGGCTCGGGGTGGTGTTCGCAAGGCACCCCCAACGCCTGTGGTGAACGCGGTCTCCCCTTCCCCCAGAGAGCGGGAGCCTGACCCCCGTGCGCGACAGCCCCTGCGCCCCCCGGCTACGCTCGGTGAGCTCCTACGGCAACATCCGCGCCGTCACTACCGCCCGGAGCCTGAACAAGTCCTTGCAGAACCTGAGCCTCACGGAGGAATGTGAGAGGCGGGGCCCGGGCGGGGGGGGGGGGGGCGGGCGGTGCCTGGGCATGGGGGGCGGGGCCCGGGCACGGGGGGGGGGGGGGACGGGGGGGCCCCGAGGAATCAGGTGCCGCCCCTTCTCTGCCACAGACGTGTGGCCTGCACCGAGCCGTGGCCCCCAAAGGCACTGCGGGCACGTGGCTCCGAGCCCCCTCCCCGGCCTGGGTCCCCGCAGCCAGGTCCCCTTGGGAGGTCAGCGGCCCCACGGGTGTCAATCATGCCGCTACGGGTGGGACTGCAAGGGGGTCTGGGCGCCCAGACTGATGTCCTCCGTGTGCCAGCAGCGGGTGGTGCCGTGGCCTTCTCCCCCGGGAACCTAAGCGCCAGCAGCAGCGCCAGCAGCACGCTGGGCAGCCCTGAGAACGAGGAGTACATCTTGTCCTTCGAGACCATCGACAAGATGCGCAGGGTCAGCTCCTACTCGGCGCTCAACTCCCTCATAGGTGAGGCCTGCAGCCACAGAGGCCCTGGCCACCTGGCCGGGACGTGAAACGGCGCCGTCACCCAGCTCGGAGCGGGTGGCACGAGCCGCTTCGCCGCGAGGGAGGCTGGTGGGACCTTCCGTCGCTCCGTCACGGCCCGGAGCAGCGGTCTCCGCCGTGGCCCTGCCTCAGGAGGCAGCCCCTGCTCCTGACCCGTCTCCCCTCCCCCAGGCGTCTCCTTCAACAGCGTCTACACGCAGATCTGGCGTGTGCTGCTGCACCTGGCGGCCGACCCCTACCCCGACGTGTCGGACCTGGCCATGAAGGTGCTCAACAGCATTGCCTACAAGGTGCGTGTGCTGCCCGCGCCCCAGGCCCCCAGGCCCCGGCTCGGTCAGGTCTGTCCTGGCTCAGACACGTCTCCGTACCCCGGCACACCCACGTGAGCTTCCGTCGGGCGCTGGGCGCTTCCCCCACTGCCAACCGAGTCGCACTGTCCCTGCCGGCTCCGTCCGCGTGCCCCGTGTGGTCACCCTCGTGCTGACCTGCTTACCCCCCTCCTGGCTGGAGCGGAACCTTAGGAGCCACCTTCTAGTGTCATGCTCCACTTCCCAGTTGGTTGGCACCTTCATCTTCTATTTCTTCGGCTCACGCTCCCGTGAGTGCCAGGACCAGGAGGGCACTGGCACAGTGCCAGGCCCTCGCCCCCCAGCCCTGCTGCCTGCGTGGAAGGAGCCAGCCCTGGGCCCCACTGCCCCAGGGAGGAGGGCGCTCCCACGGGTGCGGCGTCTCCTCGCCAAAAGGCCGAAGCCGCTCGGAAGGCCCAGCCTGTGGCCTCAGCGCATCCCCCGCTGACCATGCGTCCTGTTCCCCTGGCTCTTCCAGGCCACCATGAACGCCCGGCCGCAGCGCATCCTCAGCGCGTCCTCCCTCACCCAGTCGGCGCCCGCCAGCCCCACCAACAAGGGCGTCCACATGCAGCACGCGGGGTGAGTGCCGGCGCCGCGTCCTTGGGGCTGCGCTCTGGCCCCAGGATGCTGGTTCCTCGCACACTGCGTCCTCACCTCCCTCCCCGCGCTCCTCACGCCTGCGCGGCTCCCGTCCGGCCCTTCCTGCGATCCTTCCGCCTTCAGGCACAGACCGCAGCAGAGCTGGTCGGGACCTGGCCTCTGCCCCTCGCTCCGAGGCTGGTGGGAGCTTCTGCGTCCCATCGTGGCTGCCGGCGCCGTGCTCACTGAGGGAGGAGCGCCTGCCTGCCTCCCGCTGGCTCCAGTGGGTCCCCAGGACCTGCCGGGCTCTCTGCTCAGCCTCAGCAGCTGATGGAGTCGCTGCTGGGAGGGAGGAGAGGGGGCCCGGCAGAAGCGGCGGGTGTTTGGCGTCCAGGGCGGCTCTAGGTGACGCAGGGTTTCTGCTCCCCGACGGCAGGGGCTCCCCGCCAACATCCAGCGCCAGCAGCTCCAGCCCCACCAACGATGTGACCAAGCAGCCAGGCAGCCGCGACCTGCCATCGGGCCGGCTGGGCGCCGCTGGGCCCACGGGGGCGCAGTACACGCCCCACTCCCACCAGTTCCCCCGCACACGGAAGATGTTCGACAAGGGCCCCGACCAGGTGTGTGCCTGCGCCGTGGCACGTGGCTGACGCGCAGCCGTGCGCGGGGTGCCCAGGCCTGGCTCAGACTCCTGCTCGGTTCACGCCTCGGGGACGCAGGGGCCCAGTCTGAGCGCAGCCCTGCACCATGTGGCCGAGGCCTGTGGGGATCGGGGATCGGGGACCAGGCGCCCAGGGGCCTGTCCAACCACTAAGGCAGGGACAGCCCAGGCCACCCCACTGGCCCCCGGGCAACAGGGTTCCTACAGCCCGTCCCCTCACTCAGCCCCGTCCCGTCACTCAGCCCCGTCCCCTCACTCAGCCCCGTCCCGTCACTCAGCCCCGTCCCGTCACTCAGCCCCGTCCCGTCACTCAGCCCCGTCCCCTCACTCAGCCCCGTCCCGTCACTCAGCCCCGTCCCCTCACTCAGCCCCGTCCCCTCACTCAGCCCCGTCCCGTCACTCAGCCCCGTCCCGTCACTCAGCCCCGTCCCCTCACTCAGCCCCGCCCTGTCACTCAGCCCCAGGCTTACGGACGCATCAGCCAGACCTGCCTTTGTCTGGTCTGAGCGGCTCTGAGGCAGAGAGACCGAGGGCACGGGCTCACTTGTCTCTCTCACCCCCCCACTCCCTGCGCCTGGAAGTCCGCCGACGACCCAGACGACACCGGACACAAGAGCTTCATCTCGGCCGCGATGCAGACGGGCTTCTGCGACTGGAGCGCCCGGTACTTTGCGCAGCCCGTCATGAAGGTGCGCGGCCTGGGGCGCGGCCGGCCCTGTCCCAGACGGGGCAGGAAGCAGCCCGCCTGAGTGTCCTGTCTGCCAAGCGGGTCTGGTTCCCGGGGGCGGGGGTGGGCCAGCAGCCAGGGCCTGGCCCGATGCGCCGTGCGGCCCCCAGATTGTGGGCATGAGGTCCGGCAGGAAGTGTCCTCTCCGCACTGGGCCCTCGGGGGCATCGGGCTGTCGCGTGCACACGGATTGTCCCGCGGCTGCCATGCCCGTGGGAACAGCCCCGGTGCCGGGCGTCAGGCGGCGCCCGGCGTTGGCGTGAAAGGCGCTGCGTCTGCAGTTCCAGGTGCGGCTGACCTGGGAGGCCTCGGGACTTCGCAGATTTCCTGTTACGTTCATTGGAGATCTTTGCTAAAAGCGTGTTTTATCTCGTTTTGTTGTTTTGCTTTTTTTAAAGATTTTTTTAAAGATATGTTTTTATTGATTTCAGAGAGGAAGGAAAAGGGAGAGAGAGATAGAAACATCCATGATGAGAGAGAATCATGGATCGGCTGCCTCCTGCAGGTCCCCCACTGGGGATCAAGCCCACAACCCGGGCCTGTGCCCTTGACCGGAATCGAACCCGGGACCCTTCAGTCTGCAGGCTGACGCTCTGTCCACTGAGCCACACCGGCTGGGCTGTTGTTTTGTTTTATTTTTTTCATTTTCCTACTTTTCCCAGGTGGTATGCACAGGTGTGCGGTGCTTGCGTTGATTTAACTAGCTGTCTAATGGCATGTGTGTGCGATGAAATGCAGTGGGAACTTTTCTAGTATCCTGTGACCCGGGGGAATTAGAAATAGCTCAAGGCTGGGATGGCACCTCAGAAATGAAGACCCCCCCAGATGCCTCGGTCTCAGGACCTGCGTGCTCACAGCAGAGCTGTCACGTGACACTGGCTAGCAAGGCCGAGTCCCAGGCACATGGCGGGAGCGACCGCGTTTGCTGGTTTGTTCACGTCGCAGGGACTTCTCCCAGGTCCGAGTGGCCAAGAGGAGCTTCCCAGACAGAGCCCCCCTTTGATGGAGGAGACCACCCCCTCCCCACAGGCCTCCCAGAGCTCACACCCCCTCCCCACACGCCTCCCAGAGCTCACACCCCCTACCCACAGGCCTCCCAGAGCTCACACCCCCTCCCCACACGCCTCTCAGAGCTCACACCCCCTCCCCACATGCCTCCCAGAGCTCACACCCCCTACCCACAGGCCTCCCAGAGCTCACACCTGCTTCAGAAAGAACATTGGGCACGGTCTGTCACGTGCTTTAAAGAAGACGCGTTGAACTTTGTTCTGATGACGAAGGGCACAGGATTTGTGCTCAGCCCCTGGGCAGTGCCAGCCTTGTGCCCTGCCCCAGGCTGGAGCCTCCCGCTGGTCCCACACCGTCAGGGGCGTTGCGAGAGTAAATAGCTACAAGCCAGTGTCCCTCGTAACATGGGCCCCAAGTCCTCACCTATTTAGCAAAGCAACCACAGCCAATAGAACAGGTCACATGCCGGGGACCAGGGGCTCTGTCCAGGAAGGCAGGGTGGGCCCCGCGTCTTACATGCTCCTGTGAGGACTATACCAACAGAGCGGGGAAGCCAGGGCGCCTCCATAGCTGCAGAGCGAGGGTGGGCAGGACTCCGAGACCGTTCCCAGTAACGCGCTGGGCTGGCTGGGGTGGGCGGGGCCTCCCTCGCAGGCACCTGGGGGCCTGTCCGCATTGTCTGTGTTGGTGGAAGACACTGGTTTCCTCGAGAAGCAGGCTGCCAGGCGGGAAGCTGTGGGGGGCAGGGGGGTGGGGGGAGACCTGTGTGCAGATGGCACTGTCGTGTGCCGGAAGCCCAGGTCCTTGGTGCATGCTGCTGGAGGAAGTGATTCCAAGCTGCCGGGCGCAGCATCAGGACACAGACGCGTGCTTCTGTATGAAATCACACGTTCCCAGTGGCACCCAGAGAAACACGGAATATTTAGATACAAACCCCAGAGAACATCGTGTGCCAGAGCCATGTGCCGAGAAGTACGGGCACCGGGAGGAGACCCGCCTGAATCAATGGAGAGCCTGTTCGTGGTTGAAAGACTCGGCAATGTCTTCCCTGAATTGACGTTATAAGTCAGTACGGTCTCCATCCAAGTCCCCACAGGCTCTTAAGAACTGGCAGCCTCGTCTCCAATGCACGGGGAAAGCAGAGACCGGAATAGCCCCGGACGAGGGACGCGGTCGTGGCTGGGACACACGGTCTCGTTGCGAGGCTCACCGCGCAGCCCAGGCGGTCGGGACACGTGGCGTGGTGGCAGGCCAGCGGGACCCGGGGCCGGGATTGGTCTGGAGCCGTGGGCTGTCCATTCTCAACTAAGACACTGGGTTCGGGGGGGAGGGGACAGTGGGCTGCGGCCCCTCACACCTGCAGGAACGGGCCAGAGCGAGTCAGCCCTGAATGGGGACCAAGAAACGTTGGTGGCCCAGGCGAGGCGCCGGTTCCTTTAATCCTACATCAGAAAAGGCTAATATGCAAATGCCCCCCCACCAGGAGCGGGTGGGCCAGCTGGCCAGCCTCCCGTGTCCCCACCCGTGCGCAGTGCGCGAATCCGTGGCCTGGGCCTCCAGCAGGAGAATAAGACACAAGATGCAGGAGCCTTCCTAAGAGAAGGCCGCGGGAGCCCGGACTGGAGACGCGGCCGCGAAGGAGCTTGGGCTGGCGGCCGGCCTCCGCGCTGGGCTTGGACTCCGGGTCTGCGCTCGGCCCTCCTGACTACGGCCGGTGCTCCCAGAAGGACCAGCGCCCCGGGGCCGGGCCTCTAACCAGAGAAGGAACCTGGCCGGGCCTGAGGGCTGCAGGGGCCGGACCAGCCTCTGTGCGGCTGCAGGGAACCGGCCTGGTCTGGCCGACCAGTGTCTGACTAACGGCAGGTGTTGCGCTTGCAGATCCCGGAGGAGCACGACCTGGAGAGCCAGATCCGCAAGGAGCGGGAGTGGCGGTTTCTGCGCAACGGCCGCGTGCGGAGGCAGGCGCAGCAGCTCATCCAGAGGGGTGAGGCCGCCGCCGGAGAGGCCGGGGCCCTGGGGTTCCCGCCCCCGAGTGTGGCTCCTGCCGTTGACGTTTCAGAGGGGGAGCGGCCCGCCCCAGGCCCAGGTGCAGGCCCGCGTCTGGCTGTGGCTGAGGCCGCCGTGCGTCCCTTGCGCAGGCATCACGCGGCTGGACGACCAGATCTTCCTGAACAGGAACCCCGGCGTCCCCTCCGTGGTCAAGTTCCACCCCTTCACGCCCTGCGTGGCTGTCGCGGACAAGGACAGCATCTGGTGAGTGTGTGCACAAGGGTGGGGGGTGGGGGAGTGTGTGCACATGGCACCCATGTACGGGGGAGTGTGTGCACAAGGGTGGGGGGTGGGGGGAGTGTGTGCACACGGCACCAGTGTAAGGGGGAGTGTGTGCACAAGGGTGGGGTGGGGGGAGTGTGTGCACATGGCACCCGTGTACGGGGGAGTGTGTGCACAAGGGTGGGGGTGGGGGAGTGTGTGCACACGGCACCCATGTACGGGGGGAGTGTGTGCACAAGGGTGGGGGGGGAGTGTGTGCACACGGCACCCGTGTAAGGGGGGGAGTGTGTGCACACGGGTGGGGGTGGGGGAGTGTGTGCACATGGCACCCGTGTACGGGGGAGTGTGTGCACAAGGGTGGGGGGGGAGTGTGTGCACACGGCACCAGTGTAAGGGGGGGAGTGTGTGCACAAGGGTGGGGGGGGAGTGTGTGCACACGGCACCAGTGGGGGGACGCAGTGTGGCCATGACGGCCATCCTGGAGGCGGCGTCCCCGGTGTCATCGTGTCCCTCTCTTGCTCCCTGGAGCTTCTGGGACTGGGAGAAAGGGGAGAAGCTGGACTACTTCCACAACGGGAACCCTCGGTACACACGGGTCACCGCCATGGAGTACCTCAATGGCCAGGACTGCTCACTGCTGCTCACGGCCACAGGTAAGCGTGTGCACGTGGGGCCGGCCTGGGGGCCTGGAGACAGGGCGTGGTACAGCTTCCTCGGACCCTGGCCGTTTGCTGGCAGAGGGGCCGTCCTCGGGCACAGCGAAGGCCACTGTCCCCGGGATTTGAGGGGCTTCTGAGGCAAAGGGCTTCCCCCACAGAAGCGGGAGCCGTGCCCAGTGCCGGTCAGGCCCAGGGAGGGTGTCTGCCTCTGGGACCCGCTCCTCCCGGCCCAGGAAGGCGCCGCAGCCTCTGTCCACGCAGCCCCCACAAGGCAAGGTGGAGGGAGACGGGTCGCCAGGGCCCTCTGCCTGGCGGTGACCTCACGGTCCCTCCAGTCAGCCCACACCAGCGGCGGGTCCCACTCTCCCGTTTGGTCTAAAAGCCGGCACTGCGGCCTCACCCTGGAGCCTGGTTTGCCCACTGAGCCGCCTGGCGAACCGTCACCTCCCGCAGCACTTCAGACACGGCTCTGCTTCTGGCTTACGAAGCCGCTGCCCGTCTACCAGCACCTCCATCCCAGAGGGCAGAGGTCGTGGGGGAGCGCAGAGCTGGGGTGAGGGAGGAGGTGGGCGTCCTCCCCGGGCTCCGAGCCCTGGGACAGAAGGGCTGGCCACCGACTGATCGCTCCTTCCAAAGGTCCCTGGCCCCTCGGGAGGGCGCGCCCACGGGGACAGCCTGCTGGTGGCACTGCTCCCGCCAGGCCTCCACGAGGCGCGGGGCATCTTCGTGCTCCTCCCGTGCTGGGGAGCCAGGCCTGCGTGCTGACCGCCGTCTCTCCTCTCCCCAAGATGATGGCGCCATCAGAGTCTGGAAGAATTTTGCTGATTTGGAAAAGAACCCAGAAATGGTGACGGCGTGGCAGGGGCTCTCGGACATGCTGCCGACAAACCGAGGTCAGTGTCAAGGCCACGCCTGGAACCGCGAGCCAGCCGCTTCCCCGTCTCCACAAGCGCGTCTGCCTGGGAGAGGCGGCGGGGCAGGGGCCGTCAGGCTGACCTCTGACCTGGGGCGTCCCTGGCCTGCGTGCACCTGTCCTCAGCCTCAGGGGCTGGCGGGGGTGTCGCTGAGAAAAGCTGACAGGACTCGGGGACTGCGTTCTGTGCTCTCTGTACCCAATTAACCCCCTTGTGGGGTGAGGGTGCCGTGGTGACCAGTGTGTGCTTGTGTCTGGGCTGGAGGCCATGCGCTGGCCTGGCCCCCCTGTGCTGGCCTGGCCCCCTGTGCTGAGGGTGCGCTGGCCCCCCTGTGCTGGGCTGGCCCCCCTGTGCTGAGGGTGTGCTGGGCTGGCCCCCCTGTGCTGGCCTGGCCCCCCTGTGCTGAGGGTGCGCTGGCCTGGCCCCCTGTGCTGAGGGTGCGCTGGCCTGGCCCCCTGTGCTGAGGGTGCGCTGGCCTGGCCCCCTGTGCTGAGGGTGCGCTGGCCTGGCCCCCCTGTGCTGAGGGTGCGCTCGCCTGGCCCCCCTGTGCTGAGGGTGTGCGGGGCTGGCCCCCCTGTGCTGAGGGTGCACTGGCCTGGCCCCCTGTGCTGAGGGTGTGCTGGCCTGGCCCCCCTGTGCTGGGCTGGCCCCCCTGTGCTGAGGATGCGCTCGCCTGGCCCCCTGTGCTGAGGGTGCGCTGGCCTGGCCCCCTGTGCTGAGGGTGCGCTGGCCTGGCCCCCTGTGCTGAGGGTGCGCTGGGCTGGCCCCCCTGTGCTGAGGGTGCGCTGGCCTGGCCCCCTGTGCTGAGGGTGCGCTGGCCTGGCCCACCTGTGCTGAGGGTGCGCTGGCCTGGCCCCCCTGTGCTGAGGGTGCGCTGGGCTGGCCCCCCTGTGCTGAGGGTGCGCTGGGCTGGCCCCCCTGTGCTGAGGGTGCGCTGGGCTGGCCCCCCTGTGCTGAGGGTGCGCTGGCCTGGCCCCCTGTGCTGAGGGTGCGCTGGCCTGGCCCCCCTGTGCTGAGGGTGCGCTGGCCTGGCCCCCCTGTGCTGAGGGTGCGCTGGCCGCAACCCCACAGGCACAGCTCTGCACGCTGCCTGTCGGGTGGGGGCGCCCAGCCGCATGCGCAGTGGGTGCCAGGCCGCCTGCCTGCTGCCCTTCCAGGAGGCAGGTCAGGGATCGCAAAGGTCCCGAGGCCTTGGCTCACGGCTCGCTGTGCCCGCGGCAGAGACGTTCAGGTTGGGTCAGGCTGTCGGGGTCTGGGTTCCCAGAGCCCTTGTCTCCCTCCCTTGCTCGGTGCTGCTGCTGCCAGAGGCGTCTCTGCTCCACCCCCACCCCCACCGTCCACGCTCTGCCCCCTCCTGTCTCCTCCGCCTACCCCGTCCAAGCGCCTTAAGGCGACTCAGGAGTGGGCACCTGGCTGCCAGCAGGGACAGCTCCAGGCCGGCAGCACGGGCGTGTGTTGAAAATCGTAGCCATGCTTTTCAGAAACAAACTGTCAGCTGTGCACCCACCTGCCACAGCCGTTTCCCTGTCGCCTGGGCCCCTGCAGGCCTGGTGGGAGCTGACGGGGACGGGCCCTGTCTCAACCTCGCCTTGTAACCTAGGACTGCCCAGCGCCGTCTCCGGGGGCCCTGCCGCGCCCCTCTGCTTCCTGGCGCAGCCGCCGGGCAGCTCCTGCCACGTTGGCCGCACTAACGATGTGTGTTTCTGCCCACTAACCTCCCCAAAACGTCCCTCGTCCCCACCTCTGGACCCCCCTCCCCCAGCCACCCACGTGCACGGAGGCCATTCCCAGCCCCGCGCACAGGTGTGAGGTCCCATCTCTCTGTGGCCACAGCACCTCCCACCTCCCGTCCAGACACAGGCCGTTTGGAGGCAAAGCCCTACTGACCGAGTGGGGCGTTGGTCAGATGAACGCTTGCCCAGTCAGCAGGTGCGGCGAGGCCGGCCGCTCCACCTGTACCTCCCCCCTCCCTGCTGCCTGGCGCTCTGAGCCGCCGGTCAGTCTGGTTGGGTCAGTGCGCCTGGCCGCTCGCCTTCCATCAGACCACGTCCCTGTCTCCTCACAGGTCTGGCCCGAAAGGTCTCCATCTATCTTGACCACAGTAAGCAGGGAGGTGAGTGCCCTCTGCCTCGCGGCCTCCCAGGGCCGGTGGGCGCTGCCCTCTCCTGCTGGCGCCTGTCCCCGCGCCTGCGGTGCCCTTCGGGGCGGCAGAGGGTCAGGGCTGGGCTCTCCCTCGTTCCATCCACACTGATCCGCCCAATGCAAGGACGTTAGCAGAGAGCGCCCGCTTTCCTGGGCGCGTCAGGGAGCGGGAGGTCTGAGCCGCATCCCAGCCGCGCAGGGAGCCTCCCTGGTGCCGCCCTCCGGGGCCTCCTCCCTCCGCAGGTGGGGGCTCCAGCCCAGCGGCTCCAAATCTCACCCCCTGGGTGCCCACTCATGGGCTCACCCTGCGTTCATGGAGGGTCCGCATTCTCTGTCCTCTCCAAGCCACGCCCACTGGCCCAGGAATGGGAACAGCAGGTCTCCATCTGCTGGCCAGGGCCTCGGCCGCCCCCCAGGCCCCAGGCCCAGACCCAGGGCGCACGCGCTGTGTCCCAGAGCAGATGCTCCAGGGCGAGGTTTTTTTCACCAAAACTGTCAAAACAGAACCTTTTCCCCGAGACGTTCATGCAGGGCCTCTGGCAGCCTCTGTTCCCAAAGGAGAAACCGCACAGCTTGATGAGCGCCTGAGCGCAGGCAGCAGCGGGGCTGAGGGCTGAGGGCTGAGGGCTGAGGGCTGAGGGCTGAGGGCTGAGGGCTGAGGGCGAGAACAGCCTGGGAGCCTGGCTCGGCGGGCGGAAGCCCCAGCAGATGCTGTCCCAGGAGGAGACGGGGAGGGTGCTGAGGGCATGGTGTCCCAGGAGGAGACGGGGAGGGTGCTGAGGGCATGGTGTCCCAGGAGGAGACGGGGAGGGTGCTGAGGGCATGGTGTCCCAGGAGGAGACGGGGAGGGTGCTGAGGGCATGGTGTCCCAGGAGGAGACGGGGAGGGTGCTGAGGGCATGCTGTCCCAGGAGGAGACGGGGAGGGTGCTGAGGGCATGCTGTCCCAGGAGGAGACGGGGAGGGTGCTGAGGGCATGCTGTCCCAGGAGGAGACGGGGAGGGTGCTGAGGGCATGCTGTCCCAGGAGGAGACGGGGAGGGTGCTGAGGGCATGGTGTCCCAGGAGGAGACGGGGAGGGTGCTGAGGGGCTGGGTGGGGACAGCGCCACCCACACAGGAGGCTGGTCGGCAGGTCCCACTGGGACTCTGGCTCTAGTGGCACCTGCGACTTGTAGCTTCGTAGCGCTGTGGGTGTGGTGCTGCCCTGTCCCAGCCCAGCGCCCGGCGAGGGCTTTGTGTACGTTTTACACAACAGGCTGCGTTTCTCTCTGACTTTGACCACGTGGGTGACTTACAAAGAGGCGGAGCCTTACCACCGGGCACCAGTGTCAGTCTTTTTCTAGGTGCGTCTGTATTGGTTCTTAGAGTAACAGCCTGGTTGCCCCCACATGTGCCCCGGCCAAGGATCGGCCAGGGACCGGGTGGCCACCTCTTGGTGCACAGGCGATGCTCCAACAACGGAGCCCCCGGCCTGGTGACACGTGATTCCTGTCCGGGGCCAGGGCCTGACCAGCCTCCCGGCGAGTTTGTCCTCATCTGTTTAGTGGCTGGTTCTCCACAGCAGGCAGCACAGCATGGGGTCCGCGTGGGCCCGCGTGTCCCTGGGAGAGAACAAGGAGCACCTGTGGGCGCTGGGACTCGCCGTGGGGCTGAGAGCTCCTACAGGGAAACCTGGGTGAGGGGAGGAGGAGACGGGCGGCGGGGCCTCTGCTGCTGCCCCAGAGGAAGGCGGGGCCGCGGGGGCCGCTCAGAGGAAGGACCGGTCCCCTCGGGGACGATCTCCGCCCACCACGTCTGGAAGGCAGGACGCAGGCCCGGGGGGTCTCGGCGGGCGGGCACTGCAGCCCGGGAGGGGGAGCGGCAGGGCCTCCCTTGGCGGCCGTGTGTATGTGAGAGGCTTCCGCAGGCAGAGGCCCGTCTCAGGTGACCCCCCGGAGGTGCCCGCCTGGGGGAGGTTCGTCCCAGGACGGAGCAGCCAAGGGAGGCTCTTCGGCATCGAAAACTTCTCAAAAAAAAAAAAAGTGAAAATAGCAAAATGTTAGCAACTGTGAGATCGGGGCGGTGGGTACCAGGGTTTCTACCGTGTTCTTCTCTGTGTTTAAAACGTTTGCAACTAAACATTTAAAAGTAAATCTTATTCTGCCCCCAGTGTGGCCAAGTGGTTAGAGTGTCAGCCCGGGGCCGCAGGGTCGAGGGGTCGATCCCTGTCAGGGCGCTGCGGAGACAACTGGTCAGAGTGTCTCCCAAGTCGATGTTTCTCTCTCTCTCTCTCTCTCTCTCTCTCTCTCTCTCTCTCTCTCTCAAAATCAGTGGGAAAAATCCCCTCGGGTGAGGGTTAACGACAACACATTAAATCTTATCCTCAATAGAGCCCTCCCGGGAGGCTCAGTGCCATAGTCGCTCGTCCGCTGTCTGTCCCTCGTGGGGAAGGCGGCTCCCGGCCCCGGTGCCCGGCCAGCCTCGGTGAAGCACTGCCGGCTCCCGCCCATAGCAGGCACCGCAGGCCCCGCGCTCCCAGCGGCCATGCCCAGGGATCCCGGACAGAATCCAAGGGGGGCCTGTCCCTCTGGCAGTGCCTGGGCCGCAGGGGTCTGTTGCCCCGCCCAGGACGGGTGCACCGGGAGCCCCGGCTCGAGCCTGCGTGGGTCTGGGTCCTGGGTGCCGGGGTGGCGTCTGCCCAGAGCCCCAGGTGAGGCTGTGCCCGTCTGCCCCAGGTGCTGGGATGGTGGTGGACTGGGAGCAGGAGACGGGCCTCCTCATGAGCTCGGGGGACGTGCGGATTGTGCGGATCTGGGACACGGACCGAGAGATGAAAGTGCAGGTAACGCTCGGGGCCCCGCCTCCTCCCGCCACGCCCTCCCCGAGGAAAACCCACAATGAGGTCACTGAGCAGCTATGACATGTCAGTGACCGGTGAGGGGGAGGGGACAGGGGGCCTGGGCACTGGGAGCCTTCAGACCGCTGGCATCTGGATCGGGTCACATGGCGGCACCCTGCCCAGCGTGACAGCCCGGCCGACCCTGCTCATCCCAAATGCCGATCACCGCACAGCCAGGGACTAATGACTGGGTTGTGTGCTCCCTAAAGTCCCTTTTACTTTCCCTTTTAACAAAGAGACCGGAGTACAGGGGATTGCCTGGCCCTCCGGGGAGGTGCCGGCCCGACCCCCAGGGCTGAAGGCGCTGCCCCTCCCTGCGCCACCCTCTCTCTCTGCTCCTCCTGCACTTACAGTGGCCAGGATGAGGGCCGGTGCTGTGTGGGCCGGGAGCTCCCCTAGGGCCTAGGCCCTCCCTGACAGCAGGCGTTCCAGCGGAGCTAATGCTCCGACTGCCCAAGGGCTCATCTTTCTTTCCAGGAAAGAGGGAGGCATCAGGCAGTTTAATTGGCTCAGTTACCAGCCTGTTTGCCAGCTGCGGCCCAGGGATCGGTCTCGGCGTGGCTCCCGGCTGGGCCCGGGTGTGGCCTGTCAATTCCCAGCGGCCCTGCAGGCCTCCTGGGCTCCACGGGCTCCGTCGCTTCCCCGGTGGAGCAGGCGCAGTCCCTGGCCTGGCGGCAGGCACTCCCAGCCACTGCGGGGCTCACGGTCTCTGTGCTCGGCCCTAGGACATCCCCACGGGCGCTGACAGCTGCGTGACCAGCCTGTCCTGCGACTCCCAGCGGTCCCTCATCGTGGCCGGCCTGGGGGACGGCTCCGTCCGCGTCTACGACCGGAGGATGGCCCTCAGCGAATGGTAATGCGGCTGCACCCGACCCACCCGGTGCCCCTGGGGCCCATGGTCACATCTCTGCCGGGTTGCTGGGCCCAGACGAAGTGAGCCCAGGGCACTGCAGAGGCCTCACACCCTGTGAGCGTGGATGGGCCGTGGGAGGCGGGTCCGGGTCCAGGTGCTGCCTCCGAGCTCAGTTCCCCGGGGAGGCTGCTGCCTATCCCTCTGTGTCGCACGTGAGCAGCTGTGGCGTCGGGACCACGTGCATGGGCGCTGGTGGGGCAGGCGATGAGCCGGTGAGGGCACCTGTGTGGGTGCTGAGGAGCTGGGTCCGCTGTCCGCCACTGGCCCAAGGCCGGGGCTGCTAGGTGACAGCGCACATTGCATCCTGGTCCGCGTCCCAGGCTCTGACGTGTCCTCCACTCTGCCCGCAGCCGCGTCATGACGTTCCGGGAGCACACGGCCTGGGTGGTGAAGGCCTGCCTGCAGAAGCGCCCCGAGGGCCACATCGTGAGCGTCAGGTAACGGCTGGGCAGCTGCGAGCGTTTCCCGCTGGGAACGTCCTGGTGTCCACCAGCCACGGTGGCGCCCCGCATGGCAGGGCTGGCTCAGTCCTCCCGCTGGAGCGGCGAGAGCCTGTGGGGGTGCAGGGAGCAGGTGGGGGCTCGCCCCTCAGTGCGCACAGGGCCTCCGCTGGCGCCTGGCTGTGGGGTCCCTGCCTGAGCCACAGTCGTCCACCCATAGCCCAGTTTCGGGCGCCGGTCCCTCCTGTGCTGAGAGCAGCGAACGTTCACTTGCCGTTAAAGGGACAACAGATGTCATTTACTGTCACGGTCGCCATCTGCCCTGTGATAGTAAACAGAGAGCGTGGCTCTTGGAATGACACCCACGGGGCGGGCCAGGAAGGAGAGCGACCCCGCCCCCCGCCTGTGTCCCCGCAGCCCACTCCCTTCCCGGGACGGAACGCAGCAAGTGCTCGCGCCCCCGCTGCCCTGCGGCGGCCCCGCTGCTCCCGTGGGGCCTGGCGGCCGGGGTCATGGGTGGGCCTCACAGGGCCTAGGAGGCTGGCGGGCTGGCCTCCCCTCCCCTCACCGCGAACCCTCTCGGCAGCGTGAACGGGGACGTGCGCTTCTTCGACCCGCGGATGCCGGAGTCCGTGAGCGTGCTGCAGATCGTGAAGGGGCTCACGGCCCTGGACATCCACCCCCAGGCCAACCTCATCGCCTGGTAGGTGCCCAGCCCTGCTGCTCGCCTCCCCCCCCCACCCCCCCCCCGCAGGCTGGGCCGTCCCTGCAGACCCCGCCCTCCCGGCCCCACCCCTGGCGCAGGCGCTGACGGCCCCCCTCTGCCCCTGCAGCGGCTCCGTGAACCAGTTCACCGCCGTCTACAGCGGGACCGGGGAGCTCATCAACAGCATCAAGTACTACGACGGCTTCATGGGCCAGCGCGTCGGCGCCATCAGCTGCCTGGCCTTCCACCCACACTGGGTCTGTCCCCCGCCCGGCGGGCAGGGACCGGGGCCCCTGAGAGCCAGCAGCAAGCGGGCGGGCTGCAGCCATGCCCCCCACTTCCTGGGCCTCCGCCTGCCAGATCCAGGGCCATGCCCCCCCTACCCCCCGCCCCTGAGGCAGCACCCCATCCTCAGGGAGGGCCCGGCTGCAGTAACATGAGACACCCCCCCTCCCGTCACCTCTGACCTGCACCAATGTCACCCTGAAGGAATTGCCCCTGAGAAGTCTTCTGGGCAACCACACACATGCGTGCACACGCACACACCTGACCCGTTCCTGTCCTGTGTACAGGCATCCACACAGTTACAGGCTAGCATGCGGCTCTGCCGAAAGACACGCCATTGGATCCCCAGAGCATCCCTGGGGCAACCCCGAGAGGTTCAGGGACCAGGCAGCTAGGGGGTTCCAGCTGGGAGGGAGGGGGGACGGTTGTGCTGGAAGCCACAGCCCCGGCCCCGTCTGCACCTGCCCCCCTGGCCCGCTCACCCGCTCACCCGCCCCCTCTCCTCGCAGCCTCACCTGGCCGTGGGCAGCAACGACTACTACATGTCCGTGTACTCCGTGGAGAAGCGCATCAGATAGCGGCGCCCGCGGGCCAGGCCGCATGCACAGAGGGGCCGCGGCCCGGACCGGCCCTGCCTGGCTGCGAGGCCCCGGGCTGCACTGTCTGCCTGTCTGTCCTCGCTGTGGCGCTGTGGCCCATGACGTCCCTCCCGCAGCGTGATGGTGATGTCACGGTCACTGCCCGCCGAGACGCGCCTGAGGCCGAGGCGCCGGCCCTGCTCCTCCCGCCCCCCCGTCCTGTCCTTTCTTCCGAGAGTTTGAAGCGGAAACACTCGTTTTATCTTCCACGGGCCTGAGCGCCACGAGCTCCGAGACGGACCGGCTTCTCCAGGCTCGGCCGCCGGGTCCCTGGGCCGGCACCACCCGGCCACACGCCAGCAGGAGGTGCCCAGCCGGCCACAGCCTCCCTGTGCACAGGGCCAGCTCCGAGCCGCGGGAGGGCTGGGGTTCGAGACCAGCACCGAGGAGATGGAGGAGCTGGCACCTGGGCCTCCCACCAACTCCCCGGGCTCAATCCACCCCCCACAGCGCAGCCACCCTCCGGCATAGGCACGGCCTTGGGTTCGAGCTTGGGCCCCTGTGACCAGGTCCCTAGAGAAGGGGCCTGCAGCCTTGGGCAGGAGGCAGGTCTTCGGTGACTCAGCCACCGCCTGAGGCCACGGGCATGTTTCCCTGAAGGGCGACAGCCAGGTCCGTGATCTTCCTGCCTGTGCTCGCACACGTGTCACACACGTGCACGCAGGGAGGCACAGCTGGAGGCTGGAGAGTGTCTGGTTAGACGACATCTTGTCTGCAGTCCCTGTCCCCACTGTGCAGCCATAACGCATAAGAGCTCCTCACTGCTCACTATATCTAGTGTCTGTGCGTGAGCAAGTGCACATGCCTGTGTATACATGTGTGTACACGTGCACAATCGTGCAGATGTGCAAGTGTACAGGCGTGTGCGGACGTGCATGTCTCTGTGTGTGAGTGCCATGGCAGGGGAGCAGCAGCCGCGGCCGATGGAGGCCGGGAGGGTGTGCGGAGACGGCACCTGGAACTCAAAACCACCTCAATGATGATGTTTGAAACGCATTTGGGAATCAGGGTTATTTGTAGAGGAGCGAGGTGGCTTCACTCATTCTGCCAGCAAGAGGCCAATAATCGTGAATGTGCGTGAGCACCAGCGCCCGCTGAGGCCGCCTGGCTGCCGCGTCCTGGCGGGCGGAGCTTGGCGGCAGTGTGGCCTGGGTGTGCCGGGCTGGCATCTGCACTGGGGCTGGCCGGCCGGGCGGGCGCAGGAGGGTCCTGCCCGCGGCCCTGCGTGCTCCTGCCAGGAGACGGTTCTGGGACAGAAGTCCCACGCCCCACGCTGCGTCCGCGGGCGCTCCAGCGCGGACCCCCAACCGCCTGGAGTGTCTGACTCACGGAGCGGGTCCCCTCCAGGTTCCAGGCTCGCGTGCAGTTCTGTTTGAGACAAAACCATGAGCTGCCCCCCGCAAGGCTGTCTTCACAGATCTGATGCGAAAACTCAATCATGAAGTTACAGGCACAGGAGCCTGCCCTAAGGTCCACTACCTATTTATTCTACCAGAATGAGACTCGAGAAGACGGACGAGACGCAGGATTGCCCTGTGGCCGGGAGCTCGGTGACGGACAATAAACGCTGATGAAATCGTGTGGGACGGGCAGCTCGTCTTTTGGGAAAACGGCATGAGGGCCACGTGGGCGTGAGCAGTTGGAGGGGGGGCGGGGCCTGAAGACGGGTCGCCAGCCTGCAGGCTGGGTCCTGAGTCACTTCACACCTTTGGGCAGTGGCTTCTTGAGGAGGCCTGGGGACAGGCTCTGTCGCCCCCCGTGACAGGAAATGGGGGGTCGGGATCCTGACCCCAGGGGCTGGGCAGCCCCCAGAAAAGGGCTGTGCCACCTGCCGTGGAAGGGGACGTGAGAGGTGACAGTGGCGGCCGTAGGGTGTGGATGCCCTGGGTGTGGTGAGGGGCTGCCCATGACACCAGTGACCCCCAGGGCAGGAGGTCGCCCGTCACCGCCCCCGTGCCAGGTCGGTGCTGCTGTGGCGAGGGGTCCTGGGTGCTTGTGTGTTTCCTTGGGAGCTCCAGGCAGGGTCCTTGGGGTGGGCAGGAGCCGTCCCGGCCGAGGGACGAGGGGCAGCCAGTGGCAGGGCAGTGGGGGCCAGAGAGGGGCCAGGCAGGCTGTGACCAGGGGCACCGGGAGGAAGGGCCGGTGGAGCCACATGCAGCCCTGTGCCTGCTGCAGCCGATCCCCCCTGCGCTGGCCAGCACCCCCAGGGTCTCGGCTTCCAGCAGCCCCCGGGAGAGCGGCGTCCCTACCCTCCAGCCTCCGCAATCGCCCCACGCCACCTCCGGGCAGCATGACAGCCAGTCTCACCCCCACTCTCCACGGGCTCTGCCCCTTGGCCTCTCCGGGACCCTGTGGTGACACAGCCCCGGGCCTCCAGGGCCCCCCGCTCCACATCGGCCTGGGTGGCCCAGCACAGCTCCGGGCCGCACGTGGCCACCCTGGGGCTTAGATGCCCTGCAGGCAGGACCCAGACGCCCCGGGCCTCAGCCAGGAGCGGGGGTGGAAGGGGGCGCCTGTCCCATGGGGAAGGGCCTCGGGTCTGGCCCTGCGCCCTGAGCTGCCTGCGGAGTGAGGGGCCTGGCCTCAAGGGTCAGGATGGGCGACGGAGAGTCTAGGTGCCCGTCCAGCTGGGGAGAGGGTCCCCGGCTGGCCAAGCCTGGTGTCCACCGACCCCTGGGGCCGGGCCGCGTTTGGATGGCTCGTCACCGCCCAGCAGCTCGGCCACAGGCCGCCCCTGCGTGTCTGCCACCCGGTCCTGCGGCGCCACCGCGTGGCCACATTGGGGACCGCCGCAGCCCGGCCGGGCCTCCAGCGCGAGGCTTCCGGGGAGGTGGACACCCGCCGCGCGCTGCCTCCGGCCGGTCACCCGGCTCCCTGGCCCCTAAACACGTGTCTCAGCCCTTGGCCCTCCGCCCCGCGTGTCCCCTCAGGCGCAGGGAGGCCGAGCCACTGGCAGGTCCTGCAGTGACGATCTTGGGGGTGAAGGTGTGTGTGTCCCTCATTCATGTGGGCGTCCCACCCCCAGCACCGCAGGGGCGACCGTATTTGGACAGAGGTCGCCCTAGAGGTCAAGTTAGAGTGAGGTCCGCGTGGCCCTCGCCCACGTGACCGCTCCTCGTGAGAAGGGGCACATGGACAGACGCACAGGCAGACGGAGGCTGGGGGGATGCCTCCCCAACTCCAGGGCCCCGCCAACCCCCAGCCGCCGGGGAGGGGGTCCTGGGCCAGTCAGGGGGCGCCCCCCCCACCTTCATCAACAAAAACCCCAGATCTGGTGGATGGGGCCTGGCGGGAGGACTTGATGGAGTCCTGGCCTGCTGCCCAGCGGAGGGGCGGGGAGGAGGGGCCCCCTGTGGTCGGTTCAGGTGTGGGGCCCCCTCCCGCCCCCCAAGGGCCTAAACCGTGGCCACGTCACCGGCCGAGGAGGGAGCCACCACCAGCCGCGCGCTCGCACCGGCCAGCGGGGCGGGGCGCCTTCCGGTCCCACCGGCGGCAGGGGAGCTGGGGGGCGCCCCCCGCGCTGCTGCGCCTCCGATGCGGCGGCTGTGCCTTCCGTGCGCCCGGGGCACCGGCGGGGACGCACTGCAACCTCCCGCGCGGGCGGCAGGGGGCGCTGTCGCGTCCCGCCGTGCTGGCCCCGCGCGGCCGCCGTCGGGGGCGGGGCTGCGACGCGTCCGCGGGGCGACGGGGCGACGGGGCGACGGGCTCCGCGGGCGGGCGGGAGGCGGGGCGCGGCCGGCGCGATGGGCAACCTGTTCGGCCGCAAGAAGCAGAGCCGCGTCACGGAGCAGGACAGGGCCATCCTGGTGAGGCCGGGCGCGCGGGCCGGGCCGGCCGGGGAGGGGCCTCGGGGCGCGGTCGCCGGGTCCCCGAGTCCACGCTCGCGGGGCGGCTCCCCTCGCGGGTCCGCGGGCGCGGGCGGGGACGCGGGTGGAGCCGTCGGGGAGGCCTGGTCTGCGCCCGAGGCCACCGGGCCCGGGACGGGCTCGCCCCGCGGGGCCCTCGCTCCGGTGCGGAGGCCGGCGCCGAGCGGGTCCCGGGGACCAGCTGCCCCCGCCGGGATCTGCTTCCGGGGCCTCCCGTTGCCATGGGGACGGCGATGCGCTCCCGCTTCCGGGGCGCCCGGGGTGGGAGCGTTTCCGTGGGAAGAGGAGACGTGGGCGCAGAACCGGGGGCGCCGGACCGAGCAGCGCGGCCCGCGCTTTCCTGCTTTTCTAAGTTTCCTGCCGCAAAGACGTGGTTTTGTCCCGAGGGGAGTGACTCCCGTGACGCGGTTCTTCTCCCGGGGCTTCCGGAACCGTGAGTTCCAGGCGGTTCTTCCGGAAGCACGGCGGCCCGGGCGCGGCTGTGGCGGGAGAATGGGCCGCCCCCTCCCTTCGCCTCCGGCCGCATCGCCGCCTGGGGTTTCCCTGGGGTGGAAGGCGGGGGAACCGTCCGCCGACGCCCCCTTGGGCGGCCCTCCCGCGTGGCCACCGCCGGGTCAGGGCTGGGTACCGGCCCGGGAGGGAGGGCGGCGGCCGGAGCTGGGAAGAGCGCGCACCTTTCATGGTCGCGCGTCCCCACCGACCACAGGCCGGCCGTGCGGGGTGCTGGGCCCGGCCCCAAAGCGACCGGGGAGGGCGCCCCTGCAGACGGAGCTGGGGGCCTGCACGGGGTCGGGACGCGCACCCCGCGGCGCGCTGGCTCGGGGCGATGCCCCCCGAGACGCGGGCGCCCCCTGGCGGTGGCCTTGCGTGGACACGGGGAGGCCACTCCAGGTGCAGTGTCCGCCTCCTCCCCGGGCTGCGCAAGGTCACGTGTTGTCCACTCGGCCGCGTAAGTGACCGGAGCGGGGAGCTGAGCCCCAGGCTGGAGGCGGGGCCTGCGCTGGGAGGGTGACCGGCAGCCTTCGAGGGGCTGCAGCCCCGACCCGACCCGGAGCCCCGCTCTCCTCGCGGCTGGCATTCGGTGCCCGCGGTGGTGGCTCAGAGCAGCCGTGGGCGCGGCCGGCCGGCGGGTGGGGGCCGCCTCCCCGCTGGGCTCCCGGGCCACCCCGTCCTGACGGCCAGGAGCGTCGCCGGACACCGCCCTGGCCCCGGGGGGCAGGGGAGCCTGGTCAGGGTCGGCACCGCGCGGCCCGCGTTCACGCGGGACCTGTGTCGGCAGCAACTGAAGCAGCAGCGGGACAAGCTGCGGCGGTACCAGCGGCGGGTCACGCAGCAGCTGGAGCGCGAGCGCGAGGTGGCCCGGCAGCTGCTGCGCGAGGGCCGGAAGGAGTGAGTGCCCGGCGGGGGCGGGGGGCCTGCCCGGGGGTGGGGGGCGGGAGGAGTGAGTGCCCGGCGGGGGCGGGGGCCTGCCCGGGGTGGGGGCCGGAAGGAGTGAGTGCCCGGCGGGGGCGGGGGCCTGCCCGGGGTGGGGGCCGGAAGGAGTGAGTGCCCGGCGGGGCGGGGGCCTGCCCGGGGGCGGGGTGGGGGGCCGGAAGGGTGAGTGCCCGGCGGGGGCGGGGGGCCTGCCCGGGGTGGGGGCCGGAAGGAGTGAGTGCCCGGCGGGGCGGGGGCCTGCCCGGGGGCGGGGTGGGGGCCGGAAGGGTGAGTGCCCGGCGGGGCGGGGGGCCTGCCCGGGGGCGGGGTGGGGGCCGGAAGGAGTGAGTGCCCGGTGGGGGCGGGGGCCTGCCCGGGGGTGGGGGCGGAGGAGTGAGTGCCCGGCGGGGGCGGGGGCCTGCCCGGGGTGGGGGGCCGGAAGGAGTGAGTGCCCGGCGGGGGCGGGGGCCTGCCCGGGGTGGGGGCCGGAAGGAGTGAGTGCCCGGCGGGGTGGGGGCCTGCCCGGGGGTGGGGGCCGGAAGGAGTGAGTGCCCGGCGGGGCGGGGGCCTGCCCGGGGGTGGGGGGCCGGAAGGAGTGAGTGCCCGGCGGGGGTGGGGGGCCTGCCCGGGGGTGGGGGGCCGGAAGGAGTGAGTGCCCGGCGGGGGCGGGGGGCCGGCCGGGGGCGGGGCGGGGGGCGCTGGGTCACGCCGGCTCCTCTGCAGGCGGGCCAAGCTGCTGCTCCGGAAGAAGCGGTACCGGGAGCAGCTGCTGGACAAGACGGAAAACCAGATCACCAGCCTGGAGACCATGGTGGGCGGGGGCGGGGGGCGGGGGGGCCGGCGGGGTCCCCTCTGGGGCCGACCCGCGCCTTCCCCCTCGGAGTGCTCAGCCCGGCTCGGGAGCCAGGCCGGGGCCTGAGGGGCTTGAGCGAGGGTGGGGGGCCGGTGGCTCTCGCAGGTCGGTGGTGGGGCTGGGCCACTCTGGTGGGGGGGTGGGGGGGCCGGGGTCCCGGGCTGGCGGGGTCCCTCCGTCTGCTGCCAGAGCGGCGGGGAGGGCTGGGAGGGCGCGGGCACAGCCTGGGGACGGGGTGCCTCGTCCCGATCCTGCCGCGGAGGCGGAGGCGGCTGACCCGGCCGCTTTCCTCAGGTCCAGAGCATCGAGTTCACTCAGATCGAGATGAAGGTGATCGAGGGGCTGAAGTTCGGAAACGAGTGTCTGAATAAGATGCACCAGGTGGGTCCCCTGGGCCTGGCCCCACACGGTACCAGGCCGGCCACGAGGGGCTGGTGTGGACGGGGTGGGGCAGCCGTCGCTGCGGGAGGGAGCCTGGCCAGGGAGGCCGACTCGTGTCCCCCGAGAGCCCGGCGATGGGCAGGCGCTGCGGCTGGGGCCACAGGTGCTAACGTCACAGAGGGAGGGTCGGGGAGCTAACAGGAGGGCTTCCTGGAGGAGGTGACCGGCCTCGTCTCAGAGGCAGATGGTTGGCTGGTGAGGAGGGGGCGGCCGAGAGGCTGTGCCTCACCCTGCCCTCCCTCCTGGTGAGTGGACGGGCGCGGGGCAGAGAGCCAGGTCAGGCTGCCTTTTAGAATGTGTGTGTATCTGTGTGGATTTCAGAGAGGTGGGGCGAGAGAGAGAGAGAGAGAGAAAACCGTGGATCGGCTGCCTTCTGCGCACCCCACACTGGGGATCAAGCCCACAACCCGGGCACGTGCCCTGACCAGAATCGAACCTGGGACCCTCTACCCACTGAGCCACCCTGGCCCGGGCTATGCTGCTTTTCTGAGGGCAAGTGTGGCCGTGGACCCGCCGGCCAAGCCCAGGTGCTGCCCTGAGGTCACCTGCCCGGAGAAAACGCTTTACATCTCTGACCTCCTTTCCCCTGAAGCTGCCAGGGTGGCTTCGGGTGCCGAGTCTAGTGAAAGGGGTCAGTGGGGTCAGGGCAGGTGAGGGGTCGGCGGGGTCAGGGCAGGTTGGGGATCGGCGGGGTCAGGGCAGGTGGGGGGCCGGCGGGGTCAGGGCAGGTGAGGGGTCGGTGGGGTCAGGGTAGGTGGGGGGTCAGCGGGGTCAGGGCAGGTGAGGGATCGGCGGGGTTGGCGCAGGTGAGGACTCTGGGAAGCGTTGTGTCCTCTGGGCTGGCTCCACTTGAACAGGGACGGGGGGTGGGTCGGGGGCCCAAGAACCAGAGGCCCCTAAAGGCCTCAGGAGCCTCGCCCCCCCGCCGTCCCTGCAGGTGATGTCCATCGAGGAGGTGGAGCGGGTGCTGGACGAGACGCAGGAGGCCGTGGAGTACCAGCGGGTAGGTGCCCGTGTCCGTGCCCGTGCCCGTGTCCGTGGGGCCCGCCTCCCGCCTCCCACCCGCCCCGGAGACAGCTGCCAACTCGGTGACTGTCCAGGGGCCCCCCTGGGGTCCCGCCGCCCCTGCCTGTGGTGGCCCCTTTTCTTGGCGAGGGGTCTGAGTCGGGGCTGCCCCCCACGGGCTGCTTCCCCGCCCGGCCAGCCCCCGCTCCACCTCGGCCCCTCCTCCTGCAGCAAATAGACGAGCTGCTGGCCGGGAGCTTCACTCAGGAGGACGAGGCCGCCATCCTGGAGGAGCTGGACGCCATCACGCAGGTAACGGCCCAGCCAGCACGCGGCGCCGGGCCCTGCCCTCCGAGGGGCAGAGGCGGCCCTGGGCTGGTCTCAGCCTCCCCTCCGTCTCCTGCAGGAACAGGTCGAGCTCCCAGAGGTGCCCTCGGAGCCCCTTCCGGAGAAGCCAGGTACCTGCTCCCTGTTGGGCCCGCGGGACACAGCTCTGAGCAGAGCAGGGGCTCTGGCTGCGAGCCGTCCAGGCTCCATGAGCGCCGGCCTCGCCCTGGCCCTGGAGGGGAGAGCTGACCCGGGGGAGGCGGGTCCTGAGGGAGGAGCGGGAAGAGGCCGGCTCCGCGGTGCAGCCTTGGGGCCAGCAGCTCTGAATGTTGGGTCTGGGCCGGCCGGCCCCTGGCATCAGCTCACACCTTCCCCATTCTCTGCCGCCCGCGTCTGCTCCTTCTCCGAGCACCTGGGCGCTCTGTCCTCCGGGACACGGGGCAGGTGGGGCACCTCTGGCCCACCCTGGCGCTCTGTCCTCCGGGCTGCGGGAGGCCAGCCCACCCAGTGCCTGCTCCCCTCCTCGCCCGCTGACTTCTCTGACTCGCTGCCGTCCCCGTCCCGGGAGCTGTGCAGGCTCTTGCAGGGCTCGCCGCCCTAGGACCTGGCTCCTGGCCGCCTCTGTCCTCTGGAAGCTTCCGCCTGTGGAGTCTTCTCAACGTGACAGACATCTTTGTTTCCTCCACAGAGAAAGTCCCCATCAGGGCCCGGCCCCGGCAGGCGGACCTGGTGGCAGCCTCCTAACAGCTCCTGCTGGCCTGCAGGGACCCAGGGACTGTCCCACAGAGCCCGGCCCGCCCGGCCACGGTGCCGCGGGTGCACACGGCTCGCTGCCCGGGAGCCTCCACGCGCCTCCCAGCGGGGGCTGCTGCCTAGTGCTCATTTCTGGATTAAGTGGCAACAGTCAGACCTTCCGGCCAAACGCGGCTTCTGTAGCTGTGGCTCCACGGGCCGTGCCAGCCAACTCGCCTGGTGCTGGTCCCTCGCCTATCCCTGCGTTTCCTGGCGGGGGCTTCGGCGAGGCGGCAGGCACCTGGCCAGGCTTCCTGGCCACCGGCTGCCTGTGGGCTCTGGTGGAAGCACGCTTCTGTGTCTGCGTTTGGGGCGGGAGTCCAGGGCGCGTCCCTGCTGGACCGATGGCTCCGGGATCCCTGGCCGCCCCTCGTCACCTGCGGGCCTGCTGAGAAAGGACATGACAGCAGGTGCCGCCGGCCTGCCTGCTGGGGGTCCCGGGTGCTGCCGGATGTGTGCCCGTCGGACTCTCCGGGGCTGGGGCTGGGGACCTGCTGAGACCCAGGGCTTGCCCGCCCGTCCACTCCACGCTGTCGGCCACCAAAGAGGTGGGGGCACTTCCGACTCACGTTCACCTGGAGCGACAGTCTCGCTGGGTCTCCCAGCCCCACGCAGCACCCCATTAAAGTTGGTCCTGCCCAACTGCCGCCTCATGGCCTGGGGGCGCCAGGGTGGGCCAGAGGTGCCCCGCCTGCCCCCTGTCCCTGGACCCTCACGGCACTCACCATGGGCAGCGCCACAGCGGGGCTGGGGCTGGGCAGGTGGAAGGTGGTTCTGCGCACGGTGGGCAGGAGGCAGGCTGGGCTCCGCCTCCCTCGGGAGTGACGGGCAGCCTCTCGCCGAGAGGAGCTGTGTGGCTCCCGACAGGTGGCCGGCCTCAGTCCTATGTGCACAGGACGCCCAAGGCCCCAGAGAGCAAGCAGGCAGCAGTGAGGGGGGGGGCACCCCACCTCGGGGGCCTCCATGCGGATGCACCAGGGCTGGGTCTGGAGAGGTGCTTGGGTGAAGGGACCCTCAGCAGGTGCAGTGCACACCTCTGCCAGCAGGGGGCTCTGCCTGCCGGGCTCGGGATTTGCAGGAACGGGCAACGCCAGTGCCCATCTGGGTCCCCTGCTCGCCAGTGCCTGTCTGGCTGCTGGGCCCCTGCTTGTGGTGGTGGCAGCTGCCATCTGTCGCCAGGACTCAGGAGGGCGTCCCCACCTACAAGGAGGAGCAGCCCCCGGACCCTGCCCTCTGCAGCCTGGTTTCTGGGCCCGGGAGGCCAGGAGGGGATGGCTGGCCTGCTGGCCTGGCGGGGGGGGGGGAGACAGACATGGCCCCAGCCTCTTGACCCCCCCAGCAGGGTGCGCCCGTCCTTTCCCTCTGCCCCCGGGACCTGAGCGCGGGCCTCTCCTGGGAGCAGTGGTGCCCGGGCGCCCACCGGCCCCTGTGAAAAAGGGACGAGGGTGGGCATGTCGGGCTCGCGGCTCCCGCTCCGGTCACCCCGGCCACGTCTGTTCCAGGCCGGGTCCCAGCGTGTGCCTGCGGCACATGTCGGCGCTGTCCCCTCGCCATCTTGCCCACCCACTGACTCGGGGAACCCATCCGAGTATCTGCGGGACCCAGATCAGGGCATTTATTCTGAGCTCAGCTGTGGTCGAAGGTGGCCCCATATTTCAAGGACTGTGTCCAGAGAGAACCCCTGCTCCCCCACGAAAAGGCTGCTGGACAGATGCCTCCCAGGCCTGTGCCCTCGGCCCCTGGCGACCTGGGAGGGTGAAGGCCTGCAGCGTGCAGACGGTTCACGCAGCTCAGCAAGCACGCGGCCCACAGCGCTGGGGCGAGCTGCACCCCCAGGTGGCTGCCTCCACCTGCCCGGCTGAGATGCGGGAAAGAGGCGAGGCCTCCGCCTCCGTGCGACCAGAGCCGGGGCTGCGGGCGCCCCTCACTGCAGGGAGGACGCTCAGGGCCCAGCCGGCCCGGCGCAGGGGGCCCTGTGGACAGACATGCCAACAGGCTGGGGGCTCCCCAGCAGGAGGAGCTCCGCTCTGCGAGGAGAACTGGGGGACGGGACTGGCTCTGTGGGGGCGGCACAGGCGGCGTCCCCTGAGCCAGGCCGAACCCCAGAGCCTGAACTGACCCAGGTTGTGCAGCCAACAGGGACACGCTCCCCAGGAATTACCCCGACCCAAAGTCAGTGTCGCATTCACAGCCCCAGTCGGACGAGGTGACCAGCTTCCCAGGGAGTGGGGGGGCGGACTCCAGGGCGACAGACGGTGATGGTGTCGCTGTCACCCGGTGGGAGCAGAAGCCGCACAACAAGGGGCCGTGTCAGGCCGGGACGTGTCCTGCGGGCGGGTGACGGCCTCCGGGGCAGGAAGGAGACGCGGAGGAGGGGCCGGGGGCCACCGACGGTCCAGCTGGCGTCAGCCCCAGGGCGTGGAGATGGGAGCAGAGCTAAGCACCCGAAGGATCAGTGGCTGAAATTCCCCAAATTTGGTGGAAGACGTCAATTTAAGAGTCAAGAAGCTCAGCAGCCGGAACCGGTTTGGCTCAGTGGATAGAGCGTCAGCCTGCGGACTGAAAGGTCCCGTGTTCGATTCCGGTCTAGGGCATGTACCTGGGTTGCAGACACGTCCCCAGTAGGAGATGTGCAGGAGGCAGCTGATCCATGTTTCTCTCTCATCGATGTTTCTATCTCTCTCCCTTCCTCTCTGTAAAAAATCAATAAAATATATTTAAAAAAAAGAAAAGAAGCTCAGCAACCCCCCACAGGCCTGGACCAGCCCCCCCACACACACACAGGCCTGGACCAGCCCCCCCACACACACAGGCCTGGACCAGCCCCCCCACACACACAGGCCTGGACCAGCCCCCCCACACACGCAGGCCTGGACCAGCCCCCCCACACACGCAGGCCTGGACCAGCCCCCCACACACGCAGGCCTGGACCAGCCCCCCCACACACGCAGGCCTGGACCAGCCCCCCCACACACACACAGGCCTGGACCAGCCCCCCACAGGCCTGGACCAGCCAGGATTGAGCTGCTGAAGTCGGGCAACGAGGACTCGGGGGAGCAGCGATGAGGAGGCGCCCGCAGCGCTCGACGGGAACCACAGGCGTGACGTTGTCTGGCCTTTGATACCGGCAGCCCTGCGGGGGAGAGGGGCACAGGCTCCCTTGGTGAGCGGCCTCGGGGGGCTGGGCTCAGGAGAAGGGGCCTCAAGTCTAGAACCCTCTGCGGAACCTGTCAGTCAGCACTGGGGCCGCCGGTCCCCTCCCAGGTCCGCCCAGGGCAGGGGGAGGCTGGGTCTCAGCAGGGGCCCGCGGGGGGCGGGGGGCGGGGCGGGGGGGTGCGAGATGGGCAGAGAGGCGGTGACGGCAGCGACCCCAGGGCCCAGGTGCACTCAGCTGTGGCCTGAGGATGGGACAGGTGGCCCGGCCGGCAGGTGCAGCCGCCCCCCATGGGAAGAGCCTCCTGCGTGGGGTCCCCCCCCCCCCCGGCCTGCGGGCAGGTTGCTGAGCCGGCGCCCTGGCTCTGGGCCACCACCTGGCCGCACGGTCCTGCCAGGGCCACGGCCGGCCCCACTCCCACCCAGAGTGTCCGGGGTGCAGGTCAGGCCACCTTCACTCTGTCCCAGGGCGTCTGCCCCTCTCACCGCCGGGCCAGGCAAGGAGGGCCCCCCGCTCCCCAGGCGCCACCCCCTTCAGGCCGCTCCTGGGCGCCCAGGCCTCCTGCTTCCGGGGCCGGGCGGGTGTCGGTTCTCCTTCCCACCGGCCCCCATCGCAGTGCAGCCCGCGGCTGAGGGCCAGCCAGGAGCCTGGGCCCCGGGAGAGTCTGGTCTCACTTTCCTGGGGCAGGTGGAGGCGGCCGGGTTCCCCGTGGGCCTCTCGAGCCACAGGAGGGGGCCCTGCGGAGAAACATGCAAATGGGGGGTGGACACCGCCATCAGAGGTCTGCCGCTGGCTGGGAGGCGCCCGTCTGTCCAGCACCTGGTCCCACAATGGACCTTCCTGCACTTGGGGGGCGGGGGCGGGAGGTAGGGGGGCAGCTCGAGTTTCCCACGAGCCTCTGAGAGGCACTGCCTCCGGCTCCTGAGGAGAGACGGGCCTGACGGCGTGAGATTTCCAGGCTCAACACGGAAACCATTTTTCTTGAAATCATCTCACTTTCAGAGGACGCGCCAGGAGTGGGGAGCGGGCGCTGCCGTGTGAATCTGCTCCCAGCTGCCCCCCCAGGGCCCGCCGACCCTGCCCTCCGCCCAGGGCCTGCCAACCCTGCGCCCCCCCAGCCCAGGGCCTGCTGACCCTGCCCCCCGCCCAGGGCCCGCTGACCCTGCCCCCTGCCCAGGGCTGCTCGGGGGGGCCTCACTGCTCCCACAGGCCCGGCCCTGGGGTTCCCCACTGCACCCCCAGGGATGTCCCCCAGCCTGGCCTCAGCCAGCTGCACCTCCCCCTGTGCAGCCTCGCCCAGCCCTTCTAGCACATTCTGGGGGAGCTGCGGGAGAGGACGCAGGTGGGTGCTGGGCTCCCCTCCCCCACGCGGAGGTGCACGGTCGCAGGCAGACCTCCCACCAGAGCCAAGCGGAGAACGCGGGGCCCCGGGAGAGCTGAGTCCTCGCCGGGGGCACTGCCCGCCCGTCCCGCCTCCGGGGACACCCCTGGGCCCGGGGGGCCCTGCTGTAGGTCCCACCCCGTCAGGGTGGCGGGGGGGGGGGTGCCGGCTCTTCTCCCAGGGGACAGGCCCCCCCCCCCGGCACCGTCCCCTGGGCAAGGTGGGCGCAGGCCCAGGCCCGGGTCTCGGTCCCCTTGGGGAGCTCGGGGTTCCCCGTGGGGCTTTGGGATCTGCAGCAAGAAAAAGTCAGCTTTCAGGGCTGAAGCCAACACTTTAAAACCCGGCTTTAAATAAACACGGATCACAGGAGCCAGCACGGAATTAGAAGCGGTGCCGGCCGAGACCATCTGTGGCGGCGTCTGGAGCGAAGGCGGGCGGCTGGGTCTGCGTCCCGCGTGTCCTGCGGGAGGACCGGCGGCCGGAGGACCCCGCGGCACCCCAGGCTGGCTTCGGGGGGGCCTCCGGGTTCAGCTTCCAGGGAACAGAGTTCCTTACGGCTCCAAAACTCTCAGACCCCGTACGGGCCACAGGAGCCGTGATAGGAACACAGGTGGCGTTTCAGGGGCAGGAGCCGCAGACTCTGGTCTGTGAGCCGAGCACTGGCCTCTGGGGGGCGCCACCCGCACCGGCTATGGGCACGGGGCTCCTCGCCTCCCCTCCTCGGGGGGGCCCCCTTGCTGGAGAACCCCCACAAGCTCAGTTTGTGTGCCAGCTGGTGCCTGGGCTCCTTGCCTACCTTCGGCTCCCTCCCCCCAACCCCACCCCCCCAAATTAGCCCCTGAGCTTGGCCCAAACTCCCAGCCCGCCCTCCCGCCCCTCAGCCCACCCTGCCCAGCTCCGATGGCCATGCCGGGCCCTCCCAGCCTCACCTGCCGGCTATTTAAATCTGCTGCCAGCAGCGCCTCTCACAGCAGGTGGGGGAGCTGGCAGCCGCAGGTGACGCTGACATGCAATTGGGGAGAGACACGCCCGAGGCTCAGGCTGGTTCGCGCCCCTGCTCCCCCCACGCGCCTCCCACTGCCCCGCAGCCTCCGGAGGCGGGTTAAGTAAGGGGCTGCTGCTGGGGAGCCTCTCCCGGCCGCTGGGCGATGGGCCCCCACCTCCCCCCCCAGGGAGCCCCCTGGGCCCCCTCTCAGCCTGGCCAGGAGGGAAGTTCTAGAACTTTCTAGGCCACTTCCTAAGAGGAGGAGGCCGGTCCACAGCCCGAAAAGGCCTGAGGGAGGCCAGGCCTTCACCCCACTCCTCCTTCCACCTTCCCGTGGGGGAGCCTCGGCGTCCGGCTGCACCCCACTCCCACGGCCTCGGCTTCTCCTCCTTGGCCGGCTCAGCCCCCGCAGTCACCCCCCCCACCCCCCGCCCAGAGGACGCGGCACAGGGCCTGGAGGTCAGGGCTGAACCACCCTGGGGCCAACATTTTATTTTTAATTTTTATTGATTTCAGAGAGGAAGGGAGAGGGAGAGGGGGAGAGAGAGAAACATCAATGATGAGGGAATCACAGATCAGCCGCCTCCTGCACGCCCCCCACTGGGGATGGAGCCTGCAGCCCGGGCCTGTGCCCCGACCGGGCATCACCATGGACCTCCTGGCTCAGAGGCCGGGCACCGGCGTTTTTGTATAAAAGAATGTTTGTTTAGAAAGTCACAGGCGTGGAAGCACGGCTCAGGGAACAGGGTGCTGAAGCAAAGGGCCCCTGGGGCGGAGGAGGGCGAAGGGGAGGGGGCATGCGGGGGAGGGGGAGGGGGGGCGAGCAGAGGGCGGCGGGGGGGGGGGGGCGCCGGGGCAGCGTCTTGGTCACAGAGAAGCCCTTGCACTGGGTTCAGGTCTGGGTGGGGGTGGGGGGCAGGTGTGGCCAGGACGGGGAGGGAAGAGCCCGGGTCTGGGCTGGCAGCTGGCCCGGGCCCCGTGGCCTCGTGGGGCGGGCAGAGCAGGCCCTGTGCTTCTTGTGGGGACAGGCGCTTGCTGCACCTGCTGACCCCACAGGGACCAGGTTGGGGTGAGGACGGGCACCGGCCTTCAGACCTGCAGGCCAAGTAGAGGCTCGCGCCCAAGGCTCTAGCGCCCGTTTCCAATCAATAAACGTTCGTTTGGGGCAGTTTGAAATGCACATCGTAGTTGCAAAGATACCCAGTGCCAGCGCCAGCTTCCGGGGTTGGTAACATCTCCCTCCAACCCGGTCCCCCGTTGGTAACATTGTTACATGAAGTAACCCCCAGCTGATACATTGTTGCAAACTCGGGTCCCACAGGACATCCAGTCACCACATGGCCTTCCGCCGGCTCCTCTGGGCTGTGAGGGCCTCAGGGTCCCTTGTTTTGGGGTGACCTTGCCAGCGCCGCGTGCTGAGGGGGTTGTGCTGGGCGTCCTTCTGCCGGGACCTGCCGGCAGGGTGAGGCCGGGATGATGGTTTTGGGGGGAGCCATGGAGGGAGGGAGGGGCCGTCTCCTACGCTGAGGCTGCGTGCTCACGGCTCACACTTTCACGTGACCTGGCTCCCCCGCGGAGGCCTGTTTGTCAGCGGCCCCCTCCCCGTCTCTCCGGAAGAATCCTCCACGCAAAGCCCACACATAAGGGTAAGGTCTCCGGTGTTTTCTTTTTTAATATATTTTTATTGACTTCAGAGAGGAAGGGAGAGGGAGAGAAACATCAATGAGTGAATCATTGATTGGCTGCCTCCTGCTCGCCCCCCACTGGGGATCGAGCCGCAACCGGGCCTGGGCCCCGACCGGGAATCAATCCTGGTTCACAGATGGACGCTCAGCCCCTGAGCCGTTCCCTAGAGGCCCCGGCATCGCCGAGACACCGAGGGCTCGCGCCACACGCCAGCGCCAGGGCGTTCTTGGGCCTTTCCTGCCGGTTGCACCTGCGTCCTCCCTACTCGGCTGAGGCAGGACCTGTGGGCTCCGCCTACCGGTGGCCCTGGAGCGGCCCAGAAACCTGCCCAGGCCCCAAGGGTGTCCCAGTGACCGGCTCCTGGTCACAGCAACCCCTCCATTCTGCACCCGCTCGCTCTCCCGAACCACCCCCCCACCCAGGAGGCCTCGCCCCGAGGCAGGAAGCTGGGCTCCGCCTTTCACGCGGGACAAAGCCGCAGGAGCTGGGGCCGAGGCTCCCGCCTGCTGGGTCCCAGGCGCCTCTGCGTGCTGATAGCGCTGATAACGCCGAGGCCCAGGGAATGTGGGCCTGGCCGGGAGCCGGAGCCGGAGCCGGTCTGGGTGGTTCCCAGGTGCCCTGGCCGCGGCTGCCCGCAACACCTGGCCCGGAGGGAGGAAGCGAGGCAGGGGACGGGGCGGGCGGCCTGTCCCACCCGTCCCGCCCCGGCCGCGCCCGTCTCTCCTGCTCTGGGACCTTCTGGTGACCGACGGCCAGCGCTCTAACCCAGAAGGCGGCAGAGGCCCAGCTCGGACTGGGCGGGTCCTGCCCGTGGAAGGGCGGCTGCCAGGAGGGGGGCGCTGTTTGCAGGCACAGAATCCCCAGGAAGAGACCCAGGCCGGGCTCAGCCAGGCGAGGGCAGAGGGCAGGGGGCAGGGGGCAGGGGGCAGGGGGCAGGGGGCAGAGGGCAGAGGGCACGGGGAGGAGCTGGCCCAAGGCCTGGCTGCGCGGTCGCCTGAAGCTTCTGTTGAGCAGAAATTCACAAACCCCGCGCCCGCGCCCACCTCCCGGGAACAGCTTGTGGAGCCGCCAGGCTGTCATCCTGTAATTAAACCCGAGACCCCTCCCTGCGTGACGCGGAGCCGGAGCCGCTTACATAACTCGCTCGGCTAAAAATACGCCGATGGGAGCTGGTGCACCCCTCCAGCCTCGCCAGGTCCCCCCCCACCCCCCACAGGGTCACGGAGGGCGGCTCCTGGCAGTCAGACTCCTGCTCCTGGCACCCCCACCCCGACACCCCGCTCAGCCCAAGGCCTGTGTGAGGTGAGGGCGGCCGGCACACGGGCAGGGGACCCTCTGGCTCGGAGCTGGGTGCTGACCATCGCCCCCGGCAACACCCCTCCTGGGCGCAGGGTCCTGGTGCTGCCCCCTCGCCTGGAGCTGGCCTTGCCATTGGCCCTTGGTGGGGAGGCCACACCCCGCTGTGCAGTGCCTTCCTCTGGCTGGTCTCGGGGAGGGTGGCCAGACCCCAAGGCTGGGCCATGATTTCTCAGCTGCTCCCACTGCCACCCTCCAGGCCCCGCCACACTCAGAGGCGAGGTGACACGGGACCATGCGGGCGCCTCCCAGGTAAACCCGTGCCAGGACCAGCGCGCCCTCCTGACCCCTGGGAGCCGCGAGGGCCCAGGCCACCCCCGTCCCTGTGCCTGACCCTTGGTGCTTCCTCTGCCCCACCCCGGACACTGCACCATCTGCAGGGGCTCGTGGGCCCCGGCCAGTGTGGCTCAGTGGATGGAGCGCCGGCCTGTGGACTGAAGGGTCCCAGGTCCGAGTCCAGCCAAGGGCACAGGCCCAGGTTGTGGGCTTGATCTCCAGTAGGGGGCGTGCAGGAGGCAGCTGATCAGTGATTCTCATCATTGATGTTTCTCTCTCCCTCCCCCTCCCTCTCTGACATCAATCAAAACATATTTTGAAAAAAGAAGTCGGACCTTCGAGAGGGCGGCACCGGGCTGGGAAGGCCCCTCTCCTCCCTCTCCTGTCCGGAGGCCGGAGCCCCTCCCTGTGACCGCCCCCCTGTCCTGCGCGGTCCCAGCCCCCACTTCACTCTGGGCCAGGTGCCCCTCCCCCCCTTGCTCCACCTCAGCAGGTCCAGGGGCTGAGCCAGGGTGGCTCGGAGGGAAGTGGGCGCAGGCTGTGCCGCTGGCCGGGGAGGGGGAGAGGCCAGTGACCGCCCTCCCACCCAGCAGAACCAGCCACTGCGGACCGGGATCCGCCCTAAACCTGGGAAGCAGTGAGCACGGAGCCCCGGCCTGGCCAGGAGCTGGAGGGAAGGACATTTAACCGATGGCGGGAGCCTCAGGCTGGGGGTCCGGAGCCCCGAAGGCCTTTCCTCTGCGTCCGTCGGTCCGTCCGTCCGTCCTTAGGAAGCACAGCGAGGTTCCGTCGGCCACAGACGCTGTGTCTCAGGGCCTGTCGCGGCCCTGGCTGTCCTTCGGGTCCAGTGGGTCTCCCGTCTCCTTGGGGGCCTGCTGCTGACGGGATGAACGGGGCTGCCCAGGGACGGGGTGCTGGCCGCCCAGGGATGGGGTGCTGGCCTCCAGGGAGGGGTGCTGGCCGCCCAGGGAGGGGTGCTGGCCTCCAGGGACGGGGTGCTGGCCGCCCAGGGAGGGGTGCTGGCCGCCCAGGGAGGGGGTGCTGGCCGCCCGGGACGGGGTGCTGGCCTCCAGGGACGGGGTGCTGGCCTCCCGGGACAGGGTGCTGGCCTCCCGGGACGGGGTGCTGGCCGCCCAGGGAGGGGTGCTGGCCGCCCAGGGAGGGGTGCTGGCTGAACGGGACACACTCAGATCTTGTGTTTCACAGGTAAAGCGAGCAGGCCCCCGCGTTAGTCTAACTCGTGTAAATGTTCCTGCAAAGACTCGTCCCCGGAGCCCAGCAGGTCTGGGCGGAACCTCCAGCGGCTCCTTCAGGCCCCAGCGGCCCTGACCCGACCCGACCCGTCGAGGAAGGTCCCCTTCTCCCAGGTTCCCCGCCGCCCACCGCCCCGACCCCTCTGGAAGGGGAGTCCCCCGACGAGGACCCGCCGCCCTCCAGGCCCCGCAGCCGCTGCAGGATCCTCTCCCGCCCGCCCCTCCCCCGAGTCCTCCGCGCGCTCCGGAGTCCCAGCCGCACGGCTTCCCTTCCTCGGGGTCCCCCCCTTCCTCGGGGTCCCCCCTTCCTCGGGGTCCCCGCTCCCCAGAAGGGCCGCCCAGTCATCGCCGCCGCCTCGCGGACCCACCAACGAAGGTGCGGGGTCGGGATGGACCCGCGGGCAGCGCGCCCGGCCCTCCCGTCTTCACCTGCCGGCCGCCCGACCCGCCACTTCGCGAAGTACCGCCCCCCGCTGCTCGGCGCGGCGCCCCCGCACCCCCACCTTCTGCTCCCCTCTTCCTGCGCCGCCCCGCCCTCGCCTCCCCCGCCCCCAGCCCGGCTGTTGCCCGGCCCCCCCAAGGCTGTTCCCCGGGCCGCAGCCCGCGCCGCGCCTCCGCCTCCTCCCCCGCGATCGACAGCGCCTCCGGCCAATCGCTGCCAGGCACCGCCCCCTCTTGCCCCGCCCCCTTCTCCCGCCCCCTTCCCCGGCTCCGGAGCCCACCAATGGGAAGGGCGCGCGGGGGCGGGGCCTGCCGGTTGCCTAGCAGCGGCGGGCTGGGCGGGGGCGGGCGGCCGGGGGAGGTGTTCTGGGTGCGGCGGGGGCGGGCGCTAGGGGGCGGCCGGGGGGCGGGGCCTGCGCGCCTATAAAAGCGGCGGCCGGCCGCTCGCCGCGCTCCCGCTCAGGATTCGCGCGCCGCCCGTCTTTCCTGGTCCCGCCCGGATCGCCGCCCCCGCCGCCCCCGCCGCCGTCCCCTGCGCCTCCGCTCCGGTCCGTGGTGCCGCTGGACCAGCACCATGTCGCTGTCGCGCTCGGAGGAGATGCACCGGCTGACGGAAAACGTCTACAAGGTGAGACCCCCGCCGCTCGCGCGCTTGGGCCCGACCCGGCGGCCCCGGGCCATCGGGGTCTTCCCGGCGCAGCCGCAGGGACCCGGCGCCGGCCGGTCACAGGTGTGCGCCCCCTCGCCAGCCGCGCTGCCCCGCGCGCCCCGGACGGAGTGGAGAGGGGCGCGGGCCGGGGCTGCGGCAGCCGGGGGCGGCCGGGTTCCGGGAGCTGCGGTGCCCGCGGCCGCGCTGCTCGGCGCCCTGCCCGGCCGGCGCGGTGGTCCTCCGGGCGCGGTGGTCCTCCGGGCGCGGTGGTCCTCCGGGCGCGGTGGTCCTCCGGGCGCGGTGGCCCTCCGGGCGCGGTGGTCCTCCGGGCGCGGTGGCCCTCCGGGCGCGGTGGCCCTCCGGGCGCGGTGGTCCTCTGGGCACTTTTCCTCAACAGGCTCCCTCCCCCACAACTCCGTCCCGGCCCCGGCGGCCGCGGCCCGGGTGGGGGGCGCAGGGCAGGTTGGAGGGCGGACAGATCGCCCATCGTCTTATGTAACCGCGGAGAGGAGACGAGTCGTGTGGGAGGCTGGCGCGCCCGCCTCTGCTCGGTGTGTGGAGTCCGTTCGGACCCGCTTCCTCCTCGGGAAGCCGCCGGAACCCGGGCCCCGCTCCCGCCCGTTGTGCCCGGGGCTTCTGCCCCTCCGGCGCCCTCTTCCTCGGCTCAGACCCCCGCCCCCACCAGACAGACCTGCCGGGGGGCGCAGACCGGCGGGCGGGGCCAGGTGGCCGCAGTCCGCCGCCTCCCGCCGGAGAGGGAGCCCTGGGCGGCGCGGCCCTGACAGAGCTGCGCTTATTTCGAAACTGCGAAGGTGAGGTGTGGGCCGGGGCCGGCGGCTGGTATGTGCACGGCCGATGCTGGCTCACGGTCACCGTCCCGGCGCCGGCCGAGCAACAGTTCTTGATGGAGTCCGACAGCGTCCGGGGCCCAGCCTGCCGGGAGGCCGCGGGACCGCCCCGGGGCGGCCGGGGCGCAGTGTCTGCTCTGCAGACCCTGCGGAGGTGGCTTCGCTGTCGCTGTCAGCTCCCTGACGACGGGCGCCGAGTGCAGGGGTGGAGGGAAGTGGGCAGCTCCCCACCCCCACCGCTCCCCGCTTCGGCATGGAAACCGGAAAGTGGGAGCTTTCTGGTGCGGTGGCCAGGGCAGTGGCGGGGCTTTGCCCTGGGCGGCCCCCACGGTGGTCCTGGAGGACGGGCGCCTGGGCGGGTGGTGGGCAGGCAGGAGCCGGGCTCAGCAGCGGCCCACGCGCAGAGATTTGTCTCGAGCCTGAAGTGAAATCGGCAGAAAACCATCCGGACAGAGCGCTAGGGACTGGGAGCCTCTCGGGGAGGGGAGCAGACCGGGGGCTGCCCCGTGTTCGGTTGGTGGACTCGGAGCCCCGTGGGCAGGCTGGGCTGTGTGGTGTCTCCGTGCCCGGTGCGTCTCTGCTTCGTCGCTGGGGAATGCCAGGTCCCGGCAGAACCGGTACAGGTTGGGCGGCTTTGGTAGAAACCAGCCCACACTGGGGCACAGCCGGGACACTGCCAGAGCCACGTGCGTGCGGCCGGGGCGGTCGGGCGGGTCCTCCGTCCACAGTGGCGGCTGTGGCCCCGCTCGGTGTCGCCTGGAGCCGCTGCCCCGCTGTCTGCTTTGGCCTCGGCTTCCCCTCGCTGCAGCCCACGTGCCGTTTGCCTTGGCAGGGAGGGCAGGGCGCTCACCCTGGCCCCGCTGACTAAAACCGAGAGTGAAGGGTCCGCTGTGTTCCTCCGCGAGGAGTCTAACGAGGCTGCCCTGGTTCCTGTGGCCCAGCTCCCACGGCCGTGTCCTGGGGGTTTCATGGAAAGCGGAGGCGAGGGAGCAGGCTGCCTTCCCAGTTCCCCTGAGAACTGGCCTCAGCCCCTCCAGGGGCCCGGCACAGGCAGCCGCACACCTGGTCTCAGCACCGGGGCATTGCCTGGGCTTGGGGGGCGGGGGGGGGGTGTTGGGGGGTGTCTACTGCTCACAGTGAGGCCCAGTCCCGCAGGAGAGAGGGGCCTGGGGCAGCTGATCTCGGCTCCTGGTGGCCTGGGGAGTGCCCAGCAGGGTGAGTGCCCTTCTCAGGGCCCCTGTCCCAGGGGAAGCCCTGGCTCCGAGCCCCCTGGCGACCCTGAGGGGGCGGCTCTGGCCTGTCCTCTATGCTGGGAGGGAGCTGGGGCAGCTGGAGGAGGAGGGGAGTCCCTAGGGATGCCTTGGGGTGGCCGCCCAGGTGTCCTGCCCTGGGCTGGTCATCCCGGCGGGCTGCTCAGCAGAGGCTGTCCTCCCTCTGCGGCCCCTCGGGAAGGTGGCGGTGCCAGCGCGTTTCTGCGGCCGGAAGCCGGGCTTGCCCACCCCCCTCCCTGGGTGCAGCTGGGAAGGGCTGGTGCACGGTGGTGTGGGGCGCCGATAGGAGCGAGCCCACCTCTGGCTCCCTGATCAAGGCCTGCTGCCAAGCCACACCCCACCCACTCCTCCAGGTGGGTGCTTGGGGGATGAGGGGGAGCATAGGGCCTCCAGGTCCTCTGCGGCTGACCTCTGCCCCCTCCGCTCTCCCCAACCCAGGCAGTCACTTCAGACTCTTGGTGGCTGGCAGAAACCTGGTGTCGGGGCGGACAGGGTTGGAGGGGTGAACCGACTCTGACAGGCACTTCCTTGGCAACGGAAATGCCTGCCGGGCGGAGCCCCCGGTGCCTGTTCGGCTGAGGAGGCGAGAAGTCGCAGCGCTGCGCCCCCTCTGAGTGCACGTGAGTGCGTGCGTGTGAGTGCGTGCGTGTGCATGAGCGTGTGTATGAGCGTGTGCACGAGTATGCGTCAGCTGCTCCTGTAAATGTGTGTACATGTGAGCACGCGTGCATTTCTGTGAGCGTGTGGGTGGTGCTTTGCTTTTTTAAAAAATATATTCTTATTGATTTCAGGGAGAGGAAGGGAGAGAGAGAGACATCAGTGATGAGAGGGAATCATGGACCGGCTGCCTCCTGCACGCCCCGCACTGGGGACGGAGCCCGCAAGCCAGGCCTGTGCCCTGACCGGGAATCGAGCCGGGACCTCCTGGCTCCTAGGTCGACGCTCAGCCCCGAGCTGCGCCGGCCGGGCACGTGGTTTGCTTTGCTGCACAGGTATTTCCAGGGTGCTCCCCACTGGGGACCGTCTTCCCGTGAGACGTGGGGCCTGCTGTCCCTGCGTCCCTCTTTCGAGCGGCTGCATGGCGGCCTTCCCACCGCAGAGTTCCGGCAGCTGTGCTGCTCCCTCCTCGCGGGGCAGCCGGGCCGCGAAGGCGGTTTCCCACCGCACTGAGGTCCGAGCTGCCGGTTTCCCGAGAGCGTGGGCTCCCCGTGGTGGCAGGTGCAGTGTCTGCTGCTGAGGGGACGGCGGCGTGGCTGTGCAGGACGCTGGTCTGGAAGCCTGGCCTCACCCGTCCCGGTGGGTCCCGCCTGGAGCGCGTGCCCAGAGCTGGGGCTTCGTCGGCTCCTGTGACTGACCCTGGCACGGAGGCTCGAGGTGGGAGTGGTGCCTGCGCCGGCCCAGGGCTGGTGGGCGTGCCCGTGGGGAGGGCGGGCAGTCGCTGCCGCCTTGTTCACACTGAAGGCCCTGAGGACCGCACGGTCCCCCGTTACGCCACCCGGCGTGGACTGTGCTGGGGGGCTGCCCAGGACGGGGGAGAACCGCTGCAGGCAGGGGGGCCCGCCCCGCCCCAACAGAGTAAGGCAGACCGGCAGGGAGCCCAAGGCCCGGCTGACACCCCCAGTTTGCGGGTCTGGGTCCTGCGCTGGGAGCCCAGGAACGTCTCCGCGGGAGCAGGCAGGGGGCAGGCGAGACTGGCCTTGACACTCACCCTGTGAGGAGAGTGGCTGTGGTGGGAGGCAGGGCCTGATGGGAGACTGAGTCCTGTTCCTGAGAGGTGACGGAGGGTGGGTGGGGTTGGGGAGCAGCGGGCAGGGTGCCCAGTGGACAGCGTGCAGCCTTGGGGCCTCAACTTGGCCCCTGACATGCCCCTGCCCTTGGTTCCTCCTCCTCCTTGTACTCCGGAGCCGCCTGGTGCGGCCAGTCCCACGGCCTGGGCTGGGAGACAGCACCCCTGGCCCTGCCACCCCCTTGGGGGCTGCGAGTGTGAGCTGCTGGGATGGGTGCCGTGACCCCATGTCCCCTGAGATGCCAGGACACGGACCCCGGGAGGAGACGCGCTGCTCCAGGCAGTGCTTCCCGCTTGGGCTCAGCACCTGCCGAGTCTCCCTCGGCAGGGGCGTCACCACGTGTCAGATACGCGGGAACCAGTGGGCAGGGTTTCCCCAAACTTGTCTCTGAGCTCCGCCCGGCTCCCGGCTGCCAGTGCAGGTGCGCCGCCGGCCAGGTGCCCAGGGGCAGCTCCCTGAGGTGGCCCGGGGTCGCGTTCAAGCTCCTGGGCGCCTGTCCTGCCCGTTCTGTCGCTGGCACCTCTTGTTCTGGATGGGAGGAGGTTTTCCGACAACAGCCAGGACCCCGGTCCCACGAGCTGCTGAGGGGTCTGTGGACGGGACGTGCAGGCTTTCACCGCCGCCGCGCGGGGGGCAGTCACCAGGGGGCTGCGCGGGGCGGTCACACGTCGCGGTCCCAGCCCACCCGGGGTTTCCCGAGCGCCGGCGCAGTGGCTGGAATCGGCATCTGGGCGTGGGGATGGGGGTGCCCGCCCTGGAGCTAGAGCTCCGTCCAGCGGGCTGTTGGCCTCCCCCAGAGCCAAGTGAGGCAGTGGCCTTGCTGCTCCCGCGGAGCCTGGTGGGTGGAGACAGACGTGCCTCTGCCTGGGTGACGTGCCCTGGGGCCCCTCCGTCCGGCTCCCCGCGCAGCCTCTGCAGCAGGAGGCCTTGTCTGCCCCTCGTCTGTGCCCTCCCCACCCAGGAGGCAGGTCCTTGGCGGTCCAGGGACCCATGGCGCTTAGGCCGTGGCCTGTCCTGCCCCTGGGTGTCCGGGCCTTGCTGGCTGTAAGCTGAGGTGCCCGGGACAGGCCTTCCTACCGGGCTGTGGTCAGCCAGCAGGAGGAGTCCTGGCCTGCAGACCTTTCGCAAGGCCCCACCTGAGAGGGGGGGAGGTGCCGGGAGGAGCCTGCAACCCAAGTACGTGCCCTTGACCCGAATCAAACCCGGGACCCTTTGGTCCGCCGGCCGATGCTCCACCCACTGCTCTACCCACTGAGACACACCAGCCAGGCCGGGCAAGTGCCTTAGCTGCGGTGCCACTGGTTTCTCTAAGGTTGAACGGGAGGTGGCGTGCTCCCGGGGCGAGGGTGGCTGTGGGAGTGGAAAGCTCTTTGGGACGGAGGGCGGGGCTGACGGTGGGGAGGCGCAGGCTGAGGTCCGCGTAGACTGGGGTGCCCGTGGCCTGTGTTCCCATCTGTGGCCGCCTGCCCGGCAGGGAGGGTGTGGAGGAGGGGCAGGCCCGAGGCGGCGGGCCCAGCTTTCTCACCGGGCGTTTCTCGCCCAGCGGGAGCCCAGCCCATGAAACTCAGGCCGGAGCTGCCGGGGACGGCGCGGGTCAGTGGCCTCGGAATGTCCTGCCCCGTTGGTCAGGCGGGAGCCAGGGCTGGTTTGTTGTCGTGGTTTGTTGTCATGGTGAGGGCAGGGCCAGGGATCAGGCCTCCACACTCCAGTGGGGACGGCCCAGGGTCGGCTCGTGTCCCCGCAGGCCTGGTGGGGACACGTGGCCCAGGAAGGCGGCTGCGGTCCCTCGGGGGCTGCCCTGAGGCTCAGGACGCGCAGGGCCGGCCTCCGGACGGGAAGGAAGTGGCCGGCGGGCGGGCCATGTTTGGACCCTGCTGCTCTTGGCTTCTGGTCCGACGGGGTTTGTCCGGTTCCTGTGGGAGTGGCTCCCCGTGGGGCAGGCCCCGCCCAGCGCTCTCCGGCCCCGGCCCCCAGCAGGAGCCGGCTTGGGGCTTCCCTGCCCCAAACCTCTTTCAGGGGGATCAGACATGGGGGCCTGAGAGAAAGCCGGGGTGGGGGCGGCGTTCCAGGGCCCAGGGGTTGGGGATGGTTCATGGGCCCGGCCCCATTTTGTCTTTTGTCCTGATGTGCACCCCGCCCGCCCTCAGGCCCTTCTCCCGGGCCCAGGCGCAGGCCAGCATGGTGACCGGAAGGGGTGCCCCTGTCGCTGCTCCCTGTGGCACTCAGGGCGCCGGATGCCGTGGCAGAGCCATGAGCTGAGGCGGAGACCCCGTTCGGCTGGGGCCGGAAGGTGGCTCCTCAGGAGCCCAGGGCCGGTGAGCTGCCCGGCGGCCCCTGGCCCTGTGCTGCCAGCCCCATGCCCGGTGGCGCTGGGGAGCCGCGTGGTGAAGGACGGGCCGCCGTGCGCCAGCCCAGGGGAGGCAGGAACCAGCGGGCAGGCCTTGAGCCGCCCTCTGTCCATCGGCGACCTGGGCCGAGATGCAGGCTGAGAGCGTGGACCGGGCCGGTGTGGAGGGCCCTCCCGCGGACCGGGGCTGAGGGAGGCAGAGGGCGGCCCTCCCTTCCTGCTGGCGGCAGGCACCTTTGTTCTTTGTTTGCGGCCGGAAGTGGCTGGAGAGGGGCCCTCGCTGGAACCCAGCTGAGGAGTAAACAGGCGAGCAGCCAGGCCGGGGAGAGGCGAGGCCCGGAGCTGCCCTCCGCCCTTGCTGTCCAGGCGGACCGTGGCTTCCAGCGAGCAGCCGGGCGCGGCCAGGCCTGTGGGCCCGGGAGAGCGCTGGCCCCGGGTGCGGCCTGGCCTTCCGTTGGCACGGGCCGGGCGCCGCTGTGGCTCACACAGGACCCGGTCCCGCCGCCGTGGGCTAGTCCAGAGCGGGGTCCCCGGTGGTTCTCCAGGGCCCTGAGTTTCATGACGGGCACGAGGCCGGCACCTCGAGGCCCTGGGTGCCACAGCCCGCGGACGGTGCCCGGCGTGCGGTCTGTGAGGTCCTGCCGGCCGGCTGCGCACGGGCTCCTCCTGGCATGTCCCCGGGCGCCCCGGCCCTGGTTTTATTTGCGTCCGCCCCTCAGTGTCCATAACGAGAGGCACCCCTTGCCCTGCGCAGCGAGCGGGGGCCGTGTGCGGGGCCAGGGCGGGTGGGGGTTCCACATCTGGATCTTGGCTCCCTCTGAGCAGGGTCCCCGAAAAGATGCTTTGAGAATGCAGTGCGGTGACAGCGGGGGAGCTGGCTCCTGCCCTTGCTGGGCGGCTGCAGGGCTCGGTGCCGGGAGGGGCGGTGGGTCAGGGGCGGCAGGCACCCAGCTTCTGAGGGGGTTCGGGCCCAGCTTGAGTGCACATATGTCTGTGTGAACCTCCAGATAGCAGAGAGCACCCCCTCACTGGAGGGCTCAGCCTTCCTGGCCACCAGGTTCCCCCCAACCAAGTAGCTGTGGACCCAGGAAACCCGCAGGTGGAGTGGCCACCCACTGCCCTGCCCGCTCTCGGGCCTGGGCTGGAAGGGCTCCCTCAGGCATCAGCCTCAGGAGACGGCGGCACCTGTGTGAGGCTGCCCCCCGCCCAGAGTCCTGGGCCCCCTTCTCAGCGGAGTGGGGCCCTGCCCTGCCCAGGTGGCCTGGCTGGCACCCCAGTGCCCATCCTGCCCACCCGTGCCTGCGTTCATTGTGCGTGAGCTCAGCGCTGAGCTGAGGAAGTGAAACCTGGCTCTGTCCCCAGGTGCCAGGGGAGGGTGCAGGCGGGCCGCGGTCACCTCCTGGGCCGGTGCCCACCTCCCCTCCTGTGGACACGCTCTGCCTGGCGGCTCCTTGGGAGGTTCCTCCCGCCGCTGGGGGCTGTCGGCGGGACTCCCCGAGAACCCGCCCGGCTGTGCGCGCCTGTTGTTATGCCTCGAAATTAAAACACGGATTGGCCTTCGAGGGGGAATCTCATCCTTTCAATCTAAGAACCGTGGGTATTGGCACGAGACGCCAGTGTGCGGGCGCAGACCGGAGCGGCTGCTCCTGGGGGCGCTGTGAGTCAGGCTGGGTAATTGAGGGGTGAGTGGAGCAGGCGGTGGGCGGGGGCCCAGGCGCTGAGCATCTGCGTGCAGCCGAGGGGCCTCGCTCGCTGACTCAGCTCGCCAGACGGCCTCTCGCAGCCTCGTCTGAGCGTGTCCGCTTGCCACAAGGCCGTAGCGGCCGTCCCCGTCCCGTCCCCATTGTACGGATGCGGAAAGGCTGTTTGCCCAAGGGCGTTCAAGGGCACTGCGGAGGGCAGGCCTGGACACGGGAAGCCTGGCGGTGGCCCTGGGAGGTGAGGCAGCCCCGCATTTCGCCCCATGGCGGTCCCAGCCCTGACGCGCTCTCTCTCCCCCCAGACCATCATGGAGCAGTTCAACCCCAGCTTGCGCAACTTCATCGCCATGGGCAAGAACTACGAGAAGGCGCTGGCAGGTAAGGCGGGCGGGTGGGCGGGCGGTGCCCGTGGCTGTGACGAGGACGCGTTTCCCGGTCCTGACTGGGTCCATGGCGCTAGGACAGGCCCGTGAGATCTGTCTGGGAGCCAGAGGCTGGGGCTCAGATGAGGGGGTGCGCCCCCGCCCCCCCCCCCAGGCCTGCTTCCGGCCCTTTGATGTGAGACGGGCTTTCCCTCCGGGCCTTCCCCCACCTGGGCCCGAGGCACCCAGGGGCCTGTGCGAAGCAGCCGCTCCCCCAGCCTGTGCCGGGCCCTCGGCACCTTGGCCACCCGCCGCCCGCCCATGCCAGCCTGTGCCCAGCTCGGCCTGTTTCCCTCGGTGCTGAGCCCCACCTCCCGCGGCGGCAGACCCGCGGCCGGCACAGCACCCGGGCTGTGGGGCAATGGCCGCCGGCTGAAAGCACCTGAGTGGTTTGATGAGCGCCAGGTGGAAGCCCTAGTGGGTTCCGTAGGAAACGGGTTGGAAATGTGATTGTGCCGCTGGGGCCTGGGCCTGGGCCTGGGCCGGCGTCTCCGCTGAGGGGCACCCCGGCCTCCAAGCGGCTGGACAGCAGGTGCTGGGCATGGACTCGGCACCCCAGCTTCTGGGCCTCGAAGTCAGGTCCACGGTGAACCCCTCCCGCAGGCAGGTGACCCCGCAGCTTTGAGAGCCTGAGGCACCACAGCCACAAGTCTGGCTCCAGACCGGGGGCTGGACGGGCAGGGCCTGGAGCTGCAGTTTCCTGGCTGTGCGCTCCCTGAGTCTGTCTCCCGAGGCGCCCCCGCCCCCAGGTTCCCAGGCTGGAGTGGCCTCCAGCGCTAGGACTCCAGGCTCTGCACCTGGACGCACCTGTGTTCCAGGGGACCCCTCAAGTGGTGGGGGAACCATCACTCAGAAGGCGGGGTCCAGGCTGGACTGAAGCGTATCGGGAGGGCTGGCCGCGGGTGCTCGTCCCAGAGGGAACTCACCCCCCTCCCCCCACAGGTGTGACCTATGCTGCCAAGGGCTATTTCGACGCCCTCGTGAAGATGGGTGAGCTCGCCAGCGAGAGCCAGGGCTCCAAGGAACTCGGTAAGCCCCACACCGCAGGCGTGCGCCCCACACCGCAGGCGTGCGCCCCACAATGCAGGCGTGCGCCCCACACCGCAGGCGTGCGCCCCACACCGCAGGCGTGCGCCCCACAATGCAGGCGTGCGCCCCACACCGCAGGCGTGCGCCCCACACCGCAGGCGTGCGCCCCACAATGCAGGCGTGCGCCCCACAATGCAGGCGTGCGCCCCACACCACAGCCTGCAGGCGGGCGGGCGGGCCAGGGCCTGGCTTTCTTTGAGGTGGGATCAGCTTCTTCCTGTTGAACGAAGGGAGATTTTCTGCAACGAGAGGACCCTCGGAGCTGGTGGGCTGTGAGCTGCATGCCCGCTGGAGTGGGTCACCAGGGGCTGTGGGCACACACAGGGGCTCCGTCCCAACAAAGCTGGGCCCAGGGGGAGGGCTTGCTGGGGCAGGGCCCAGGGTGGGGGCCGGGGCGAGGGCTGGACGGGCGGGGGCGGTGAATCCAGGAGCAGGTGCGCAGGCAGAAGGGAGGCGCCTCGTGGACTCAGTTGCGCCCTCGTGTCTGGAGCCCTTTCTGGTATGAAAGTGAGTGGCGGGTGCGACCCATGGGCAGGCGGCCGGTCTGGGCGGTTCGCTGCGGTGAGCGCGTCTAGAGATGCTACGTGGCGGGGACCGCAGACGGGAACGGGCTCCGGGCGGGCTCTCCGCTCCTGCACCGTGGCTGGCAGGTTCTCTGCGAGGAGCTCGCGGCGCTTTATGGTTGGGCGCGCAGGGTGAGACGGAGCCCTGGGCCCTGCCGAGTCACAGGTTTGGGGGCACCTCGCTGTCCCTCCCGGTGGCTTCAGGCAGGGGAGCCCTCAGGTGGGGACAAAGGGGAAGGTCATTCAGGAGTCAGCTCCCATCTGCTCCATTTCCCGCGCCGTCCTGCCCAGAGGTGGGTCTGTGCCTGGGGTTGGCAGGGGCCTCGGCCACCCCCTTGCCTGGGGGCACGGAGGCCAGTGCCGCTCCGCAGGCTGCCAGGGGTGCCGTGTCCTGTGGTTGTCGCCTGGCCAAGCCGCGGCAGCGCCCGGATCCCAAACACCAGCGCGAAATCACGGCTGCGTGTTGGCAGATACGGTGGGACCTGCCCGAGGGGCCGGGCAGAGTGATGCCAGGGCAGCTCCTCACGCAGCCACCGGCCCTGCTCGCGGGGAGGCTGGGCCGTCCTCCGGGCTTGGGCGGTGGGTGCGGCTCTGGCCTCCGTGGGTGCAGCACTGCCCTGCCCTGAGCCCCGGGAGGGCGTGGTGGGTCCGAGGGTGGGCCAGGCCTGCGGGCCCAGCCGGGTGGGTGCGGGTCTGGCTGCTCGGGCGTGGAGCAGCTGCTCTGGACGCAGAGGCCACAGTGGTCCCAACGGGGCTCCTGCCGCCAGGGCCTGGCTCCGCCCCCCGGGCAGTCAGTGTGGGGGAGTCCCTGTGTGTCACACACGGCTCCGTGTGTCTGCGAAGGGGGCACCTCTCGGGGTTCATCCCACGCTGGCCGAGGGACGTGGGCAGCCCCAGGCATGTCCTCCCATGGCCACCGCACACGGAGGGGCCCCGTTCGCAGGCGCGTCTGGCAGGCGGTGAGGTCCCAGATCTTCCTGGCGGCCTCCTGGGGGCTGTCGCCACGACAGGCCTGGTGGCCAGGCTGTCAGCCTGAAGTCCCTCCTGGCTCGTGGGGGCCGTCACCCACAGGAGCCCCACTGCTGTGCGTCCGAGAGGTGGCCCGGTGATGCCCGGCGAGGAGGCCCGTGGCCCCTCCTCAGCGCTGACACCAAGGGGGCTCCCCGGCTCGCTCAGGCCAGCACAGTCGGACCCCACCCGCCCGCACACCTGCCCCCTGCAGCGGCCGTGGCGCGTGTGGGCCCCGCTCCCGGCTGTGCTGTTGGGCTGTAGGCCGGGGCCCCACCACCGCTTCCTCCAGGTGACAATTTGCCTGAACGGCTCAGAGCAGCGAGGGGCGCTGACCTGGGTCTTCCCATCAGTTTTAAAGGCTGCAGCGACAGACACGAGCCGGGGAGGGCGGGGGGTCCCAAGCAGAGGACCTCTCCCCCCTCCTATACACCTCCCCCCGGGGGGGCCCCTTGTGGGCAGGTCAGACCCGGACCCTTTGCTGTTGGCCAGAGTTCGGGGTGGAGCCTCAGGGGTCACTGTGGCCGCTGTCCCTGTGGAAGTGTCACTGGGTTTAGGCATCGGGGTCAGCGCATACGAAGCACTTTCTGGGTCCTTTCCTGGGCCCGTGGCCTCTGCTGCTGCCGCGGCTCTGCCTGGGCCCCGTCGCCACCCAGGGCCGTGCTGGGCTGGTGTCTGCAGGCGTCTGTCACCTCTGAGAAGGTGGGCTTCCTGCTTTGCTCACGTCTGCGCTGGCGTCTCCTCACTGGGAAGTGGGGGGCTCCTCTTCCTCCGGGGGTCCTGCTTCCCAGGGGCTTTGCTCCCCGTGTTTGCCGGCCGCGTGGTGGGGCCCGTGAACTGCACACCGTGCGCAGGTGGCGCTGACCCCGTCGTGCGGTGACCTCCGCCCCCGTGGCACCCTCGTCCGTTTTGTCCCGTCCCCTCCTGCCTGTGGCCCTGGGAGCGGCTCCTTCCTGCTCACTTCCTCCTCCGCAGAACTTCCCCCGGGTCGGGAGCAAGGACACGTCCCTGCTGTCGGTGACCAGGGCCTCAAGGAGTGGCCGGGCGGCACCCGGGGAGGTGGGGCTACAGCCGGGCCTGGGAGGCAGCACCGGGGCCGTCCCCCTGACACTGACCGTGTCCCAGGCCGGCGTCGGCCCTTCTGACCAGAGATGGTTTTCACACTCAGTCTGATGCCCGGCCAGCGGCCCCTCGGGCTGCGGGTCAGGCTCCCGGGCCGCTGCATTTTTCCTCATTGCTGTGCTGACCCCTCCCCTTCCCGTTCCTTCCGGCCTTCCGGCCTTTTCTTCCTGTTCAGGGTGGAAGCTCCCTTAGCGGCGGCTCCTGCCCGCGCCCTGGTCTCAGCCCTCGTCCGGCCGCCAGGACATGCGCCTGCCCCTGGCCCTCCGGGCCCGCCTCCCCGCGCTGAGGCCGCGGGTGCTCGGGGGGCCCACGCCGCAGAGTGAGAGACTCCGTGAGCAGTTCCCCGTGGAGCGCTGCCCGGCCGCCCTCCCGTGGAGCAGCGAGTGGCCGGCTGCCTTTGGTCTTCCGTCGCCTGTGCTGCGGCCTCACAGCGGCCTCCTCCCGCCTCCTCCCGGCCTCTGTTCCCTGCAGTGCGTGGGCCACGCTGGGTCGGCCCGGGCTCAGGCTCACTTTGATGTGCAGGTGGCTTATTTAGGAGCGCGAACTGCCTGAGTTCCCAGCTCTGGAACCTTCCGCAGCCCTGCTGACCCCGCCAGCAGCTGCCGGCCCCTGAGTCCAGTCTCAGACCCGTCCTGCGATCGGTGATCTGCGTGGAGGCGCTTGTGGCCGCGCCCCTGCTGCCTCCACTGCCTGCGTGGCTGGGGCGGTCAGCGCGGTCCAGGCTCCAGGCCAGTCCCCACCTGGTGCGGACACGCCTGCCCCGGGCGCAGAGCAGGATGGACAAGCCCGCAGCCGGTCTGCGCAGGTCCAGGCGCCTGCGGGGCTGTGTCCCCTGAGGGACCTGGGGCGGCCTCTGGGCTGGGCAGGCGGCAGGGCGGAGGGCAGAGGGCGGGGTCCTCACCCCAATCCTCCTGACCCCAGGTTGTCAGAAACGCCACCGGCCTGACGGGAGCATGGCACAGGGTGAGGGTGTTCCGGAATGTTCCGAGGTGGGGGGGCTGTTGGGTGTGGGCCCCTCTCTCTGCCCTGAGGAGCAGAGTCCTGGCGGCAGAGGCTGCCCTGCGGGGGGGGGGGGGGGAGGTTCGTGTCCGTCTCCCCCGGGGTGCCCCGCAGTGGCCATGCCCCCCAGGCTCTCCTGTTTCTGTTGCTTTCGTTTCGTTTTGTTTTGTGTAACATTTTTATTGATGTCAGAGAGGCAGGGACAGAGAGAGAAACATCCACGATGAGAGAGAATCATGGGCCGGCTGCCTCCTGCACGGCTCTCACTGGGCATGGAGCCCACAACCCGGGCCTGTGCCCTGACCGGGAACCAGACCTCCTGGTTCCTAGGGGGACACAACCGCGGAGCCACGCGGGCCGGGGCGTTTGATTCAGGCAGAAACAGAACAGTGTGCCCGTCGCCAAGGGGACCCAGAGCAGGCCCGCGTCCTCCCAGCTGCGCCCGTCACTGTCGCCCAGGCGTCCGGCGTGCGGCTCCCGCCCTGTCCCGCCCTGGTCAGCAGGCCCGGGGGACGGGGGGCAGTGCGTGCTGTGGGCTGAAAGCACACGTGTGCCCATCCTGGTCCCCATCTGTGTGCCTCTGGGTTTCTCCCAACGTTAGCTCCTGGGGGGCCCCTCCGTGGGTACTCCCTCCAGGGTGCCATCCGTGGACACCACTGGCACAGGGAGGACCCTGCCTGGCATCTGCGATGCGTCCAGGCTGCACCTTCAGCCCGTCCCACCTGCAGCCAGGCCGGGAGGGGGAGGGGGCAGAGGCCTGGGCACGCTGTGCACATGTGGGCAGGAGACTCGGCTCTGCGGGCATAGCGTGTCACGTGCAGGAGGAGGGTCCGTGCCCGTGGCTGACCCTGGCTTTGCAGGGAGGCCACGGTTACACAGCTTTCTGGAATGTTGTGGACTTCGCAGGAAGGCGGCACGGTCGTGGCAGTAGTGGGGCACAGCTTTCTCTGGACCGTCTGCCTCATCCACGCATGGCCGATGGTCCCGTCAGAAGCTTCAGTGGGGTCTCGCCCGGGGGTCTGGCCCGTCCGGGCGGCTGCGGGGGCTGTTTGTCACCCTCCCGGCTCCCACGCTCTGCTGCGTGCTCGGCCTTTGAAGAGGCCGCTGTTTGTGACCCGGGCGTGTGTGGGCTCGCAGGCCTGGCACCCGCACGGGTGAGAGCAGAGCGGGAGCTCCCTGCTGGGCCCGGCCCAGGCGGGGTGTGCGCTGGCGGGAGGGCTCCCCGGAGCCTGAAACCGGGCTGGGCTTAGTCATGAATCACTGGATGAAGGTGTGGTCCCAACACCCCTGGCGTTTGGCTGCCCTCCACCTGGTCCCCGAGCGAGGGACAGGCCAGCGTCCCTAGGAGACGCCTGTGGGGCTCAGTGCCTCCTCCTGCCCCGGCGGCCGCGATGGGCGCCCAGAGGCGCTACCCTGCCAGTCCCTGCTGGTGTCTCTGGAATGCAGGCTGACGGATGGGGGCGCCCTTGCCGCCTGACCCCGGGCCTCTGAGATGACGCCACGGGCTGCTGATGGGCCGCCGTCGGCCAGAGCCCGGCCTCCCCTGGGCCCCGGGGCAGTGAGCTGAGGTGTGCAGTCAGGCCCACACAGGGGGAGCATGCCGAGGTCCCATAAGGGGGCCTGGGTGGCAGATGGCGCCTGTGTCCTGGGGATCAGTCGGCGCCCTAACTGGGTCCACGTGTTCTCGCGGTGGCTCCGTGGCAGCAGGAGCCGTGGCTCAGCGAGTCTGCAGGTCCCAGGCGTCTGGGGGCTGCTGGGGAGGGACGTTGGTGGGGGACAGTGAGGTGTGGCTGGAGCCCGTCCGGGACACAGGCCGCTGCCCGCAGGCCCGGTGACGGGCTTCCTGCCTGTGGTGAGGCGAGGAGGAGCTGGCAGCCTGGGCTCCACGCTGAGCCCCTTCCTGCCGGGGACGCGGGGCCCGGTCTCTCCCCTGTGCTGGGCGGAGCAGGGGAGGAGGCCACTCACGTACTTAACCTTTACCGGAGACCACTTTCCCGTTGGTGCTGAGAGAGGGGGGGAGCCGGGGAGGAGAGAGAAACGCCGACGTCAGAGACATCGATCGGTTGCCTCCTGCGTGAGCCCTGACGGGGCCAGGGATCAAACCTGCAACCAGAACCAGGTGCGCGGCCTCGATGGGAAATGGAACCGGACCCTTTGGTGCACAGGGAGCGCGCTCACCACTGCGCAGCACTGGCCTGGCGTGGGGAGGCCTCTCCCCCCTCTCTGGCAGGAGCCCTGACCAGTCCCGCAGGTTCACCGGGAGGAGGAGGGCGCACCTGGGGGCGGCCCCTTCGCGCTCGTCCCCGCTGTCCGTCACCCACGGGGTGTGCTGCTCGGCTCTGGGCCCTGTCCTGGGAGCGTCGCCGAACCCTCGGGCCCGGGCTCGCTGGCAGGAACGTGCTCTGTTTAAAGCCCAAACGGGTCTTAACTCAGACCCAAGAGGTGCGGTCACTGCCCCCTGGGACTCGGGGTCCAGCGTGAGGGCCCTGAAGGGCCCCCGGGGCGCTGCTCCGCCCCCACTTCACGGTGCAGATGGGGCTGCTGGGCTGAGCGCCCTAACCCCAGGGCCGTCCCCCCAACCCCATCTCGCCCACGCCTCCTGGTCCGAGCGCCCTTCAGCCTGTCAGGCAGAGTGCGGACGGTTAGAGCGCCGGCTCGCGCACCAAAGGGTCACGGGTTCGATTCCCGGTCAAGGACACCTACCTGGGTGCGGGTTTGCTCCCCGCCCTAGGTTAGGGCACAAGCAGGAGGTAACCAATCAATGTGTCTGTCTCACATCTCTCCCTCCCTCCCCCCTCCTTCCTCCCTCTCTATCCCCTCCCTTCCTCACCCCCTCTGTCCCACCCACACCCCCTCCCTCCCCCTCTTCCACTCTCTGAAAAGCATCCCCTGGTGAGGATTAACAAAACAAAGCAAAACAGAACAAGAACATGTTGTCTTTTCTGGAAAAAAGTCAGCCTGGATCTCTAGTCACGGCACACCTCGCGGGGACTCTCCCAAGAGGCAGGAGGGCCCGGCCGCTGGCTCGGGGCTGAGCGTCGCCTAGGAACCAGGAGGTCACGGGTCGATTCCCAGTCAGGGCCCAGGTCCAGGGTGCAGGCTCGATCCCAGCATGGTGCGTGCAGGAGGCAGCTGGGCCATGATTCTCTCATCACGGATGCCTCCCTTTCCCTTCCTCTCTGAAACCAATAAAAATACATTTTAAAAAATAAGTAGCCCTCACCGGTGTGGCTCAGTGGGTAGAGCGTCGGCCTGCGGACTGAAGGGTCCCGGGTTCGATTCCGGTCAGGGGCATGTACCTGGGTTGTGGGCACATCCCCAGTGGGAGATGTGCAGGAGGCAGCTGATCGATGTTTCTCTCTCATCGATGTTTCTGGCTCTCTATCCCTCTCCCTTCCTCTCTGTAAAAAATCAATAAAATACATATTTTTTTAAAATAAGTAAAGAGGCTGAAGAGCTGGCTCCCAAAGGTGTCGCCAAAGGTTGGTTCCCTGTCTCAGGTGCTGACGAAACGGCCTTCAGCCAACAGCGTGCAGGGGCGTCAGGACTGAGAGAGAGGTGGGCGGTGGGGCGTGTGGGGCGGGCCGCCGGGCTGGGTGGCAGGTGGCACGCGGCCGGGAGCTGGCGAGGCTGAGGGGTAAGGGCTCAGCCCGCTCCCCCAGGGCCGGGGGTGCTGTGCGGAGGAGGCAGGGGTCCCTGCACTCAGATGGGCTAACAGGAAAGTGTGCACGTGCGTCTCAGGGAAGCAGCGAAGGCGGCCGCCTGGGGACCAGGCGGGCGATGGGCCTGGGCTGGGGGGGAGGGTGGGGGGTGGGTGCGGGGTCGGGGGGGGGGCGGGGGTCCGCAGGCTTGGGAGGCTGAGCTGGGAGGAGGCCTTTCTGTCCCTTTAAGCCCAGAGTAGGCAGGGCCTTGGTGACTCAGCCCCTGATCCCCCGGCCTTTGAGGGAACCGGGTGTGGCTGGGACGGCCTCTGCCTGCACGGGGCAGGGGCCGGCTCAGGTGGGGGGCGGCTCCCTGGGGCCTTCGAGCTCGGGTGGGAGGGGGTCAGCACCCGGCTGGGCCTAGGCGCAGAGGAGCAACAGAAGGGTCCCTGCCTCCTCTCCCGCCGCGCCCGCCCCCATGCCCCGCTTCCTGGCCCCGGGCCTCGGCCGGGCAGCAGTCGCCCTCACTCAGCCCGGCCCCCGCCTGTGTTGTGTGTTTTCTGGCATGCCCCCCTGGGTTTACTCAACACAATTCTTTTACTCTACACCGCAAAGTACAAACACATTATCCAAAACGCTGCAAAGTTCCACGCAGCCTCCAAGCAGAAATGTCATAGTACCGGCTGCACCCAACGCCAAAACAGTGTGCGAGTTGCCAAGGGAACCGAGGGGGGGGTCTGTGATGCCCTGCGGAGCCCGCTCTCCGCTTCCGAGAAAGATGTGGGCGGTGGGGGGGCGGGGGCGGGGGCGTGTGTGGAACAGAACCACCCACAGCCACTAACACGGGGGCTTGACCTGGAGGCCAGGACCCGGCAGGGAGTGGGCTGGGCAGAGGAGAGGTGCCGGGGCGGGCGACTGCCCGGCCCCCTCTGCCCGCTGGCGGCCCCACTGTGGCTCTCGGGGACTGGAAACCTGGGTGCTTCCTGCCGGGAAACGGAGGTCCCTCAGAGGGTCACCCACGGCTCCCTCCGCTCTGCTCCGCCTGGCTTCCCGCCCCCCGCACCCCTCCCCCCTCCCGGAGAGTGTAAGGTGTTGCACAGGCAGGGCCCGGGGAGCCCTGTCACCTGGCAGGGCCCGCATGGGGCACGGAGCCCGACTTGGGCGGCGGGAGGTGGCCGTGCGCCGAGGCCTGGCCACGAGCAGTTGCCTCTGTCTGGACCGGCTCCCGTCGGAGCGCCAGCCTCTCGGCCTCGTCCCTGCGCCCGGCTCGCGCCTCCAGAGTCTTCCTTCTCCCAGAGCCGGGTGGGGGTGGGGAGCCGGTGCAGCGCTCCCCAGGCTGAGATGTCACCGCCGTGACCCTGTGTCCCCAGCTGGTGACCTCACCTGTGATGCCTGTGTTTCCAACACGGTTTGTCCCACGTGTGCTCTGGGGCCCGTGGGCAGTGCCGTCCTGGAGCTGCAGCCCCGAGAGCCGGGGGGGGGGGGGGGCGGAGGGGGGCTTGGAGCGGCACAGGGAGACCCGTGTCATAGGGACGGACCATCTCCAGCAGCTTCCCGATCCCGGGGCTGCGGCCATCACCCTTGGAGGTTTACAGACGCTGGGAAACAGGCCCCGGGGCCGCCCCCTGGACACGGGGAGCAGCAGGGCCCCCCAGAGCCGCCCCACTGGGCTCAAGACCTGACCTGAGTGGCTGGGTGGTGTGCCGCCCACCCCACGAGCTCACAGCCACTCGGGGCAGTGGCACTGCCCGGGGCCTCGGTCCCCCAGGGGGTGCTGACGGGAGCGGTTCCCCCCCCAGCGTGCAGGGCTGGGCATGAGGGCGGCAGCCTGGCCTCGTCTCCTGGCCGTGCCCACTTCCTTTCAGCCAAGGGGGCAGCCGGCTCCTCACGCCCCCTCCCTGGCTGGTTCCCTGACACCACGACCCTCTGGGGGTGGTGGGAGCGGGTGAGGTCAGCCTCCTCTCCTGCGGGCTGGTCAGCCTCAGCCCGGCCCCCTCAGTGTGGGGCTGATCACACGTGGTTACAGCCCCATCCCGGCCCCTGGGACCTGTGCAGAGGCGGGCCTGGCCCTAGCTGCCGGGAGGGTCCGAGCGCCTCGCAGGCACCCTCACCCCCTCCTCGCCTCCCTCAGCGGAAGTCTGTGGGTCTGTCGGAGCCGCGTTTGGGAGCGCCCAGCCCTGGTCCTGGGAGGGAGAGGAACTTAGGCCCCAACAGCGGGCGGGGCCTGGATGGCTGGGGCCGATCTCGGGTGCCCAGGAGGCAGAGCTGGGGCCCCACAGGGTGGGCGCCGGTCCTGCTGCTGGGGTGTTGGCTGGGGCCAGGTAGCAGCTGGAGCTGGGTGGCAGGGGCCCGTCCAGACACCGGTCGTGGTCGGTGCTCTGTGTGCCCATGGCTGGCAGGGCGGCGCGTCAGCAGCCAGTGGCAGGGCAGGGGACCCAGAGCAGCTGGCCTCCCCAGGAGGGCCGTGACCCGGGCGTGGGGCCATCGGGGGTGGCGGTGGGTCTTGGAGGGCAGGGAGCTTCGCCTCAAGGGGCTGGAGATGGTCCTCGTGGCTGCCCCAAAGGACCCCGAGTCATGTGGCCTCAGCTGCCTGGCCACGAGCGGGGAGGACATCTGGGCGCAGGCAGCACTCGGGGACGAGGTTCGCGGGGTCCCTTGGGGTCGGGTGGCCGCCGGCTCCATGTCCACAGCATGTGCAGCGCCTGCCACCGAAAAGGGTCCCCGGCAAATACCTGCCAATCAAATGAACGCTGCCTCGACCGCGCCAGCGCCGCCCTCCGCAGCCACGGGGGTCCTTCGTGCCCGAGCCCCCCGACATCGGGCTGGGAGGGCCTCCAGGTGACCGCTGCCCCTTGTGCGGACACCCCGTGTCCACTCCTCCCGCAGAAGCGCTGAGGGGCCTAGGCCGCAAAGCTTCGCTGTCCTAGGGATGCTGGGGGGCCCTGGTGCACTCATCGCTGCTGCCGCCAGCCGGTGGCCCTTGGGTCTGGCGCCCCACTTGTCAGCCACGTAGGGGTGACGGGGACGTTGACGGAGAATCCTGATCCCTATTCTCTCTCCTGCCTCCTGTGTGCAGGCGACGTCCTCTTCCAGATGGCGGAGGTCCACCGGCAGATCCAGAACCAGCTGGAAGAGACGGTGAGGCTCAGCCCCCGCTGGCCTGGGCCGCGTGGTGCCCGTGGCCTTAGACGGTCAGGGGGTCTGACGCCCGGGCTGCTGTCCAGCTCCGCCCAGAGCCTCCGGGCCCCGCGGGGCCTCCCTGTCTCTGCAGGGGCATCAGCTTTGGTATCCGATGGCTCCTCTTTCCCCTGGGGTTACCCTCCCGCCTGTCCCAGGAGCAGGACCCTGCCTCCTTCCCCGCCCTACTGTGTGCTCCCCGCCTGCATGTCTGAGTTGACTCTGGTGTGTGTTCTCTCTCCAGCTGAAGTCCTTTCACAACGAGCTGCTCACTCAGCTGGAGCAGAAGGTGGAGCTGGACTCCAGGTACCTGAGTGTAAGTAGCCCTGCCCACACCTACCCGCTCCCTCCTGCCCTCTGAGAGGTCCCGCAGAGCCCCATCCAGTGGTTCCCCCGACATTCCTGCCCATGGAGACGTCATGGGGTCCGAGGGTGTACCCCGCTGCCTGGCTCCCCTGTGCCCCCCTCGGGGCTGTTGGTAAAGGTGCTGGTGTGAGGCTGCCGCTTCCTGGAAGCCACACAAGCTCCCTCTCACTCGCTGTGACCATCGAGCCCTCGAGCTCATCACCTTCCCCAGCCTGACCTTGGTCTCCGGGAGCCGAGGGCGGGCGGCTCATGGCTGCCATGTGCGTTGCCTGCAGGCTGCGCTGAAGAAGTACCAGACGGAGCAGCGGAGCCGCGGCGACGCGCTAGACAAGTGCCAGGCCGAGCTGAAGAAGCTTCGCAAGAAGAGCCAGGGCAGCAAGAACCCCCAGAAGTACTCGGACAAGGAGCTGCAGGTGGGCCGGCCTGCGGGAGGGACAGCGGGCGCCAGGAGCGGGGTGACCCTCCCTCCGCCGCCAGGAGCGGGGTGACTTGCCCTCTGCCCGGGACCGCGCACCCTGCAGCGGGCAGTGAGGGCGGCTCCCCAACCGCCCACCGCTCGCTCAGGTTCCGGGCGGCGCATGTCCGCGTCCTAGAGCTGGTGGGTGGCCAGAGGCCTGCGTGGACTGTCGCCCTGCCCTCTGCTCGGCCCAGAGAGCGACTCCGACTGTCACTCCAATTAGTGCGCACTCGCCCGCCGGGCCGGGCCTGGGCACGCGCCGCCCTGCAGGGTGAGGCAGATGGCACTGGAGGGCGGGGCGGGGCCAGCCACTCCGCCTCTCACCAGGTCGCAGGCCTGTGTGCTGAGCAGGCGAGGATGTAGGGCAGCAGGACCCTGAGGGGCCTGGCCCCAGCACCCCGATTCAGCCCCCGGCCACTCCACACAGACAGGCCCGCCACCTGCTCTCCAAGGTCACAGTGACCCAGATAAGGAGGGACCAGAAAACAGGACACACTTGTTTGTAAAGAAAGTGTCCAAACATGCTCCCCGTGGTCAGGAGTGGCAGCGTGGGCAGCACCTGGGCGGGCGGGGCGGGGGGTGGCACTGGGGTCCGCCCTCAGCCCAGAGCCCACCTCCTGCTAGCGTCGGGCCGGCTGCAAAAACCCCCTGCTGACTGGGCACGTGCACAGGCATGTACATGTGTGTGCCTGTGTGTGCACGCATCTGTGTGTGCACGTGTGTATAGTGCCACTGTGCACCTGTGTGTGCACGTGTCTGTGTGCGTGCGTCTCTGTGTGTGTGTGTGTCTCTGTGTGCGTGCGTCTCTCTGTGTGTGCGTGTGTGTGTGCGTGCATGCGATTCTGTGTATGTGCGTGTGTATAGTGCCACTGTGCACCTGTGTGTGCGCGTGTCTGTGTGTGGCAACAGCAGATGAAGGTCAGCCCCCTGTGGGAAGCAGCCGAGCGCTGGTGGGGGCAGTGATTCCGTCACCAGCACCCGCCCCTGTTCCGCGCAGCCTGCAGCCTCTCGTGTGTCCTGTGTGTGTCTTAGAGTTGCACGGACACAGCCCTGCCCTCTGAGCACACCGTCCCGTGTTTCCCGCGTCCCTGGTCTGTGGACCATCGTGACTCGTCACACCTGAGGCCTGGCCACGGCAGCCTGAGGTGCAGCCCTGGAGTCATTCCGGCCTCCGCCCCTGGGAGCGGCCGTGAGGTGTCCCACCCACCCCACCCGGGTGGTTTGCCGTGTTGCTTCCTGGAAGCCTTGGCCGGGGAACAGCGCCCCCACTGTCCGGGCGGAAAACACACCCTCAGTGCGGGCTGGCACTAGGGCGCCCCTAGGGCTGGCTTGGGGACAGGCCTGGGCAGGAGGCCGCTGGTGTCGGTCTCCCCGCGGGGCTGCGTTGCGGGGCAGCATGGAGCCCACCCGTGTAGTGCGCACAGTCCGCTCCGCGCGTCAGCCGGCCCAGGCTCCTGTCTCTGTGGCTCCCCTTCTGGATGTCGAAGATGAACGGGGCCACACGCAGGTGGCTTCTGCTTCTGCTTCTCGCATCGGCACGTGCTCAAGGCCCATCAGGCTGGAGCACGTGGCCCGAACCTGGAGGCTCCATCTGGAGCCCGGTCCTCTCCCTGGACCAGGAGGCCCTGCGGTGACCGGCTGTCTGAGAGCCGTCAGGGAGGGTAGAGGTCACGGCCAGAGTGTCCCTGTGTGGCCACGCGCCCTGCAGGCCCCCCTTGGTGGAGGCGGTGGCATTCCCCGATGGCGGACCACAGGCTGCTCTTCTCAGTGGTGCCACGGCCGGGGCTGGGGCACGGGGCTGTGGGTGTGGCTTGCTCAAGCTCAGCAGAGGTGGGTCTTCATGAGAGCCCAGTGTTGGGGTCACCTGGTGTGTCTGGAGCCCTTGGCCCACCTGCTCCACCCCGGCCCCCCTGAGCCCTGGCCCACCTGCACCTCCTGAGTTCTGAGGTGGCCTCACCACCCTCCCTGAGTTTCACACTCACAAAACTGGCCCACCCCACAGAGACCCCACAGTCAGGCAGCCCAGGCCCTGCCCACTCTGCCCTCCAGGCCCCTGGACTCCTGGGTACCACCCAGGCTCATCCACTGGGGCCAGAGGACAGGCCATACCCAGAGAGATGGCTGTCTGTGAGGTGGCAAAGGGGGTGGGGAAAGTGAAGTTGGTCAGACTCTGCCCCTGAGAGAGCAAGACCGAGGGTGTCCCTCTGTCCGTCTGTCCGTCAGTCCGTCAGCATGGGCTTCCTGTGAGCGGGGCTGGGTCAGAGCCAGCCACTGGCGAGAACTGCTGGTGATTGAGGCTGTGCTTTGGGACTTCCACGGGCAGAACGGGTTGCAGTTATAGGTCGGGGACAGGCACGCAGAGGCGCCTGGGTGCTAACTAGGACGCGGTTCTCTCGGGACGTGGGTGTGCTCCCCGCCGCCCGCCCAGGGCTCCCCACCCTCCGGTCATCGCAGAGGAGACCACGGGACAGTTCGCGGAGGACGTCCCGTGAGTCACAGTTCTGGCTGGTGCTGCAGCCTGACTGGGGTCTCTGTTAGGGTTGCAGGCAGTCCCGCCTTGGAGCTGCTGGTGGAGGCAGAGTTCTGCTGGGGAAAGTGGGGGGGCCACCCAGGGCTGGGGCTGCCAGGGGCCAGGAGCAGGCGGGGCGGGGGGGGGGCAGTGACAGGCAGCCCAGCTGGTCCTGGTTTGAGACCCTGGGGCGGGTGCTTGCCACGTGCTGCCCGACAGGCCCTGGGCAGCCTCAGTGCCCACGCGAGCCGTTGGTCTCCGCTCCCCGGCTCGTGGGCTCCGGGAGGCACGTGCGCCCCAGCGGCCTGCGGGGAGCGGCGGCTTCTATTTCAGGGTGTGTAATTAACAAGCAAAAACAAAATAACCGTAATTTAGATCGTCAAGGCGGATAATGGCAGAGGCTGGTCCCGCTCCCACGTGGCCTTTGACGAGGCGCTGGTGGCGGGGCCCTGCTGGTGGCCCGCGGCTCGCAGGCTTGGGAAGCGTCCGGTGCTGGAGGCGCTGTGCACGGCCGGGCAGGGGCCTCGGTGGGAACAGAGCGGGAGAAACCAGAGGCCTGGGACGGTGCAGGGCCTCCATGTGCAGAGGAGCCTCTGCCTGTGGGGACTCGGCTCCCTGGTGCCCCGGGACCGAGCTGCGGCCATCTCAGCCCCGCCCCCGCCCCCCCCCCCCACGGTGCAGGAGTGGGGCCGGTGCCTCCTTCCCTGGCGCTGGAGTAACGTGGAGCCTCTTCGGCCTTTAGAGCCGGGACAGGCCTCCCAGGGCGGGCGGGCGGTCACTGCCCCCTGACGGGGCCCCGGGAGCACGGGGAAGGCTCAGGAAGCTGCTTCAGTGAAGTGTGGTTAGCTGCATGTTCCCGGAGTGGTTTCCAGCACGGAACCATGCAGCAACGTTAAGGAAACATTTTGCATCTTTTTCTACTGAGTCTTTGAGCCGGGTGTGGCTTTGGCACCTGCGAACCCCGTGGCCACGGGAGGCGGGGCTGCCCGGCAGGCGGGGGCCTCCTGGTCGGCGGCCCAGCCCCTCCGCTTCCACGAGACCCCGCGGCTTCAGCACCCGCAGAGGCCGCTGGCAGAGCAGGCGTGAGCGTGACCTCCGACCTTCTCCAGGTCTTGGAGCAGACCCCAGGCCTGGACAGTGGGGATCCTCGAGGGGTGCCCCGCCCCCTGGCAGCTCCCCAGGGCAGTGGCTCCGGTGCCTGTGGTCCCCAAGTCCCCTGGCTTGGGGAGGGTTTGGTCAGTGGGCTCTCTCTGGGCCTCTGTGCTGGGCGTGGGACGCGGGCACACACCAGCCAGCATCCTGAAGGGTGTGGGCAGCTGGGTCTGATGGTCCCAGATCCCTTGCCAGCCTGACGGCTGAGGTCCTTTCCCAGGACACCGGAACCCAGGCTCGGGGGTCCCTGGAGCCACCAGGGAGGCCCCGCTTCTTCCAAGTGTGTCTGGCGACACATCCTCCCTCAGCTGAGTGGCCGGCCCTGCTCAGCCCCTGCCGCCTCTGGCCCTGAGCTCTTGTGTTTAAATGAGATTTTTCAGGGGCCTCTGACCCACAGAACCATGGCCTGGCCTGGCCACACGCAGGGTCCTGCAGCCCGGAGCTCCACCCGCTGACCTAGGCAGGCTTCCCCGTTCATGGTGGGAGTGCCAGAGCCGGGAGGGGCCCAGGCGTGGTCCCAGGGAAGCCACGGCTGCAGCCAGCAGGTTCCAGGGACCGGGTGCGGCCTGGGGCTCCCTCGCTGTCCCTGGAGGGCCGTCCCTGCGGCAGCGGCTGGATGACGCGCTCATGAGCTGCCAGGACTGAAGGGGCCGTGGTTTCGGAGAACTGGGAGCATGGCCACCGCAGGGGCTGAGGCGGAGGGTGCACCAGGCACGTGGGCTCTGGGCGCCCCCCCCCCCCCCCCCCCAGTCACCCTGGCTTTGGAGGAAGAGCCTTGTTCTGATCACTTTTGTCTTCTCGGATTACAGGGCTGCTCAGCCCCCGGTGACTCAGTGGGAGCAGCGGTGGGTCTTAAACACTTTCAGCTGGGTGTTTCTATAGCGCCGTCGCCATAGCACCCGCTAAGCCGGGAACAGGCACGGCCGGGAGGGGCCGGGAGGGGCCGGGCCGGGACAGACTTCGGGCGGCCCTGTGCAGCGCCCGCTGCCAGGCCGCCAGAGGTGCAGGGCCCGGCCTCGCTCTGTCCTGTGCACTTTTCCAAAGCGCAGAGGCTGCTTGCGGGGCGTCCTGCCCACAGAGGGGCCACCATGGCCCGGAGCCCGTGGTGGGCACACGCCCCTCGGGTCCCGGGGGAGGCTGCAGGCGTGGCCTAGATCCCGGGAGCTGCCGGGAGCCGTGGTCTCCCTGCGAGCGGTGGCGTCGGGGAGGGAGGCCAGGCGGCCGCTGGTCCTTGACCATGTGGCGGCCACGTGTCCCGTGTCCTCGCGAGGGCTCTGCCTCAGCCAGGCTGCTCAGTGCTCCGGCTGCCGGACACCCAGGGCCCCGGGGAAGGTGGCGGCTCCCCCGCCCTCACGCCCCAGCCTGGGGGGGGCTGCATTTCTCCCGCCTGCGCCCCGGGAGGCGTGGTCCCTGGGGAGACACATGCTCGGTGGCCCCCGGCCTCTGCCTGAGCTGCCCCCACATCAAGCTCCTGGTTCCCACTGGAGACCGGCCTTTGAGTAACTGGGAACCTTAAAAATAAGACGCCCCCCCCCACCCCCGCCCGGGGGCTGCCAGCCCCGCTAATGAGGCCAGCCCCGCGCCTGGTCCAGGCAGGTTCCTCTGCTCCAGGGACTGGGGAGCTGAGCGCAGCCTGGAAACCCAGAAACCGCCCCGGCCCGCTGGCGCCGAGGCCGGAAGGAGCTGTTCTCAGCAGCGCACTCCCGGCGATGCACCCAGGGGGCCCGCGTCCCCGTTACGCCACGTCCTGGGTGACCGCGTCCTGAGTGACCGGTCAGAGCTGCCTTTGCTGCTCCGAACCCCATCCAGGTGGCACTGCCTTCACCCGGGCACCCTCCCTGGGCCTCTGCCCGAGCTGGGTGGTCCCCCTTCCTGCACATGACCCTCTCTGAGTGAGCCCTTCCCCCCTAGACCCTCTGCCCAGAGTGTGTCCCCGGCCCCTGGGCCCACTGCTCTCCTGTCCTCACCAGCCCCTTGTGGGCCTTCTCCTCGGAGCTTCGGGCGGAGCCAGGTGTGACCTGAGGAACCCCCTCAACCACCAGCATGCCTCGCCCATTGGGTCAGGCACAGGCCTCCAGGGCCCGAATCTGCAGGCTCCTCCCTTCCTGCTCCCTGGAGGAGCCTGTGCAGGGGAGGTTCTGGGTGGCGGGGCGGGGGAGGGCACTGGGGGGCATGGCGGGGCAGGGGAGGGCACTGGGAGGAGGCCTGGGGGGCAGGGTGTGGGGGAGGGCACTGGGGAGAAGGCGGGGAACATTGGGAGGCGTGCATTTCCATTTCGTAACTAGAGGAAAAGTACTTTGAGCTGAGCTGTTGGGATGTGGAGGAGGAGGAGGAGGTGGAGGAGAGGGGGGAGGGAGCAGAGGAGGGGGAGGGGGAAAGAAGAGCGGGGAGAGCGGAGGAGGGGTGCAGAGGCGGCCAGGGCGCCCCTGCTGGAGGCCTGGAGCCTGTGTGCAGATCTTTCTCCCCAGGTGCCATCCTGGGGCCCCTCGGGCACATTCGTGGAGGGGCCAGGCCTGACTCCCAGAGGCGGGGCCTTGGTCTGGGGGTGGGGTAGCTATTTTGAGGCCCATTTAAGCTGCCCTCCCCAGGGAGTTTCGTATGGAAAGCTGGGTGGTCGGCGGGGGGGGGGGGGGGCTCCCAAGTTCTGGTGGGGCCTGGGCAGGGCCTGCCTTGCGGGGTGCGGCTCACTCGCGCTGGCGGAGGGTGGCTGGGCCCACTGGGGGCTGGGCCTCGCCCCTCCGCCGGGCGGCTTTGGCAGGAACAGCCTGCTCCCTGCTCCCCCTCCAGTCGCCCACCTGGGCTGGCACCGCCCACCTGGGCTGAGTCAGCTGGCGGGAAGGTGCTGGATCGCGGGGAGGCCGCCCCCTCGCGGCCCGGCTCGCACCTGCGGGGACGGCTGCCGGGGGAGAGCCGTTCCGCGGAGGCCGGGCAGCCCCGCAGGTCGCCGCACAGGCACCGGGGAGGGGGCGGCCCGCAGACCCCACAGTGCGTGGCTGCCCGGCCTCCCAACCCCGCCCACGGTCGTGCGCTCATTCCAGAGTTTCCGGCCTGCAAACCGGGGCAGCCCGGTGCCGCCCCCTCGCTGGGTGCTGGGTGCGGTTCGTCAGCTCCCCTCCTGGGCTCGGAGTCGGGACCCGCAGGAGGTGCCAGCCCCCCGCTGCCGCCGGGCCGCCGCGCAATCCGCCAGCGTGACCCCGCGCGGCTGCCAGGCTGGGGGGGTACCCCAGGCCACAGGGGCACGTGGCTTGGGGCTGCCAGACTGTAACTTCTCAAATCCCATTGGCCAAAGCAAGTCACATGGCCAAGGCCTGCACCAATGTGCTGGCCAGGAACCGTCCCACCTCCAGTGGGCGGGGCCGGCAGCCACCCTGTGGGGGCAGGTCTGACCTCTGCCTGCGCTTTCCACCCAAAGCCCCCCTTCCTCCCTGTCACCCACCGGGAGGGCCGTCCTCTGTCCAGGGGCCTCCGCGGGCAGGGCCTGCTTGTGCCATTGTTTTGTGACTTTACGGTTTGTGAAAAGACTCAACGTGTGATTTACCATTTTCAAGTTCGGAACGTCATCTCCCCAAACTGATGCCCTGTCCCCTCTGGACGACAGCTCGCTGCCCCCCAGCCCCGCCCCCGCCGGTCCCTTGAGCCCCCCCACTCACTGTAGCCTTGGGCCGTCCGACCTGTCTGGGGCTGGTGTTTCTGGACGTTGGTAGTTGGGTCTGAGGACTCGGTCGGGGTGAGGTGTGGGGTGCCAGTCGTGCCCGTTGTGGTGAGCGGGTGTCCATCAGGCAGCCCAGAGAGCCGCCCTGACCGCATCCAGGCGGGAGTCAGAGCTGGGGGTCAGGCTGCAGAGTGGACCCACCCCCAGATCTGGGGGCTGGGGGACTGGGGCCCAGGTCCAACGGTGGCTTTGGGGGCCGCCATGCTTGTCCCGGCAGCTTCGCAGCCTTGCAGGCGGCACTGGGGTTGGCACGCAGGCAGCTCCAAAGGGCAAGGTCTGTGGCGGTCACTTTCCAGCCCTCACCCTGCGGGCTCCTCAGCCCCTCCCGCCCTCCCCAAGCGCTTCCTCTTCCCAGGAGTGTGGGGGGCGTGGCCCTGTTCCCACGGGAGACCTCGTTTCACCCCTCCACACACTGACGCCCCAGGCCCTCACCTCAGCCTTCGGTCATCTGAGGCAGAGCTGCCAGCCCGGCCAGTGTGGCTCAGTGGTGGAGCAGCGACCTATGAACCAGAAGGTCAAGGTTCGATTCCTGGTCAGGGCCAGGTTGTGAGTTTGATCCCCAGTAGGGGGCGTGCAGGAGACAGCCGATCAGTGGTTCTCATCATGGATGTTTCTGTCTCCCTCTCCCTTCCTCTCTATGAAATCAATGAAAATATATTTTAAAAAAGAGCTGCCCCGAGTGCCTCCCGTTCGAGCTGAGACGGGTTCCTCAAACATCCACACACATGGGCCCCGGGATGCCCAGCGAGCCAGGATGGAGCAGTGGCATGGACATTTGGGCCATGGCCTCAGGGAGGGGCTGGCCAGACACCAGATCTGGGCAAACGGTGCCCCCCCTCTTGGGAAGAGGCCCCCAGAGATGAGCCTGACCCCTGGGGACACCTGCCCTGGGCCCCCTGCTGGAGGCGGGACCCCCGGCCACAGGGGTCAGCATGGGCAAAGGCGCACAGGCCAGGCGGCTGCGTGGTGCCACAGGCCTGTGGGCTGCCCACAGGGGAGTAAGGGGCGTCGTCCCGTCCCGGCTCACGGGCCCGCCCTCTCCCTCCCAGTACATCGACGCCATCAGCAGCAAGCAGGGCGACCTGGAGAACTACGTGTCCGACGGCTACAAGACGGCGCTGACGGAGGAGAGGCGCCGGTTCTGCTTCCTGGTGGAGAAGCAGTGCGCCGTGGCCAAGAACTCCGCCGCCTACCACTCCAAGGTGAGCTGCGCCTGCAGGGCCACTTCCGGGGCCAGAGGGCGGGGCTGGAAGGACAGCGGCCAGGCCAGAGGCTGCGGTGCCTCTGAGGCCAGTGTCGCTGACAGGCTCGGAGGGGTCAGCTCCCGGGAGGGGCCACACTGCCAGGAGCCCTTGTGGAGGCCGCTTAGCCCCCAGGGACACAGGCTCCCCGGCAAGGGCAGCCTCAGTGGGGCCCTGTTCCCCATACAGCACAGGCAGGAGCTGGAGCCTTCTGGAACCTTCTGGGAGCTTAGAGCTGGCCGGGGCCTGCGGGTCAGTGGGGTCCGCGCACACGCTCACGCCCTGCTTGATCTGAGACTCGGCTTTGGCCCCCATGGCCTGGCTCCGAGGAGACGTGCCCTCCCCGACCGAGAGGCTCCGGCTGCCGGGCCTGCCCAGGGCACCGTCCTGGGTGCGAAGCAGGGACAGTGCGGACCTGCGTCCTCTGGGAGCAGCGCGGCCTCCACCCACACACAGTGCGCTCTGCCAGCGCCTGCAGCCGGCAGCTGTGCCCTCTGGTGGCGGCCGGGCCCTGTGGCGGGTCAGGGAGAGCCGTGGTCCATGTGGGGACCACTCTTTCCAAGAGGGGACACCTGAGGTCCCAAGCCCTGACCCGGCCCCCCCTCTGGGCGGGTTCGAGAGCACAGGCACTGCCCCGGGCGGCGCTGGCCGTCTCCGACTGAAGTTGATCAGGGGGTGCCCTGACCTGGGGTGTCCGTGGTGCCAGGTCCCCGCTGGCCTGTCTCCCCAGCACCCCAGACTGTCAGCCGTGTGTCTCCACCAGAGCCAGATAGTAACACTTTCCGTTTGGCCATTGCTTGTGGGAGTGGCCCCAGGTGGTGTGTAAACACACACGCCTCTTTGCCAGCCGGGCAGCCTGGCCTGCCACCCTGGCCCCGGGTGTAATGGCCGGCTGGGGGGCCTCACGGCTCCCCACCCTCCCGGCTCCCCCCCGACGGCCCCTCCCACAGTCCTGCCCTGCCCTGCGAGGCCTCCAGGCTCAGGTCTGTGGGGGTGGCCCCTCCTAGCATCTGGCGGTTTGTCCACGAGGGGCGTGGCCATTCCACGCCAACCGTGTGGGCCTCTGGTCACACCGCCCTCCTTGGGCCCAGGGAGGCCCTGCCCGGCCAGGCCTTGCCCTCATCCCTGGCGGTCCCTGTCACGGCTCCTGCAGCCGACCAGCCCTCCCTCAATCGGGGCAGGGACCCGGGGGCCCTGTGGTAGAGGGGCAGGCGCAGCCCAGCCAGGGGCGCCCCCTGGGGTGGGGTGTTGGTGAGGGGCCTCCCGGGCCAGCGGGCGGGACTGCATGGGAGGTGAGCGCAGGCCCTGGGAGTCTCCTGGGACGCGGGAGCCTGTGTCGCCCTGACCCGCCCGCTTCCGCTTCAGGGCAAAGAGCTGCTGGCGCAGAAGCTGCCGCTGTGGCAACAGGCCTGCGCCGACCCCAACAAGATCCCAGACCGCGCGGTGCAGCTGCTGCAGCAGCTGGCGAGCAGCAACGGCGCCATCCTGCCGGGCGCCCTGTCGGCCTCCAAGTCCAGCCTGGTCATCTCGGACCCCATCCCGGGGGCCAAGCCCCTGCCGGTGCCCCCCGAGCTGGCCCCGTTTGTGGGGGTGAGTGCCCGGCACCCGGAAGGCTGTGGGTGGGGGGGGCGCCCCCCTCGGGTCAGCACCCACGCTGCCCCGCTCGGCCTGGCCCTCCTGCAACCCGCTCTGCCGCCTCTTCCCGCAGCGGCTGTCCGCCCAGGAGAACGCGCCCATCATGAACGGCGTCTCGGGCCCCGACGGCGAGGACTACAGCCCCTGGGCTGACCGCAAGGGCGCCCAGCCCAAGTCCTCGGCTCCTCAGCAGCCTCAGACCAAGATGAGCGACTCCTACTCCAACACCCTGCCCGTGCGCAAGAGCGTGGCCCCCAAGAACAGCTACGCCGCCAGTAAGGGCTCCCGGCCGCCCCGCAGCTGGGGGGCAAGGCTCACACGTGTGTGCATGCGTGTGCCGCACCTGGGCCCGGGGAGACTGCACCCTGAGGGGCTTCTCAGGGCTCCCGGCGGGTGGTGGGCGGTGCCCGGAGCAGGGGGTGCGGAGCAGGCCCCGGGGGCAATGGGACAGCTCCCGCCCTGGGCAGGGGCGCGGGGTGGGGGGACCTGCCTCCTGATCGGCCAGTGGGAAGCCGAGGCCCAGCCCCGCGAAGGGTGGCCGCTCTGAGCCCATCCCAGCGCCCAGGCCCTTCCAGATCCCGAGTCCGCCGGTTCTGGAGGCCGGTCCACCTCCAGGCCCCCGGGGCCGGGCTGATGGGAGGGGAGTGCGCCCCCTGCCCTCCGGCCGAGCGGCCCTCACGCCCCCTGTCGCCGCAGCTGAGAACAAGACGCTGCCCCGCTCCAGCTCCATGGCGGCCGGCCTGGAGCGCAACGGCCGCATGCGGGTGAAGGCCATTTTCTCGCACGCGGCGGGCGACAACAGCACCCTGCTGAGCTTCAAGGAGGGCGACCTCATCACCCTGCTGGTGCCCGAGGCCCGGGACGGCTGGCACTACGGCGAGAGCGAGAAGACCAAGATGTGAGGGCGGCGGGCGGCGGGCGACCCTGCCCTTCGGGGTGTGGGGGGAGTCCCTGACCCTGGGCCCCGCCTCTCCCCTGACCCCTCCCCTCCCCCAGACCCCGCCTCTCCCCTGACCCCTCCCCTCCCCCAGACCCCGCCTCTCCCCTGACCCCTCCCCTCCCCCAGACCCCGCCTCTCCCCTGACCCCTCCCCTCCCCCAGGCCCCACCTCTCCCCTGACCCCTCCCCTCCCCCAGGCCCCACCTCTCCCTGGGCCCCGCCTCTCCCTCAGACCCCGCCTCTCCCCCATCCGCCTCTCCCTGGGCCCGCCTCTCCCCCATCTGCCTCTCCCCCAGGCCCCGCCTCTCCCCCAGGCCCCGCCTCTCCCCCCCTCCCCGCCTCTACCCTGACCCCGCTCCCCCGGGCCCCATCTCTGACCTGGGCCTTCGGTTGCAGGCGGGGCTGGTTTCCCTTCTCCTACACGCGGGTGCTGGACAGCGACGGGGGCGACAGGCTGCACATGAGGTGAGCTGGCCAGGCTGCGGGGAGTGGGTGCTGGTGGCAGCAGCTGTCAGCGCGGCCCAGGCCCTCCCGGCACAGAGCTTGGCTGGGCTCCCCTCGGCCCAGCGTGTGCATGTCCGAGGCTCTGGGTACGTGGCGGGAGGCGTGAGGAGGGCGGCCGCTGTGTGTGGGCGGCCTTGTGTGCTGACCCGTCGGCCGGGCTTCTTGCCCCTTTTGGACCCAGGGCACCCCTGCTGCCGTTTCCCACAGGGGCAGCCGTCTCGCCTTCTCCTTAATTTATTTACCTTTCAACACGTCTCTATTGGTTTTAGAGAAAGAGGGAGGGGAAGGATAGAAACATCAGTGATGAGAGAGCATCCCCGATCGGCTGCCTCCTGCACGCCCCCCACTGGGGATCAGCCCTCACACCGGCATGGGCCCTGACCGGGATGGAAGCTTCTGGGTCCTGGGTGGACACTCACACCAGCCGGCCCAGCTCACCTCTGAGCTTCTCCCTGGCACGTCTCTGTGCCCAGTTCCGAGGGAGGGGTCCATGGGATCCGGGCGGCTGCCACCCAGGCCGCCGAGAGCAGCCCCTGGTCACCGCCTCTTCAAGGGCAGAGCCTGGCATGGGAAGGTGGGGCCAGGCCAGAACCCAGGCTGGCATGTCCCTGAGCACCGCCCGTGCCCACAGCCTGCAGCCGGGCAAGAGCAGCAGCACCGGCAACCTCCTGGACAAGGAGGACCTGGCCCTCCCGCCGCCCGACTACGGCCCCTCCTCCCGCGGCTTCCCCACCCAGACGGCCAGCACCTTCAAGCAGAGGCCCTACAGCATGGCCGTGCCCGCCTTCTCTCAGGTGAGTGTGAGGGCTGGGCCAGGGCTGCGGGGGACCCTGTGGGCTGATCCCAGGCCCGGGCTTGGGGGTTGGGCCCTGAGCCTGTCCAGACCCCACCTCTGGACAGGGAGGGCGTCAGGGAGGAGCCCTGTCCACGCGTGGGACTGGCAGTCGTGCTCCACGTGCAGGCGTGGCTCCTGCCGCTCCTGGGCCGGGATGGGTGGGGCCTTCGGGAGAGGCTGGTGGCCTGGTGTCCTAGGCGGCTGGGCTCAGGGCTGGGGCTCAGTGCTGGGACCAGGCTTGCTGGAGGCAGCCTGATCTGCTCAGCCCCTCCCTGTCCCGCCTGTCGGCCTGTGTCCCCACCCACACCTCACTGGTGGGGGAGGGGGGATCCTGGGGCAGCTGCTGGGTAGCCCAGCCCCGCCTGCTCAGCTGCTTCTGCCACGGGATTCGGGTGGGCGGTCATCGGGTGGCCTGTGTGCCGTGAGTCGGCTGCCGGAGAGAGGAGGGCTGCTGGTAGGGGGCCTTCTGTGCCCTCTGCATCCTCAGCCGTAGGCAGTACCTCCCCCCGGGTCAGGAGGGCACTGGCCCAGCCAGGCCTGCTCGCAGCCATGCCCGGGTCCCAGCCTGACTGTCTGCCTTCCTCCCCAGGGTCTGGACGACTACGGGGCGCGGGCCGTAAGCAGGTGAGGGGCTCGAGTTGTGCTGGGGAACTGGGGGCAGGGGGGCCGGCCCCTCCCTGGGGCCATGGGGCCTCTTGGGTCAGGGAAGCAGGGCCGGGGGGCCCATGTGCTGTCCCCCATCGGACCCTTAGGGCAGGACGCCCTGCCCCGAGGCTCGGCCCGCGTCCCGGGCATCGCCGAGTGGGAGGGCCTCTCAGAGCTGCCTCTGTGTCTGTGGGGCGCGGGAGCCGGCGTCTGCGGCCCCGCCTGGCCCTGACCATGCAGACCGGCCCTCAGCCACACGGGCTCCTGGTCTCTCCTGCGGGCCCCGCCTTTCCTCCCTGGCCTGCCTGGTCCTCTCGGCACCGACGCTGGGGGCTGCCTCACGCCTTCTGCCCGCGTCCCCGCTCCGGGCATCCCCGGCGCCCCCTGGCCGGGCAGCGGCCCCAAGCTCTGGGGGCTGCGTGGGGGGCGCGGCGGCAGCTGAGCTTGCTTTGTCCACAGCGGCGGCGGCACGCTGGTGTCCACAGTGTGAGGACGCTGACCACGGGCACTGCTGCTCGGAGGACCCCCGCCCCCCCTGTCTGGTCTCCATCGTTTCCTCTCAGCTCTCGTCGGTTTGTTTTTGGGTCGTTTTTCTTCCCCACCTGCCCCTCTTGCCTTTTTGGTTGGTGACCCCAGACTCAGATCCCCAAGGTCCATGGTGCTGCCCCACCTCTGCTCCCCGTGGACACGCCCATGCGTGGCCCGCCCGCTGGCAGCGTGAGCGTGTCCTGGCTGCTGCCTCATCTGCCGAGGTCACAACTCACGGCTCTTTCAAAGGCTCGCTGTGAGCCAGCTCTGACGTTTGAAGAAAAAGAAAAACCTTTTAAAAAAAAAAAAGCAAAAAAAAAAAAAAAAAAGCCCAACAGAAAACAGGAAAAGGACTTTTTTTTTCCCTGAAAACAAAAACAGAAAAACAGATATGCATGGACTCCGGTGTACGTACTGTTACTTCTGCATCTGACCCCGCGCACGGGGCACCTGTCAGGACAGGGAAGGGGCGGGCTCCCGCGGCTCCGGCCCCTGGGCACCGTCCCGGGCCGCCCGCGGAGGGCCACCCGGCCTCCGGACGCCGGCGCCTGTGAGGGAGGCCGAGCCGCTCAGGCCGGGCTCCTGAGGGCTCCCTTCGCGTGGACTCTGCTGGACGGTGTGGCGAGCCCAGAGCGCGGGCGTCGCCCTCAGGCGTGGCGCCCTCACCCAGCGCCCTGGCGGGAGGGGGTCGGGGCAGGCGCCGCCTGGCCACGCACGGACATTCCAAAGACCTGCAGGGACCACCCCACCCCGTCCCGGAAACCGGTTCTCAGACCGGACCGCCCGGCGAGGGCGTCTGGCCACCTGGCCGCGCAGGGCAGAGGCACCTGAGGGCGCTCGCCCGCCCCCCCAGGGAAGCAGGCGCCCGCCCCGTCCTCCCTAAACGCTCTCGTCTTTTTGTGTGTCTTGCTGGCTTCAGAAAGAGACACGCTGGACTCAGTGGCTACTGGTATTGCCTCCTCACACGCTGAAGCCGGGAGCACGCGCGGGGCGGCCCTGGCCCTTCCCCCACGGAGCCCGGAGCCGCGGACGCTCCCTAACGGCGGCGTCTTAGCAAGAGCCTCCGCGGACTAGGACGTGCCCGTGGCGTTGGCGACAGAAGCCGCCCAAGGCACAGACGGTTTTATTTTTAAGGAAAATGCAAAAAAGCCAGGACGGGGCCTGTCGAGGAGCCTCCGCCGGTGCCCGGCCCCCGCGAACGGCCCTGACCCAGGGCTCACGCCGGGATGAATGTAGACACAAAACCGCCAACTTGTATGAAGATGTAAAGTGCTGAAGATATTTTTCCCGTCTTTTTTTTAAAATCTGAATTGTGCCCTGTACTGCAGTGGTTTGAATAAAAGTTTTATTTATTGCATCGAGTTGGGTGTGGCGCCTCCTTCCAGCCCCGCGGGGATCCCAGCCGCCACCCGGAGCCGCTCCTGGCTGGCCGTGCTGCAGCCGGGGTCCCCGGGGTCCCCCCAGAGCCGCCCCCGCCCGCACCCGCACCAACAGCTTGTGTTCCCTTGCAGCCCCGAGGTGGAAGTGGCCAGATTTTGAGCCGCCGTCTCGAGTTAGTAAGTGTCTGCTCTCCTTGCGCTGGTCAGTCTGCGTCCGCAGTGGCCTCTGCCTGGCGGTCAGGGCGGGGCCGCGGGGTGGCCAGCCGGCTCGGCTCGCTCAGGGCTCCAGGCCTTCGCTTTCCTGCGGCCGCTCCTGGGCTCGAGGATGGCCTCTGTCGGGGCTCCTCTGCCCTGGGCACCCCCACTGCTGGGCACGGGTGGCCTGCCCTCTCTCTGTCTGGGCTTCTCCGCCTCTGCTGGTGCTTGGGCCGCAATCAGGGTTTCCCTGGTGATCAGATTGGGCATCTCTGGCTGAGGGTTCCCTCGGGGCCCTGTGGGCGGGGTCTGGGCCTTGGGGACTCGGGTTGGTGAGTATTGCAGCCCCAAGGGGGTTGGGAGGCCAGGGTGGTACACGGGGGACCTCCGGGGCATGTGCCAGGCGACTGCCCCAGGCAGGGGGAAGCAGGAGCCCCAGTCTCCCCCCTGAGGACTCGGGGTGCAGAGGTGTGGCTGCCAGCTAGCCTGCCCCCATGGCCCCACACCAGGCCCTAGCCGCCATGCCTGGGGCCCTGGGGCTTCTCCAACACCTGCTGACAGTCCCTCCCCGTCCTCAGAAAGCAACCACGGCACCCCTCTGGGCCCTGGGCCTCCCCCCAGGGTGGCCACCGCCACCCACCTGTCCCCGCCCCACCCTGAGACACTGAGGGGGACCCTGAGCAGCACATCCTGGTCCTTCACCAAAGATGGCGTTCACCTGGCCCCACAGGCATCGCGGGGATGCCATCCCGGGGGCAGCCAGACCCCAAGTGGTCTGGGCTCCCTCTCTGCCGATGCCTTTGCGTTGCTGAGCTGCAGCCCGATTTCAGGAAAGTTCTGGAGACAGATGCCCCTGGGGTTTGGGAAAAGGGCAGAAATGCCTTTGAGGCTCCGCGGCGGGCGCCTGGGCCTGCACCTCCTTTCTTGCCTCTGCGGCCATGTCCAGCGCGGGGTGGCCTGCCTGTCCCCCGGAGCTGTGCTGCCTGGGTCCCTCCATGCTGGCAGGGCCGAGCACCCTTGCCTCTGGGGGCCCTGGATGGCTGGGGGACCCCGCCCCTTGGCGCAAGGCAGACCCCAGGCCAGTGGGCACCGGGTGAAGGGGGTGCACCTGGCACGGGCCACCAGCACAGTCACCCGGCTCCTGAGTCACTGGGGGGGTGCCTAGCGCCACTTCTGGTCGGTTGAGGAACCTCCCAGCTCTGCCGAGGTTGGGGCCGGAGGGGCGGGAAGATTCCAGAAGGCCCAGGTCCTCCGCTCTGGAGAGCACCTGGATTTGAAGAGGAGATGGCAGGGCGGAAGGAAGTGGAGGCCTGTGCGTCGTCCCTGCGTGGCCCCGCTCCCCGCACCAGAGCACGAAGCCCCTTGGTCAGGACTGAGCTGTCCTCAGAACGGCCACTGCCGGTCACCCACTGCCGGGTCACCGTGCATTCAGAGCACGGTTAATTCCAGGGGCTCCCCAACAGCCCGGCTGTGTCTGGTTCCTGAGACTGGAATTGGAGTTCGAGGCAGCGGGCGCCATGGTATGGGGTCCCCTAAGGTCCGCCCCTGGGCACTGGGACCCTTGCGCTCTGAGCCTGCCCTGCCCTCCCCTCGCCCTTGGACCCGAGGCCTGCTCTGCGCCCGGAGTGGGAACCCTTTCTCTGTGTCCAGCTCAGGATGCCCGCTGGCGGCTCGGCGAGGGGCCTGGAGCCCCAGGTCGGCCTGGACAGTTTCTGTGCTGGGCTGTGCCTCTGGGCCGCGTTCGGGCCAGTCCTGTGTGCAGGTCGCCGTCTGCTGGCGGTGCTGGCGCCTGCCCGGGCCGTGACCAGCCCTGCAGGACCGGAGTCCGCAGTGGCCTCGGGTCCCGATCTTGCCGTCCTGTCCTCTCAGTGCCGACCAACGGCTGCTGCCAGGTCACGGGCTCCCTCCCAGGGCAGCTCATGAGCAGGGTCTTTCACTGAAGAAAGAACGTTCCAGAAAGTGACAGGGGCCTGGGGGCTGTGCACTCCGTCTGTGCTGAGAGGCGGGGTGTCGTCCACCTGGGTCTTTGGCCCGGCGGGCGGGGGGCTGTGAGGAGCTGTGGGAGGAGCTGCTCAGGGTCTGGAAGTGTTTGCAACGGCACCCGCAGTGTGGACGGGATGTGGGCGGGCATGTGGGCCACGGCCACACTGTTTGGGGAGCAGGTCAGGGACGCTGGGTCAGAGGCCAACTGCCCCCTCAGTGGGGCCTTTCTGGCCCTACAGCCCCCCCCCCCACGGCCCCTGCTGACGATGCTGTTGTCACTGACCCTCAGAGGGGAGTGTGCTGTGTGCGCCCACACCCTCCTGGCCGCTGCCCACAGCTGTGGTCACACGGGAGCCGCCCTCCCTCCTCTGCTCGGCCGAGACTGTCGGTGGACAGACCTGCCCCGATTCCAGGGCCCCAGGACCCCCACCCTGACCTTGGGGACGGCCGAAGGCAGGGAGCCCTCCTGGAGAACCCGTCTAGTGGAGGTGGCAGCTGGGCACGGCCATCTGTGCCCTGCGTGACTGGCCTCAGGAGCCAGCACGCAGCCCCTGCCCGTAGCCAATGCCACCGGAGCCCGTGGGCACAGAGCAGAGCCGGCGAGGCCCGAGTGCAGAGTGCGAGGCCCCTTGTGGGGCGCGACCCCTGCCCCGGAAGTCTCCCAGTGCTAAGAGCCGTGGCAGCTCATCCTTTAGACCAGTCCGGAGTGTCTGGTTGTGTAGAAGACGAGTCCCCAGGGAAACAGGGCGGTGCCCTTGTGCTGGCGCCCAGGCATCCCGGACGGCGCCCGCCACGCCCACCGCCCCAGCTCCCTGGACGCCGGCCCCGCGAGCCAGAGGCCCCTCCGCCCAGGTAACGGCTGCAGGGCCGAGTGCTTCGCCGGAGTGTGGTCCGGTCCATCCAGCCTGTGTCCCACGTGCCATCGTCTGTCACCGGGCTGCCTGCCGCCCCAGCCTCCACGGACGCCACGGACAGGCGTCCTGAGGACCAGGCGGGCGCCGGCCCCTCGTGCTCATCTGTTCCATCTCAGCCTCTTGTCTGGCCCGTCCATCTGTCCGTCAGCTGTGGCCTCGGCATGCGGGGGGAGGGGGGTGTGCCCCGGTGACAGGTGGCTGCGCCTCTCTGGGGAGCCGTGGGCTTCCCCCTCAGGCCTGTGGCTGCTGGTGTGCGTGCGTCTTGTGTCCGTCCGCTCAGCGTGGGGCCATCCAGGCCGCCCTGGGACCCGGGGTGCATGGCCGGGCCGTGTGGGCACCTCCCCAGACTCGGGGGTGGGCCCACTGGGGACTGAGAAGGAACTGGGTCCCGGCCCCAGGGCAGGTGTGGAGGGCGAAGCGGCTCCCCCAACCCGCCCCGCCCTGGGGGCTGCCGCCTCCCGCGGGGGAGCCGACAGGGGTGCCCTGGGTCAGCTGGCCTGCGGGTGGCACCCTCCCTGGCTCTGAGCACACCCCCCCCAGTCCTCCGTTTACAGGTGGGGAAACTGAGGCCCGGGGTGTCCCAGGCGGCCCCGGCGAAGGCCCGCCGCACTGACGCCGTCCTCTCCTCCGCAGGAGCCCCTTCGCCGGTGTCCAGCTGAAGCCGACAGTGACCAACGACAGGTCTGCCCCCCTCCTCAGCTGACACCCCTCCGCACGGCCCGGGCCCTGCCCGCCCACCTGTGAGCCCTTCGTACGACTTCCCCCGCCGCCTCCAGAGAGACTGCACCAAACTCTCACCTGGACCCGCTGCCCCTGTGGACGGGGCGCCGCTGACCCGGTGCTGACCGAGGCCTGAGGGTGCTGACCGAGCTGAGGGGCCGGCTGGTGGGGCCGCGGGCCCAGAGCCCAGGGCGAGGGAAGGACTGTCTCCCGCAGTGGCTGCAGGAGCCCAGCCCCACCTGCTCCTACGTGTCCGTCAATAAACGACTGCCCTGCCTGCGCCCGCTGTGATCTGTCGCCTCCTGGGGCGGGGCCTGGGCGCGGGGGAGGCCTGGGGGGCAGGGGGCCTGGGCGCGGGGGAGGCCTGGGGGGCAGGGGGCCTGGGCGCGGGGGAGGCCTGGGGGCAGGGGGCCTGGGCACGGGGGGGGCCTGAGGGGCAGGGGGCCTGGGCGCGGGGAGGCCTGGGGGTCGGGGCCTGGGCGCGGGGAGGCCTGGGGGTCAGGGGCCTGGGCGCGGGGGAGGCCTGGGGGGCAGGGGGCCTGGGCGCGGGGGAGGCCTGGGGGGCAGGGGGCCTGGGCGCGGGGGAGGCCTGGGGGGCAGGGGGCCTGGGCGCGGGGGAGGCCTGGGGGGCGACTCTCATGGGCACCAACCTTCCTGGCAGGCCCTTGGCCCCCACCCCGTCCCTCCCTGCCCAGCCCCTTCCCACCTGGCTCCTCCCTGTCCCCGAGGGTGGGGGGGGTAGGCGCTGTGGCCTGGGTCCCTGAGCTGAGTGCCAATGGGGGGGTCCTGCCCCCTCCCTGCCCCGCTACTTCCGTATTTCAGCTGAAGACCAGGCTTTAGAAACTTTATTAGACGTTGGTGGCTGAAGCACAGCATGGTGGCCGGGGCGTGACAGCTGTCCTGTCCTTGTCCTCCTCGGCTCTCCCACACTCCACCCAGCCCTCGAGGCGGGAGCCCAGCACCTGCAGCCTCCCTCGCCCAGGCCAGGGGCAGGGGCAGGGCTGGAGAGAGGTGGGGCTGCCTCCCAGCTCACCACTGGCCTTTGTGCTGAGGGATGGGCTCCCCTGACCCGGGGGCCGTGGGAAGGGCTTCCTGGGGGGTCTGTGGCTCTTCCTCATCCTCACTAGGCAGAACGGGGGGGGGGGGGGGGCAGAATGAGAGGGCAAAGGGGTCCGCCCCCCACTCTGCTCTGGGCAGACCCCACCTGGGCACATGGGGGCCCAGGGCACTGTCCCCCTCCCCCAAAGTGTGCCCAGGGCCCTGGGGCAAGGGGCAGCCCCCCGCAGCCCCCACTGGTCAGGAGGGACTGTCCTGACGCGGGGGCCCAGCCCAGCACAGCCAGGCCCCTCCCCCGAGGCTCGGCCTGCAAACCCCCAAAGAACACACGCGGCCTGCAGGCTTTTCCTGGCTCCGTTTCTCTTAGAAACAAACAGAACAAGAAGACCATGGCACCAGCGCCCTCAGCCTCAAACTGATAAACACCCAAACGCCCCCCGCCGCTCCCACAGCAACAGTAAACGCGTCTCTTTGGCAACAACACCTTCAAATCCTCCATCGGTTCATTTGCTGAACAATAGCAGGTACAAAAATACCCCTGTGCTGCCCGCCCTCCCAGCTCCACCCGTCCCCTTCCCTGACGGTAGGACCCCCCCACCACTGACCGCGGGGGAGCCCCCACTATCTTTTGGCAGCCGGGCAGGGCTGGGCTGTGCCCTCAGAGGGTACTGCCGACCGCAGCCAGTGGAGGGCACTCTAGCCTGGGGCCGAGGGCAGGGGTGGGGCCAGAAGTCCCCCTTCTTTCCAGCTGTCCCCTTGGCTCCAGCAGGGGGACCCCCAGGCGGGAGTCAGCCCAGACCCTGTGGGGAGGGACAGCCATGGGTCTAGCGAGTCGGTGAAAGGGAAATACAGCCACAGACTTTGAGGTAAGGGTGGCGGGCCCGCGAGCCCGGGGCCTCTGCACGAGCAAGCCCACAGCGGGCAGAGGGGCCAAGGGGACAGGGAGAGGCTGTCCCGGTGCCCATGCCACTCCCTGGCCTGGCCTGGGGCCCAGCATCCTGCAATGCCCCGCAGGGGTCGGCGGGCAGGGCGTGAGCAGGTCCCCGGGACGCCGAGGCCCAGCAGTCCAACAGCGGCAGCTGGGGAGGGGGGCGGCTGTGGGGCTTCCCCGGGGGCAGCTGCAGACCCAGCGTCCAGAAGGAACCCTGCCCGTGCATGGCCGCCCCACCGTCCAGGTGCTGGGGGCACCGAGGTGCTGGAAGCTGCTGCCGACCATCGCTTCGGTCCCATCCTCGCTGCTGCCCAGAGCAGGACCGGCAGGGGCTCCGAGGGGGCTGCCTGGGCCTCAGGCTTCCTCACAGCTGACCCCAGCACCTCCTGCAGGGCCTGGCGAACAGGGGCCCGAGGTCGGAGAGGTGCTGAGGACACCCCCTCCCCGCCTGGCCTGGGGCCACTGCCCAGCCCCCCTCACTGTCTGCCCCTCGAGGTGGGGACCACTCCCACTTCTCCTCCCACTGAATCACCAGCACCCAGGCCAGGGCTCCCCCCCCACCCCCCGCCCTCCGAGTCCGCCTTTACAGGTGGGGAAACTGAGGCCGGGCTGGCCAGCGTTCTGCACGGGGCTCCAGGTGACCCGCTTGTGTGTCCAGAGGCCCACCCAGGACGGCGTGTCCAGGGACAGCGACGCATGAGGCCGCGGGGAGCGGGCTGGGTCTCCCGCAGGGTGTGCGTGGAGATGTGGGCCTTCAGGGGAACGGGCAGCACGTGGCGGGGAGGCACCGGGCGGGGAGGCACCGGGCAGGGATGAGCCGCCAGGGCTGAGGCTGGGGTGAGATCGGCCCTGTGTGGGCCCCACCAGGCACCGAGCCGCCACCCCGGGCGCTGGGCAGCGGGCGCGGCCGGCCCGCAGGTTCTGCTGGGCGAGGCTGCCGCAGGGCTGGGGGCTAAGGGCAGGCAGAGGGCAGGGCAGGGCGCTGAGTGTCCAGCCTGTGCCTTCGGAAAAGCGAGAAGACAGCGAGGCCCGAGGGCCAGGCAGACACCTGCGCGCCGAGGCCTCGAGCCTCCGTCCCTGACCACTGAGCTTGCGCACGAGGAGTGAGCGCAGAGCCCGGCGCCCAGGAGGTGCCCCTCCTGATCGCCGCTCACGTCCCGACCCGGCGACCCGTCCCGCCAGCCCCGCCGCAGCCTCACCTCCCACGGAGCCGGCGTCCGAGTCGGAGACGTGCGTGATGGAGAAGCGGGAGGCGGGCGCGGGCGAGACAGTGAAGCGCGAGAAGGGCCCGGGCGCCGGCTTGGGGGGCGCGGCGGGGGCGGCCCGGACGGGCTCCCCGACTGGCGTCAGCGGGAAGCCGCCGTCCCACCGGAGCGCCCCGCCTGCCAAACGCCCGTGGTCACTGACGTCACGGTCGGGGGACAACCCCTACTGCCAGTGACGTCACGGGCCTCGCCCCGCCCCTGCGGGCCCCCCCCGCGCGCACCACACACGCCATCCCTGTAGCCCCGCCCTGCAGACCACGCCCACGGCACAAGGCCCCGCCCATCCACGCACGACCGCTGTAGCCCCGCCCCATCGGGCCCCGCCCACGGCCCACGGCCCCGCCCCAGCTCACCCTCTGGGCCTGCCAAGCGGATGGGGGAGCCTTCGGGCCGCGGGGCGCTGGGGGCGCTGGGGGCGCTGGGACTACCCGGCAGGAAGGCGGCGGGCGACTCCTTGGCTCCGGGGAAGGGTTCCCCGAGCTCCCGGGTGGGGCTTTCCTGCGGGGTCAGGGCGGCAGGTGACGTGCCTTCCTCCCGCCCCGGACCGCACCGCCACCCTCGCGCGGAGCCGGGCCGCCCACCTGGTCGAAGAGGTAGACGGTGACGTCGTCGAAGAAGGACACGGCCTTCTTCTTGCGCTCCAGGTCCTCGCGGAGGGCGGCGGGCAGCAGGCCGGGCATCTTGAGCAGGCTGCGCAGGCGGCGCGCGCTCTGGCTCTCGGCCACCACCACGGGCACGGGCGGCGCCTCCTCCTCGCTCTCCTCGCTCGGCTCCTGGACCATGTAGGAGCGGAGCTCCTCGTCCGACTCGTCGCTGTCCTCGCTGTCCTCTTCCTCTTCCTCCAGCCGGCCCTCCGGGGCGGCGGGGAGTCCCGCCAGGGCCAGGCAGAGCGGGGCTCTAGGGGCGTCCCGGCCCCCTGTCCTTTCCTGCAGGGCGGGCAGCAGTCCACGGGCCTCCGGGAGCTCGGGGCGGTGGCCCTCTGAGCTCCGCGGCACCGGGGTCAGCAGGAAGACCTTGGACCGCCCAGGGCCGGGCACTGCAGGCACCTGGGCTGGGCCTTGGGGCCAGGGAGCCTCCTGCCCGGGGCCCGTGGGGCAGGCGCTGGGCCCAGGGGAAGAGTCCTCGCGAAGTGGCAGTGGCGACAGCTCTCTGGGGCCGGGGCTCTGCGCCTCCCCGGGCACCCAGGGCTCAGACGGCTGGGCAGGCTGCAGCCCAGGGCTCTGGGGACTCCCCAGGTCCGGCTCCGGCCCAGGGGCCGGGACACCGCCTGCCCCCTTCTCAGACCCTGAGGGGGGCTCGGGCTCCGTGTCCAGGTCCGAGAAGTAGGCCGAGTCGCGGTAGGGATTCTTCTCGCTGAGGCCGCTGAGGGAGGCCGGGAGCTGCGTCTCCACCCCGGGGCTCTCCCCCTTGGGGGCCAGCCGCCCAGAAGCCTCGGGCTCACACGGCTCGGGGGCCTCCTTGAGCACAAACTCAGGGGACTCGTAGTTCTCTGTGTCGTAGCCACTGTCCAGGGCCCGGGGCTGCCCTCCAGGGGTGCCCACGGCCAGCGGGCTGCAGACCTCACAGCCGCCGTCGCTGGCCGAGGACGGGATGTCCAGCGAGTCCAGGGAGTCGGGCGTGCCCACCTGCTTCTGCAGGGAGCGGATGGCCGGCGTCGAGTCCGGCTTCTCGGCCTGAAGGCCGTCGCTGGACAAGTCGGTGAAAACGCCGGACGTGGCCTCGGTCGTGTCCTCGTCCTCACTGCCGGGGGCCTCCAGCTCCAGGCAGCTGCTGCCTCCGTCCCACGTGGGTGCTGGCTCCATGGCAGCTGCCTGGCTGCTGGCAGGCGTGGGGGAAGCAGGCAGGGCCGTGGGGGCACTGGCCTCCTCCGTGGGAAGCTGGGCTCCCTCTAGGGATGGGGTCGGGATGGACGGAAGGGACACTTGGGGTCCAGCAGGGCCCTCGGCCTCCTCTGCACACCTGGGCTCTGTCTGGGGGCCGTGGCCCCCACTCACAGCTGCGTCTGTCCAGGGGTGCGTGACCAGGCCCCTGGCAGGTGCCAGGCCCTCAACAGGACACAGACAGGGGCGGTCCAGGCAGCGGCCTGGCTCCCGGCCAAAGCAGACCCCCTCTGGCCCATGGAGAGGCTCTCTGGGGTCTGCTGGGGCCAGGGGGTGGCCCAGCTCAGGGACAGCCTGGAGGCCATGCTTCCTGCCAAGGCAGCCGTCCGTGTGGCCGCCGCCGTCCGTGTGGCTGTCATCCGTGTGGCCCCCGGTGCAGCCTGGGACCCAGGACTCGGGGCCTCGCCTGTTGCTGGGCAGCCAGGGTCCTGACGTTCCAGAGGTGGATGCTCCCAAGGGGTCCCCAAAGATGGGCTGGCAGAGAGCGGCCACACCCGAGTCAGCATCCTCCACTCTGGCCTCCACCAGCATCAGGCCCCTGGGCGAGGGCGAGCAGGAGGGGCAGGGTGGGTCCTGCGTGGGGCTCCTGCGTGGGTGGTGGTCAGAATGGCCCCAGGGGCCATCGGTGGAAAGCGTCTGGCCCCCGGGCGGCTCCATAGCCAGCAATGCGGCCGCCCAGTCTGAATCCTTGTGATCAGGGCCCTTGGAGCTCGGGGCGCAGCCAGCGCAGTCGGGGTCGTGGCCGGCGGTGGGCGTGGGCTCCTCCAGGCGAATGAAGTACTCGCTGCCCACGGAGGGGCTGTGTGCGCTGAGAACGGGCACCACGCCCGGGGGCGCGCCCTCGGGGGCACAGGGCTCCTGCGGGCGCGGGGGGCAGCCCAGGCTCAGCGCGCCCCCTGGCGGCGAGAAGGCGGCGGCGCCGTGGCCTGCCTCCCACTTGTACTCGAAGTTGAGGCCGCAGCTGGTCTCGGTCACGGTCAGCACGTCGTCGCCGTCCGCGTGGAAGCCGTCGCCCGAGAACTGCTCCAGCAGCGGGAAGGACGAGGCCGTGGCCAGCTCGCCCGCGCCCCCCGGCGCCAGGCCCGCGCGGCCCCCGCGGGGCCGCAGGGAGCGCCAGCGCTGCTCGAACTCTTCCTCCTCGGCCTCCGGGGCGCCCTTGGCGCTCAGGTAGGACAGCAGCAGGTGCACCTCCTCGGCCGTGGGCCGCTGCTCCGGCTGCAGCCAGCAGAACTGCATCACCTCGTACCTGTGGGCGGTGGTCCTGCTCAGTCCAGCCCTGCTCTCCCCGGGCCCGGCAGCGAGCCCCCCTGCCCTCGGGGACTGGGGTCCCCTCCTCACACTCGTGGGCAGTTAAAGGATCCCCCCCCACACACACACACATTTAAATGGAGCCAGCAACAGGCTGGCATTCCCCTGGGCCAGCCACGCTCCTGCGGGCGCGTGGTGCTTCGGGTAGACAGGCGCTGCCCTGCGGGTCCAGGGTGGGCGCAGAGGTCACTGCCGGCCAGAGTGGAGCCGGGAGGAGCTGGAAACCCAGGCGCTCAGGAGCTACACCCCCTTGTCTCCGACCTCCTGCCGGGGTGCCTCGTCCCAGCCGGCGTCCCGTGCTCACCAGCGGTCGGACAGCGTCAGTGGCAGCTGGGGCTTGGGCAGCTTGAGCTGCTGCTCCCGGACGGCGTAGGCCAGCACCTGCCGGTCTGAGTGCTGGGGGTAGGGCTGCGCGCCCAGCTCGAAGAGCTCCCAGATGGTCACGCCCAGGGACCTGCGGAGGGCCGGCGTCAGCGGGGGCTGCACGGTGGGCAGGACCTTGGAGCCTGTGCCAAAGGGCGGTCCATCGCCAGGCTCTCAGGGACACCCCTCCAGGGGGCTCTCCCTCAGCAAATGCAGGACCTGCGGGCCAGGCCCACACCTGGGGCCAAGGTGCCGGCAAATAAAAGCCAGCGCGCCTTCGACGAGCCCAGTCCACCGTGTGTGCATTCATCCACCCGTCCACTCCCTTTCCGTGACCGAGACCGGACACTGTCCCCGCAGGGAGCTGTCCTGCAGAGCTCCATCCTGCCGGTCGCTGGCAGAGGCTGGAGGGAGGGACAGATTGCTCTGAGGCCGAGGGGGCGTCTCGGGACGGCTTGACCAGCATGGGGCGTGTGTGTGGGGGGGCTGGGGAACACGCAGGCCTGGGAGAAGCATTGCTTCCGGTGGCAAGGGCTTCACCAGCTCCTGGGACAGTCGATGGGCTCTCCGGGGCTCCAGCCGCCCTGACCTCATCGGGGCTGGGTGTGCCCTTCCTCACCCACAGGCCTCTGAGCAGCCAGCCCGCATCCCCAGCACAGGGGGCAGGTGGGCAGGTGGGGCTCGTCCTGAGACACCCAGGCCCGGGGCAGAGAGCCATGGGTCTTATGGGGGGGGGGGGGACACTCACCACACGTTGCTGGCCTTGGTCTGGTCCACCACCAGCAGGTTGCCATGCACTTCGTCCACCAGCTCAGGGGCGATCCAACGCAGTGGCACCCACAGCTGGTCCGCGGTCACAAAGTAGTCCTCCTGCAGGCAGCGGCGGACAGTCACAGCCCGGATGCGCTGGCCCCGCCCCTCCAGCCCAGGGCCCCGCCCCTCGGCCCCTCCAGCCCAGGGCCCCGCCCCCTCAGCCCCTCCAGCCCTCGGCCCCGCCCCTCGGCCCCTCCAGCCCAGGGCCCCGCCCCTCGGCCCCTCCAGCCCTCGGCCCCGCCCCTCGGCCCCTCCAGCCCTCGGCCCCGCCCCTCGGCCCCTCCAGCCCAGGGCCCCGCCCCTCGACCCCTCCAGCCCAGGGCCCCGCCCCTCGACCCCTCCAGCCCAGGGCCCCGCCCCTCGGCCCCTCCAGCCCAGGGCCCCGCCCCTCGGCCCCTCCAGCCCAGGGCCCCGCCCCTCGGCCCCTCCAGCCCTCGGCCCCGCCCCTCGGCCCCTCCAGCCCAGGGCCCCGCCCCTCGGCCCCTCCAGCCCAGGGCCCCGCCTGGTCGGCGCTGGCGCTCACTCTGTATTTGCCCTGGGACAGGCCGTAGTCTCCGATCTTCACTGTCAGGTCGGCTGTGAGCAGGCAGTTCCTCAGAGCCAGGTCGCTGGGGGTGGAAGGCGGGGTCAGCCTGCTGTGCCCAGCGGGGGCTTCAGGCCACCGAGAGGGCTGCGTCCTGGCTCTGCCCCGTGACGGGCAGGGAGGGTGTCCAAGAGGCGGCCACCTTCCCCTGCCCAGAGCCCCGCTCCTGCCCCTGCCCAGCACCGGGCACTTCGGGTCCACAGGGACCCGGCCACAAACGTTACCATGTGGACGAGGACCATGAGGCCCAGGGATGGAGAACAGGCCGGGCCCTCGGAGCAGCATGGCCAGCGGTCACTCCCCTTACCTCATCCTGCACCCCCACTTCTTCTGGGTCACCAGCCTGCTGGCCCTTCCATCCCTCGTCTCTGGGGCAGCCAGCTGGGACTCTGGTCTCTCCTCCCGCCCACCACACCGTTGCCCTCAGCTCATCTCTGGGGAAGCTGCGGTCCTGAGGGTCCTGGGGCCCTGCCTGCCGCCCGGGGGTGTCTGGGCGCAGGGCCGTGGGGGGTTCATGGGCAGGGCCACGGACGGGCCTGTGCTGGGGCATGAGGGCGAGTGGGCACGCGGGCAGGTCGGAGGCTGGCAGCTGCCCTCTTCAACAAAATCACTGATGCTGGAGTTGCGAGTCATCACTCAGCACCAGGATATTGTTGGGGAGGACGGCCCGTCTCGTCCAGGCCACGTCATCGCCACTTCTTCAGGCGCGTCCCCTGCGCTGGGCACCCCAGACCGTCTGTCCCCCTTCAGGGGCCAGGAAGCAGGACTGAGCCTCCCCCTCTGGCCTGAGGGAGACAGGAGAGCAGGGGCCGGCGGGGGCCAGGGGGCAGAGGACAAGCTCAGGCCGACAGCGCTTTGGCCGGCCGGCTGGGCAAGGACACATCACCTCGCCATCCTGCAGAGCAGGGGTCTGGTCCCACTGCCCTGTGCGTTCTGTTTAATAAAACTGCTGCCCAGTGGTGCCTGAGGCCGCACGACACAGCCCTCCCACGGGCCCCCAAGAGCTCTGGGGACCGGCCCCGCACCTGCGCACCGGTCCCCCAACCTGTGAACCGGCCCCCCACCTGTACACCGGCCCCCCACCTGTGCACCGGCCCCCCCACCTGTGAACCAGCCCCCCCACCTGTGCACCGGCCCTGCACCTGTACACCGGCCCCCGCACCTGTGCACCGGTCCCCCCCATCTGTACACCGGCCCCCCCACCTGGGTACCGTCCCCCCATCTGGGTAGCAGCCCCCTCACCTGTGCACGTAGTTGCTGCGATGCAGGTGCAGGAGGCCGCAGGCTACCTCGCAGGCCAGGCGCTGCAGTGTCAGAGGGTCCGGTGCCAGGGGCTCCGCCACCCGGCAGCTCCGCAGGTAGCCCTTGAGGTCCCCCTGCCAAGAGGGGCTGCAATGTCACCGCCGGCGGGAGTGGGTGCCTGTGCAGCCCCCCCCCCCCCGCCCCTGCAGGGCCTGCTGGGCGAACCCGCAGGCAGGGGCACTTTCTCCAGACCAGGCCCCACAGCCCCATGGGCCCCCAAGGCCACTTTCTGAGTTCGGATCACTGGACCCCGCTGGGGGGCGGCGGACGGGCCACGTGAGCAGGAGGCTGAGCCAGGACAGAACCGGGCGGGTGGCCAACGTGTCAGGGCAGCTCCGACCTGCTGACCACCAGCTCGGGAGGCCACGCTCCCCTGGGGCAGGTCTGCGGCCAGAGCCCAGAGAGCAGACAGGGCTGCGTGCCTCGGGCCTGTGTCTGCCCAGGGCACCTCGGGTGGTGCGGAGCGGTGCCTGCGGGGAGGGGCCGGGGGCCTGGGGAGGGGCCAGTGGAAGGGCCTGGCCACAGTCTGCGGTCGCCTCTGGGCGGTGGGGGCGGGCCCCTGGCTTTAGGGGAGATGGGAGGCCCATGGAGTGGGGAGAGGGGTCCTGGCTCAGCAGTCCTCTCCGCGGGGATACGGGGCCCACCCTCCCTCCTGGAGAGAAGCTGGGGGGCGGGGGCGGGCGGGCACTCACCATGGGGCAGAACTCCATCACCAGCAGGTAGGGGGTCACCTCCGCGCACTGGGCCAGGCACTGGAGCAGGTTGCTGTGTTTCAGGGCCCTGTGGAGCCGACAGGCTGACGGGGCTCCCACACAGGGCAGGATGGGGCAGGGTGGGCGGGCGGGCGGGGGGGGGACGGGGGGGATGGGGGGTAGGGGCTGGGTGGAAGGGCGGGGAGGGGACGGGAGGGGCGGGGAGGAGGGGCACGGCACAGTGCTTGCCTTGGATGACAGGGTCCCGGTGCCCAGTGCAGCCCCCGCCTCCAGCCCCCGGCCCGGCCCGGCGCCACCCACCGGTAGGGCTGCGCCTCCTCCAGGAAGTGCATCTGCTCGCGGACGCTGGCGCTGGCCTTCAGCTCCTTCACCACCACCTGGGCGCTGCTGAGCCCCGAGTGCACCTCCCCCAGGAACACCTGTGGGCGCACACGTCACCACCGCCCTGCGGCCGCTCCTGCCCCCTCACCCGGCAGAACTGGGTCTGGCCCTCCCCTCCTGGCGGCCAGGCGGGGAGGAGGGGACCTGCTTGCCCTGCCCAGGCTGGGGGTCAGGGACAGGCTGGCCTCTGGGGGGCACCTCCCGGGGCACACACCTCCCAGGCTGCAGACCCCAGCTCCCCAGGAAGGGGCCCAGCAGGGGGGACCTAGAGAGAAGGGACCCCAGGGTTGGGGCAGCTCCCAGGAAAAGCAGTCTCCACCTGCCCCCACCCCCCCTCCCCCCACCCCCCTCCCCCCCCCGCCTGCCCACCCCGCCCGCCCTCGATGCCGACCCCTCCCCAGCCCAGCCGCCGCTCACCTTCCCGAACCAGCCCTGGCCAATCTCCTCCAGGTAGAGCAGGCTGTGTCGGCCCAGTGCCCGGGACTGGAGCAGCTGCACTGTAACAGGCGGGCGAGGGCTCAGGGACCCCAGTTCCACCTGCGCCACGGCCCGTCTCCCTCACCTCGCCTCTCGGGGGGCTGCCCTGCCATGGGGGCTGCCGTCAGGAGCCGGGCGCCAGCTGCCCAGGGGAGTCGTAGGCCTGCAGGAGGCGTTGGGGCATCTGTCCCGGTGGGTCTGGGAAGGCTGTGCCCGGGCTACAGGGAAGGTTCAGGGGGCCAGCAGTGCCTGGACCCGGCCGGGGCGTGGGCACCGGGGCCTGCAGTGCAGCTGGGGCCGAGGCCACGGGAAGGAGGACATGGACCGACCCGTCCCCTCGCCCCTGCCACAGGCTGGCATTCCAGCGCCAGGCTCGCCAAAGGCTCCTTTGTTGGGGCTGCTTGGCACAGCCAGCAGGGGACACAGGGGCTCATTCTCCTGCAGGCCAGCTGGCAAGGTCAGCGGGGGAGGGCGGGGAGGGCCGGGCGGTGGGGGCCCAGGGGATTCCCCGAATTCTGCTCCCACACCAGTTGCCCCTCGGGCCCAGGGAATGCTGACCTGATGCTGAGGGGCTCTGAGTCCCAGGGCCCCACCCCTGCACCCCAGCCTGCTGGCTCCCGCTGGCTGGTTCTCCTCCAGCAGGAGAGTGAGCCCGGCCCACGAGGCCCTGGTTCAGGAGGAGGCCTTGGCTGTCGGGTGACTGGCCATGTGGGCCGTGGGGTCCCCTTTCCCCATGAGAAAGGGCGCCCCCCTCCTCCGCAGGGCACACGGCCGGGCTGGGAGGCCTCTGCCAGGCCCTCTGAGCAATAAACCTGCGTCTGTTCTCATTTCCAAAGGGCGAAGGGCGTCCTGCAACCTGGTGGCACCACAGGGCCCGGCGGCCCCGAGGGTGGCAGGGAGGTGGTCTGGGAAGCTCCCGGGCAGGTGGGGCCCCAGCCAGAGCATCACTATGACGACGGCAGAAAACACTGGGCCTCAAATATTCTGAGTCCCAGGCACACAGTCCCGGGGGCGCCAGGCCGAGGCCTGGGGGCGTGGCCCCTGGGTGGCCCCTGGCTCCCCCCAGCTCCCCGAGGGCAGCACCCTGGTGCAGGCTGGCAACTCTGGGTCATCGGGAAGGCTGGTGCCGACCGCGGATGTGTGAGGCGGTCCTTTGCACGGACGCCCTCGTCCCTGCCTGGGGCTGTGGAGACGCTGGCTGGGAGGTTGGGGTGCAGGGGACACCTCTGGGCCCAGGCCCTGGGGCTGGCAGCTACCTCTGCTTCAGGATCAGACCAGGGCCTCAGGGCCCCGAGCCCACGGTGAAGGCAGGCTCCGGGGGGCAGCGTCTGGTCAGGACCCCACAGGGCCGGGAACAGAAGCAGGGGGCAAGCCTGCCCCCCACCCGCGCCTGAGTGAAAGGCCCATTCACGGGCCGCCCACACGGGGAGCCCCGGAGAGCTCCTCCGCCCGGAGTGGGTGTGCCCTGTCCCCGGGCACCTCGGAGCCCATGTCCCCGGTGGCCACTGGCATGGGGAGCGGGGGGGTCTGGGTCAGGCACCTGGGACCCTAACCCTAAGCCCTCCTCCCGGCCCTGCCCCAGCACAGCAGCCCCAGGTGGGGATGTGATGGGCCAGGCCTGTTCCCCAGCCGGCTCTCAGCGCCCCAGGTCCCCCCAGAAGGGGGCACACACCACCCTGCCCCCCTCCCCAGGAGCACGGCTCCTGAACCCCAAGCCTCATCCTGCGGCACCACCTGCCCGCCCCCTGGGGCTCACTCACCTGATCGCCCCGGCTGCTTGGCCATGGGCAGCGAGACCTCGGTGAGCGGCAGGACATACACGTCGGGCCCGTTCTGAGCGGCGGCCGGGGAGCCCTGTGCCGAGAAGTCGGCGGCGTACTCTTCCCCCTCGGCATTCTCAAACTCCTGGGCCGACGGGGTGGCGGGGGACACGGGGGCCACGGTGAGCTCCGGGGCAGGGGCAGGGGAGGGGCAGGGGCAGGCTCTGAAAAGCCACTCTTCCTGGCCGAGCTCCCACCTCCCCTGAGCTGGGGGTGAACCCCGACCCCCTCGGCTGGCACCCCTCACCCATCTCCTAGTCCTGGGCAGAGAGACCCACAGACAGACCCCGGGGCACCAGGAGCCTGGCGTTTGTTCTGTGTTGGTCAAGGGGGGGCCTTGAGCCCCGTCGCCCACTCTGCCCCTGTGGACGAGCCTCTAAGGACCCCCCTGCCTCCCGGACAAGGAGCCTTCCTGACTGTCGGGCAAGGAGCCCCCCCAGCTCCCCCAGGCCCGCGCCTGCCGCCTACCCGGCCCTCGGCCAGCGGCCCCGGACCTTGGCCCGCTCCGCCTCCCGAGGAGCTGGCGCGGCGGCCCCACCCGCGTGGCTGGGGTTTGAAAGGCGCGGCCACACCTGTCCGTCTGGGAACGCGCTCAGGGGCCACGGCGCGGCCTGAAGGCAAAGTCTGCAGAGACCTGGGCCTGGAGCCGCAGCCAGGGACCTGCTGCCCCGCCCCGCCCGCTGGGGAAACTGAGGCGGCTGGGGCTTCCCGGGGATGGGCGCGGCAGGGGCAGCAGGAGGCCGGTGTGGCCCTCCTCTGGGGCCTCAACTTCCTCAGCGGCAAGACGGAGGCAGGAGCCCGGGAGCCCCCCAGGCCGCCCGTCTGTTCCCAGAGGACAGGCTCCGAGGGCGCGGCTCCCCTTCCGGGGCCTGGGAGCCCCACTGCCCGCGCCTCTGAGAGGCACAGCTGCCCACCCACCGTCGGCCGGGCCTTGGGCCCAGCCCTTTACCTGCCGGTGCCCCCGGGAGGCCCGCAGGATGGCGCCAGCGCCGCGGGCGAGCAGGTAGGGCAGTGTGAGCATCGCGCCCAGCCCTTCCCAGCACAGCTCCTGGCCGGACCCGCTGTGCAGCCCGCCCCCTGGGCGCGGGCACTGGAATGTCCTGGCGCCATGGTCCCAGGACGTGAGGGGGCGCCTGTGGGAGGGGCCACCGTTGGCCCTTGTTTGGGGCCCGGTTCTCCCAGCGAACAAGGAGGGGTGACTTATACGCTGGCCCCCGAGTCCCACCCCGGGCCCCGCCCCACCCCTGGCCCCCAGCATCTCCTGACTCTGGCCCCAGGGTTGCCCAGCGGACGGGGCCCGGGGCTCCGAGGGGTCGAGGAGGAGGGCAGACTGCCCGCTGTGCACTGTGGGCTTTGTGACAGGCGTCCTTGTTCACTGTCCTCACCGGGTGGGCACCCCCCCTCCTCCCCCTGCGAGGTGACAGCGGGGCGGGGGGGGGGGGGGAGGGCGAGAAACACAATGGTCCTCTGAAATGGCCGGGTGTGGCCGCTCGGCATGGAGACCCACAGGGTGCTGTGCTGGGCACGGGACGCCCCCTCGGGGCCTCGCCAGCCCAGGAATCTGACCCCCGGCCGGGGCGGGGCGGCCGTGGGCGGGCGGCTCTTTGCTGGGTCAGCAGAACCGGCCCACAGGCGGCTGGTTGGGGTTCTCGGCTCCCAGTTCAGAGCTGCTGCCGCTCTGGGGCCGCGGTGGGCAGCCATGGGCTCGCCCTTGGCCACTGTTCTCAGGAGGCGCGGCCCTAGGATGCAGCCAGGGGCCGGCTGGGGACTCGCCCTGCGGCGCCCTGGCAGGTGGGCAGTCCACGCTGGTCATGCTGCCCCCTTGGCTCCCCACCGAGGCCCTGGTGTCAGCCGCACAGCCCTTCCCTCTCAGCCCAATGCCAGGCGCTGCAGCCGTGACTGACGGGGCCTCCTGCTCCCGCTGCCCCTGGAGGCAGGCCAGCCCCTCCCAGCCAGCCCAGGAGCCCCCGTGCCCCCAGGCCCACTCCCACCCAGAGGGCCCGCCCTGTGCACAGCCCCTGAGGCCCGGACCCGAGAGGGACCCAGATGAGGGAGGCGGGGGTCCTGAGAGCCGGGCCTCTGGCAGCAGCCCCCGGGGAGCACTGTGGTCTCCGCCTAGGCTCAGGGGGTCCCCAGGCAGCCAGGAGACCCGGGATCCAGGCCACAGCCCCGGGGACCCCCGGCCTCACCTTGAACCCGATGCCGCCCTTCTTACAGCACAGGCAGGCCAGCATGAGGGCGATGACCGTGAGGAGACCCGACAGGGACACGGCCACCACGGCCAGGGAGGACGGCCAGGAGAGCTCGCCAAGCGGGGCGCCGTCTGCAAGGGAGGGAGCGTCAGGCGGCCTCTGCGGCCGGCCCCCGGCCCCCACTCCCCCGGCTCCCATTCCCCCACCACCCCCCGGTCCCCACTCCCCTGGCCCCCGCTCCCCCAGCCCCCACTCCCCCCAACCCCCAGCCCCCCCACTCTCCCACCGCCCCCCCCAGCCCCCAATCCCCCTAGATGTGCTCAGGGGCCAGCCACGCCCCTGCCCAAGGCTCCCCAGCCCCCAACTCATGGTATGGCCTCAGCACCCCACCCCTGCTCCAGGACCCCCCACGCGGACACACCGGGCAGGCGCAGGGGCCTGAGCCTGCAGTCCCTCCGCCAGCCACTGGGGGCCACTCTGGCCTCACCCGGGCACACTTCCCCATTGAGGGGTTCGCAGACACCTCTCCACGAGGTCAGGGTCTGGGCTGTGGGGGACCCCTTCACGTCTCTCTGACTCTGGTCACCCCACCTCCCTTTACCAAAGCTCTAGGGGTGTCACCGGGAAAGGCCATGTCCCAAGGGGCGGGGCGCCTGGCCCCCCTAAGTGGGGGCCACTGTAGCGCTGGCCGCTGGCCACTGGCCAGGCTCTGGGCAGCTGGGGGCAGGGCTGTGGGACACGAGGCCTGTCCGGCTCTGAGACGGGGGCCCCGCTGTCCCCGGAAGGGGGCACTGTGTGAGCCAGGCACCTCCCGTGGCCCCCTTGCTGAACCAACCACCAAGGCCCCTGCAGACGGTGGGGGCCCCTCCCGCAGCCCCTGGTCCACGGGAGCCCCCTCAGGGCTCACCCTCACTGGGTGGGGAAACCGAGGTGCCCAGGACAGCACGACAGGCCCCCAACACAAGCTTGGCCCCCAAATTAGGGCTCCACGGTGAGCCGGGGCTTGGGGGAAGCTCGGCCCTCTGGTGCCTCCAGGACGGCCTGGTGGGGCCGGCGAGGCGTCCCCTAGACAGAGGAGGGCCAGCACCCCTAGTGCCGCCCCCTGGCCCCCAGCTCTGCCCACGAGACCCCCAACCTCTCAGCTCCCAACGCCGATCCCCCCAGGCCCTGTCTCCAGACCCAGCAACGGGGAGGGTGAATAATAGCAACGGCAAAAAAATAAAGTCCCAGTGACGCTAAGGTGTTTCACGCTCCTGCTCGCTGGGGCTGCGGCCTGCGGGGCGTCGGCGGGAGCCGCGTGGAGGCTCCAAAGAAAATGAAAACAGCGGCACCCTGCCCCCCAGCAAGCCCACCCCGGGTTTCTCAGGAGGAGCCGAGCTCTGATCTGAAAGGACCTGTGCACCCCACGTCCACGGCGCGCCCTTTGCCACGGCCAAGACCTGGACGCAGCCCACGCCCGCCGTGGACGAGCGCGTGAGGCAGGCCGGGCCGGGCACCAGCCACACTGCGCGGCCACGAGAAAGCGGGGTGACCACCCGCCGCGGCCACGGGAAAGCGGGGCCCAGAGGGGTCGTCCTAACGGGATACGTCAGAGAAAGACACTCCCCCTCGGTCCATCACATGTGGGATCTAAAGAACCAAACCCCCCAAGACTCATAGCGGAGAACGGACCGGGGCTGCCCGAGGGGAGGGGCGCGGGCCGCGGGGGGGGGAGGGCAGTCAGAGGCCATTGGGAGGGAGGAGCGTGGGGCACTCAGCCCCCTCCAGCCTCAACCCCCCCTGCCCCCCCCCCGCCTCAGTTTCCCCAGTCTCCTGGCCGGGCCACAGCCCACCGCCTGCAGAGTAAGTGGGTGAGGGCGTGGAGACACAGAGGCCGAGAGCGGCCGGCGGGGAAGCGAGGGGAGGGCCACGGCTCCTCGCGGGACACTGCGTGACACCCCCGCGAGGCGCGCCCAGAACCCGCAGGGGCACGGAGGCCGCAGGAGGCGCAGGGTGACCGCAAGGGCCCCCGGCTTTCTGGGGGGCTGGGCACGTTCCCGAGCTAGAGCGAGCCGGTAGCGGCCGGAGATGCCACCGCGCAGATCCCGTCCACACCACACAGACTCCGCCTGGATTTAAAGTGCTTCCAGCGCCCGGCCGGCCGGCGTGCTCGGTGGCTGAGCGTCGACCTGTGAACCGGGTCACGGTTGGATTCCGGTCGGGGCCCAGGCCCGGGCTGCGGGTCCATCCCCAGTGCAGGGCGTGCGGGAGGCGGCCGGCCCATGATTCTCTCTCATCTCATCAGTGATGTTTCTCTCTCTCTCTTCCTCTCCCTTCCTCTGAAATCAATAAAGATATCTGTCTATAATAATAAAAGCGTCATATGCTAATTAGACCAGACAGCCAACAACCTTCCGGACAACCTTCCAGAGGAAGCCAGGGCTGTGAGGGGATTTCGTGCACCGGCCTCTAGTGTATAAATAAGTAAATAAAACGCTGCCACAGTCAGACACTCGTCAAGGCCCTTGAATTTCACGGACGCTCTTTCCTGCAGGTCAGGGCAGCCATGGGCCAGGGCCCCGTCCGCACGCAGGTCCCCCCCGCATCCTCCCCCTCCCTGCCGCACACACAGCCTGTGCCCACAGCCCCCAGGGCTCAGGACCCACCCTCACGCAGGGCTCAGATGCCCCCAGGGCCGGACGGCTTGGAATGCCCCCACGGGGTCCGCACTGGCCCGCCCAGTCTGCACACAGCTGCACCCCAGCACCCACCCCGTGCCCCCACCTTCTGATGCACCTGGTCCCAGGCTGGTCACAGGCTCTGTGGCCCTGAAGGCTGTCACCTCCCTCCCAGCCCTGGGCGCCCCGGGGAGGTACTCACCCCCAAGCCACAGCACCGTGCCACCTTCCGGAAAGACACGGTGCCCGGCCCAGCCCCACGGCCTGTGGATCCGGCGAGAGCAGCCAGGACACTGTAGGGGCCCCCACCCCAGCCCAGTCAGGGAGCCCCGGCCGCCCTGAACTGGGGGCCAGCACAGCCCGCGGGGCTCAGCTCGGGGTCACCACAGGCCTGGCCGGGCCTCGCAGGCCTCTGAGGACAGCCTGGCCCCGCCCCGGCCCCGTGCCCGGTGGCGCAAACAGGATCTGGTGCAGGAAGGAACTGTGCAACCCGCGGCCTGAGTGCCCGGGCGCCGGGCGAGCAGAGCCCAGTGTCTGTCCCTGACACCCCGTGAAGCGAGTGGCAGGATTCTGGGGTCCTGGGGAGGCAGGAGGGGTGCCCACGCCCCCACAAGCCACCCACAGGGCAGACCCAGCACGGGGGTGGGGGGGGTCTGTGGGGCAAAATTTCTTGGCAAAGGGTTGCCTGAGGGAGGAACAGAGTCCCCAGCAGGGCCAGGGCGCCCCCTGCCGGCGGAGACGGGGATGGGGGGCGGCACTGGGCGCCTCCCCAGCAGCACCAGGCTCAGCCCGTCTCCTCCCCTCTCCCTGGATGGCCCCTGGCTGTCTATGAGCAGGTGCCTGGCGGGGGCGGAGCGTGGTCGAGGGCACGTGCCCACATGCGTGTGTTCAGACACCCTGGCCTCCCCCGGGCCCCCCCAGGACGAAGGCCACATCTGCAGGACGCCCCCCACCCAGGAGCTGGACTGCGGCAGCCCCAGTGCCCGCGGACCCCAGGCCTCTGGCCCTGACCTCGGCCAGAGGGGGAGCCAAGACCACCTCCTGCTCAGAACCGGCTCTGGGCAGAGGTGCGGCCAGACCCCCCCCCCCAGGCTACACCCCAGCAGGTGGGAGGGCCTGGGGGGCACCTGTGTGGGAGACTGAGCCCCACAGCCCCCACCACAGACCCTCCAAACCTCTTCACCCCCTGCTGGGCGCTGCGGAGGACGGAGGGCACTGGGGGGACGCGGCGGCGGGGGGGGACGAGGGGCGGGGGGACGAGGGGGTGGGGGGACGAGGGTGCTGGGGGGACACGGCAGCGGGGGACGAGGGCGCTTGGGGGACGCGGGGGACGAGGGGTGGGGGACGAGGGGGTGGGGGACGAGGGCGCTTGGGGGACGCGGGGGGACGAGGGGGGGAGCAGGTCTCTGCTGGAGCCCAGGGGGGCTGGGCAGAGAGTGGGCGGCAAGGCCGGCGGGAAGGGGCGCAGGCTCAGTCCCCGGCCAGGGTTGGCTCAGCCGCGGCAGCCACGTGCCCGTCCGTGAGCCTGGTAGGCGAGGACCCGGCCCTGCCCACGGAGCCCGAGCACCAGTCCCGGGCTGGGAGGACCGTCCATCCCGGGGCCAGGGACTGCCTCTCGGGGACGCCTGCCTCCGGCCAAAGGGTCAGGCAGCTCCCGGGAAGCAAGATGGACGCCCTCCCGGGCCACGGGGGCTCCACCCTGGCAGCGAACGCAGGCGGGAACCTCCTTCCAAAGCCCCCGCGTCCCCGCACAAGGGCCCTGCCCGGTGGCCGGAGGGACAGCGGCCCCAGCAGGACCCTGGGGCCCTCGTCCATTAAGAATCCGAGTGGGTGGGAGCAGAGTGTGGGCCCTATGGGGCCCTCCCAGGGGCTCCCCCACCCCGAGTGGCCTCCCCAGGCAGGGTGGTGACTGGCAGAGCCCAGGTCTGGCCCCAGGCCGCACACAAGCACCAGCGGGCCCTCTCCGCGGCCCGCCTGAGGCCAGCCGGTCAGGGCTGCCGGATGCCAAGTGCCCGGAGGTGGTGGGTGGGAGCTGCCCTGTCCCGGGGGCAGCCAGGGCCACACCCTCACCTGGAGGAGCCAGGCCAGGCCAGCCACAGCCGTGGTGAGGGTCACCCTGTGACAGGTGACCCCGGGCTGCCCAGAATGCCCGCTGCCCGGGCCCTGCCACAGCCCCGAGGCCGGGGACTGGGACTGTGTCCTGGGGGAGGGCTGGACCCCGAGGAGGCCGCCCCCAGATGCTCCCCTGCACGGCCCCATGCCCCAGGAGCTGGCTCGCCGCCTGTCCTCCCGCCGCCCCAGTCCCCAGGCCGCACTTGGCCGAGGGGCCAGGGCATCAGAGTCAGCCCCGTCACTCAGTGTAACTGCCGCCATCGCCGCCACCTCGGGGCCACCAGGGAGCCCCTCGTGGGTGGGAAGCCGTGGGCAGCAGGCCCGGCCCGGTGAATGCGAGGACCCCCCGACTGTTGAGCAACCACAGAAACTCAGCCACACGCCCTGCCCTCTGAGGGGGGTGGACCCCCAGCAGGGTCCCCCACAGACGCGGGCAGGCCGCCCCAGAGCCAGCGCTTCCCGCCGTGGGGATGGGGAAGCCAGGGAGCCGCTGTGGCCTTGTCCCCAAGCACCGGCCCCCTCGGTCTCTGCTCACTGAGCGTCCTTTTCACCAGGCACTTCCCCGCCGGCCCCAGGACCCGGGCGTCGGCACTGCCATCCCATTTCACAGATGAGAAAACGGAGGCTCAGGAGGTAAGATTGGGCTGCGGGACTCCAGGGGGTGGTGGGCTGGGGACCCCACCCCTCCTCCTCCCCAAGGCCCGCGTGGGAGCCCCCAGGAGCCCTGCCTCCCCAGCCGGCCACACAGCTCCCCACCCAGAGCGGCCCTCCCGCCGTCGCTGACCTGCAGGGGGGGCCCTGGCCTCCCAGCTGTTCCCTGAAAACCATTCAACATTACCCGCCATGGGCCACAGCTGTGCACCCACAGGTGAGGCAGGGCTGTGGTCTCTGAGGGGGGAAGGGGCTCGAGCCCCACACACCCAGTGTGGGGAGGGGTGACCAGCCCCCACATCCTGCGGTCAGTGCTGCCACTCCCACCGGAGAGGCGGACCCTCCTGCCTGGAGCAGCCTAGCCCGTTCCTAAGGGCTGTCTGGGCCTGGGCGGCTCAGCGGGCCCCTCCACCCCCTGCCCTGTGGGCCTAGCCAGGGCTAACGCCTGGGTCATGGGCGGGGGACACCGTGTTCTCCAAGCCTGAGAGTCCCCGGGGAAAGCTGAGCGGGTGACACCCACCCCGAGCCCAGCAGACACCCTGCCGCCAGCTCCCTCCCCCCCTGCCGGGGTGGACGCCTCCCAGGGCCATGCCCAAGGGACCCCGGGCATCGCCACAGGCATGGCCGCTCCAGGAGAGCCCGTCACATGCTGCCCAGCTTTGTTTGGGCCGAATCAGCTGGCGCCATGGCCCCAGGGCCATGTGGGTGCCGGGGCCCCAGCCTGGGGCAGGGGTTCTCTCCGCCCAGGGCAGGGCTGGAGCTGGCGGGCACAGGCACAGGCCCACTCTGCCAGGAGGCCAGGCATCCCTGGGTAAACACAGCCAGGGCCACCCGCCTGGCAGGGGAGAGGCCTGGCCAAGGTCCCAGCAGCTAGCCGACAGCGCCCCACAGCCCCCCTCACTGCCCCAGAACCCGGGCACCCCCTGAGGCCCATCTCTTCTGAGCCTCGGCCCGGAGGGCTCTGTCCCACGGATGTGCCCACGGCTCCCACCTCCACACGCAGCTGCCGGGTGGCGGGCAGAGATCCAGGCTGCTCCTACCCGGGTGGGAGCCTCCAGCCAGGACCCTGGGCCGGGAAGGGGCCTGGTGGCCTAGCCCCAGGGGCACCCCCACGCTGCCCAGGAGGCCTCAGCCGGTCCGGCCTCCTCTCCTCGGGACACCTGGGGCCAATGCAGGCCTCCTGCCCCCGTGACCCGGAGCCAGAGCCGCCCACAGGGCCAGGGAGGGGGCACCTCCCCGCCCACCCAGGCGGGCCCCAGGCCTGCGGGGTGTCAGCCCCAGGCCTGCCCACCCCACCTCAGGCCCGCAGGGGTCCTGCCCCAGCCAGTCCTCCCCGCGCTGGGTGGGGAAAGGGTTAATTTCCATGCAAAACAGGAACCGGGCGCCGGGCAGCATCATGTCCGCAGCGGCCGGGCCGGGCCGGGCCGGGCCGAGGGGGCGCCGCGCACTCACCGGGGTCGAAGTGCGAGCTGAAGGCGAAGCTGGGGTTAGAGAAGGAGGACATGGCCCGGCCCGCGCTCCCGGCGCCGCGTTCAGAGCGCCCGCGGCCCCGGCCCGCTCCGCGCCATCGCCGGCGCCCACAGCGCAGGTGCCGCCGCCCACAGCGCAGCCGGCTCCGGGGTGCGGGGTGCGGGCGCCGGGCGGGGGGAGCCGGGTGGCCGCAGGCGCCTCCGTCCGGGCCGCCGCGCCGGGCGCGGGGCTGGTGCTGCCCGAAAACACCGGCGGGAGCGCGCGCGCTGGGGGGGGGCACGAGCCGCGCGGAGGGGGGACCCGCAGGCGGAGGGGGCGCGGAGGTTGGGGGGGCAGTGCGGGGGTTCGGGTCACGGAGATGCGCGCGGGGGGACCCGCAGGCTGGGGGCAGAGATGAGGATGGGAGAGCGGAGACGGGGTGGGGCCGAGAAGGCGGGGGTCACGGAGACGCCGGCTGAGCTTTGGGGACACGGGGGGGCCCCCCCAGGACGTGCGGCACTCGCGGGTGGGCCCGTGGCGGGACCGTGAAAGCGCGCAGAGGCGGGGACGCGCCGGGCCCACGCGCGGGGCCTGCACAGCAGGTGTGGAGGCCGCGTGGTCGGGCCGGGCGCTCTGCACACTCCGCCCGCGCCCGTGCCTGCGCCGCCGCGACCCCCGGGCAGCCGCCGCCCCGCGCCCCGCCCGCCCCGCCGCGCCATCTTGCCCGCCCGGAGCGGGTGGCGAGCGCACAGCAGGGCGGGCGGGCGGGCGGCCTGGGCCCGGATCCGAGGCCCCTCCCCGCGGGAGCTGGGGGGCCGGTGCAGCCGGTGTAAGTTGGCTGTTACGTGGGTCCCCCCTCACCCATCCTCCATTCATTCCCGGCCAAGGAGCCAGGCGCTTTGGCAGGTCCGGGGGTGGGGGGTGGAGCAAGGCGAGGGCCGGCGGGCTTTGCGCAGGACAGGAATCAAGGTCATGGGCAGGGGCTGGGCAGGGATGGGGAGGCCCCTCAGGCCCTGGGAGAGGGCACCCTTCTTCCTTCAGACATTAGGGGTCCCCTGCTGTGGGTGCTCCCCACCCAGGCCTGCGGAGGAGGGGGACCTGGGGTCCTTGCTGGTGCTGCCTGGCTGCTGCCACAGAGAGAGGTGTGGGGGGGGCGGCGGCCAGGTGCTCAGACCCCAGGCTGTGGCCCGGGAGCACCCCAGTGGGGCAGGCGGCACCCCCAGTGGGACGGGCTGAAAGCCGCCTCCCGCCCAGGTGAAGCCCAGCCCACACAGAGACGCTGCCTCTGGGAAAGGGCAGAGGACTGGCCCCAGCTGTGCCGGACCCCAGGCCTCACCTGTCAGGGTGGGCAGGGAGAGCGAGGGCCTGTGAGCAGGGCGCGCGGGGGTGAGGAGGGCAGGAGGGACCTGCCAGTCTGGGGGTGACCACGGGCCAGCCCACCCTGGGGATCCCACTGTGCTGGTCCCTGCTGATCCCAGGATAGTGAGAGGCCCTGGTGAGGTGACCTCCCCCTGAACAGGGGGGCAGGCCGGACACCCCAGCGCCCTCCACAGGCCCCGCAGGGACCCAGCCCAACAGTGGGGGGTCAGGGCGCCACACACCTGTCACCACGACCCTAGGGGTGCTCGCTGGAGCGGCATCTACAGGGGGGTCACGGGGCCGAGACCCAGGACAGCCGAGGCATGAGCCAGGCGAGGGGGAGGCCTCCCACAGCAGGGCGTGGGGGGGGCACCCCGGACTTAGGTGACGTGAGGCACCCAAACCTCAGGTGAGTGGGCCCACACATGGAACATTCCCGTCCATAGGAGGTCACGCTCCAGACACAAGGGTACCCACACAGGGTTCCACGGACATGAGGGTCCGGGGCCATGAACCCCCACACGGAAAGTAGCCGGTCCCCCAGGAGGGGCGCGGGGCCTCTGTGGGGTGAGGAGTCAGAGGCTGTGGCTGTAAACAAACTCTGAAAGCAGCCACTGCCCGGCTGGAGTGCTCAGTGGTTAGAGCACGGACAGGTTGCCGATTGGATTCCTGATCAGGGCGTGAATGGGAGGCAACGTGGGTGTTTCTCTCACATCGATGTTTCTCTCTCTTCCTGGCCCCCCCAAGCGTGGCCTTGGGTGAAGGTGAAATAAAAAAGCAACTCTAACCACCACCACCGAGGGCCCCCCTAGAACGTGAGCTCTACGGTGTGAGCTACACCCCAGGAAGCTGCCACAGGCCATCTGGGGGCCAAGGTCCTTTCCATACCACGAGTTCCACTCAGTGCAGCACCTTCGGCGCGAGCTCCTGGGGAGCAGCCTGTGTGGGAGCAGCCGAGCCCCGGGAGGGCGGCACCGGCTCCTCGGGGCCTCTCCGGGGGGGACCAGCCATCGGCTTTATGCCACCGTCACGCAATCCAGTTTGGCCTCATCTTAACTTGGTCCCGTCAGCAAAGCAAGGCCCATGCCAGGACGGCGGGAGTGGGGACACAGACATACATGACTTTTGGGGTCACCAGTCACCCCACTCCAATGGTGACGGACACAGGGGCAGGCCGTGGGGAGGGGAGCAGCACCATGTGAAAACTCCTATAACCCCAGGTCCAGCCCACACACCCACGTACTGGGCACCCCAGTGGGCATCACAGGGCCCAGGGACACCCCTGCTGGCCAGGACTCGCCCCCCAGGTGCCCTGTGAGGCACATTGCCCCCCCATGTGTGTGGGGGGTGGGGTGCTGGAAGGGGAAGGCTGTCCCAGACCCCAACTGGCCTGAGGCAGCCCCTCCCGGACAAGCCGGCCACTGCAGCTGTGCCCCGCAGGGTGGGGGTCAGGGGGCCACCCCCACTTGCCAAGGAGACCTCAGAAGGCCGGGTAGAGCCTCCCCAGGAGAGGGAAGGTATCGGGGTGCCAAGCCGGCTTGGTCAGGGCCCTCTTCCCCAGGGACACTCATGACCGGGGGGGGTGGGGGGGGGGGGCCTGGAAGAGCTTTGTCCTTGAGTGGAAATGGCTGTGGGAAGAGAAAAGCAAGTTTCGTCCGTGTCTGTCTCTGGCCGGGCACGACTGGGCTGCCCCTGCAGGGGTGCCGGCTGAACTGGGGTGGGGGGAGGGGGCCAGGAGAGCCGCCCCCTGCCGTCCGCCCAGTGCCCTACCCCGAGGGCCACACCTGAGCCTCCTGGACACAGGACAGCAGGGGCTCTGGGTGGTCCATGGCCCCCCCAGGCCAGCTCAGCCCAGCGCAGGGGCCAGTGGCCGGGGCCAGGGCTGCGGGCGAGGAGGGGCTGCCCGACTGTGGACAGAGATGAAACGCCAGGGGCAGCCCAGGGACCGGCCATCTGTCATCTCGGGGCAGGTGCTGCTCTAGGCGCCTGCGCGCTTCCCCCTCCCCCCCTCCCTGGGCTGGAGGCCAGGACAGCCTCCCTCCCTCCCTCCCGGGCCGGGCGGGGCGGGCGCAGCGTCCCCCTGCAGACCCTCGTGCCGGTGGCCTCTATGATTGTGTTTAATTCATGCTTTATTAAAAGCACCATTCCTCACTCTGCCATCTATGTTTTTGTAACGTCACGTGAGAAACCACGGTTTGCGGAGAGCCCGGTGGCATTTCACGCGTTCGGTGCAGCCGCACAGCCGTCTCCTCCGGTGTCTCTGTCGCCCCAGATCAAGCCTGCTCCGTGCCCACAAACCCCAGCGCCCCGTGGCCCCTGCTCCCGCCTCTCCCAGACACTGACAGAGGAGCGGGGCACGCAGTGCGGAGGGGCCTTTGTAACTGGCGTCCTCCACGCGGCACGAGGGCGGCACGCACACGCCGAGAACAGCCCCCATTGGGCACACACGTGGGCGTCCGTGCTGCCAGGACGAGGCTGCAGTGTGAGGGCTGGGGCACGGCTGGGTTGGAAGCTTTGGGGTGACCCTCCGGGAGAAGGTGCAGGCACGTGGACGCTTCTGATGCTCGGCCTGGTCACCCCACTCTGGGAGACGCGGTGCCCTGGACAGAGACACCAGAACGCCCTCTGCAGTGACAGAAACACAGGACCTGCTGGGGGAGAGGCCGGCCCTGCAGGTCACACAGCCCTGCTCCCCGTGCCCGCGGAGCCCTCCTGGCCCGGCCCCCCGCCCCCCAGTGACCCTGTGGGCCCAGCCACCACCTCGGGGACCACGAGCCCCTCACCCTGTGAGGCCACAGGCCGGTGGATCTCTTGTGACAGCAGAAACCCTTCTGCTCTCTCCACCCCCACCCCGGGCTCCGGGAGGCCAGGCACTGCCAATGCCCAGCCGGTGTGGGTATGCGAGTGCCAGTGAGCCCCTGGGGGCAGCCAGTGCCAGTCTGGAGTGCCAGGAGGGCTGGGGGACAGCTGCAGCCCTAAGCTGTCAACAGGCCAGGCGGCCGCAGGTATAAAGGCCCCCAGCCTGACACGCCTCCCAGAGCCTCGAGGGAAGCGAGTAGAGGTGAGCCCTGGGGGAAGGGGTGGCTGGGCCCCACGCGGCTCACCCTGATCTTGGGGCGCCGTCCTCACCCACAGGACAAGGGGAGGCCCTGGGGTCCGCGGGGGCCCCAGGGAGTCCAGAGAAGGCAGGAAAAGGGGGGGGCAGCCCCGCGGGAACCAGCCTGGAGGCAGCTGCGTGGCCGGCCTGCGAGGGGTGGGCACGAGGCCTGTGCGGGAGGGAGCGTGGCGGAGTCGGGGTCAGAGGGGGACCCCAGGTGCTGAGTGCGGGGCGAGGACCAGCCCGGCCCAGGCCCCTCCGACCGCAGGCCACAGGGCTGCCACGGGGCGGGAGCATGTCCCAGAAGGCTCCACGCCCGTGAACTTTCCAGAGGGCCAAGGAGCCTCTGAAATAGCTGCTTTCCACGAGCCCAGAACCCAACCCCCCCTGGGGACAGCAACCCGAGAGCCCAGCAGCTCATGAGGCTCCGCCGTGAGGGGCACAGGACAGCCTGGTCCCGGCTGCTGGCCCTGCTCAGACCCCCGCCCGCCCGGCTGGGATTCCTGCCAGCCTCGGGGCCTGTCTGGGGGGGCTGCTGGGGGGGGGGCCTGCCTCAGTGACCCCAAATGAAGTGGGAGAGGGACACACACACCTCGCCAGAAGCTGTGGGCAGATGCACCTCAGCCGGCCCTTCTGAGGCCGGGACAGGGGGCGGGTCACCCGGCTCGATGGGGGTTCTGGGCCTCCCTCAGTCCAGCTCCAGATGGGCCCGGGCCCAGCACACCCCACAGAGTCAGCGTCCAGCCAGGACGACCGAGACCCCCTGGCCTGGGGTCCGGGACCGTGAGGCCAAGCCTGGGCCTGAGCTTGGCCGGAGGAAGTGGGGCTTCAGTTCACCAGGGAGGCTTCCCGGAGGAGGCAGCTTGATGGGCCTTGAAGGACAGCCCGGGAGCACGGGGGGAGCAGACGCTGCCGCGGCCACCCCTGCTGAGCGGAGAGGACTGTGCGTCACCTGCCCCTCGGACCCTTGTCTCTCCTGTGACATGGGGGAGCCCCTCGCCGTGGCCAGCAGGAAGCGGGACTCAGACTCGTCTTCCTCGGGGCCTGGCACAGGGGCCTCTGCAAGGCCAGGGCCCCGAGGGCCGCTGGGGGTCTGGTCAGGGGGCAGGGTCCCCGCGGAGCGCCCTCCGGCTGTGCCCGCGCTGAGCTGGCTCCTCCCCGCAGGGCCAGCATGGACGACGACTTCTCCTCCCAGATGAAGAAGGTGGCCTTGGCCATGGGCACGTCCCTGTCGGACAAGGACATAGGCCTGCTCCCCACGGACGTGAGGCACCACGGTACGGCCCGCCCCACGCACCCCGCCCCCCGCCAGGTCTCCCTCGGCCGGCCGGGGCGGTGACCGCTGACCCTGCCTGCTCCCCAGGCGCCTTCAACTACCTCAAGTTCTTCGAGCACATGCAGAGGTTCCAGGCCTCGGGGCAGCTGGAGGGCGCCATCCGCAAGGCCTTCCAGATGCTGGACAAGGACAAGAGCGGCTTCATCGAGTGGAACGAGATCAAGTAACAGCCGCGTGTGTGTGCGTGTGTGCGCGCGCGCGTGTGTATGTGTGCGCGCGTGTGTGTGTGGGAGGGGGGGTCCGTGGGCCTCCACACCCGCCCAGCAGACCCCGCCCCCTCCGTGGGCCCCACTGACCTCTCGGGAGGCAGGGCCACAGGGACAGCACCAGAGCCGGCCGGCTGGGCCGTTTCCCCTGTAAAATGGGCCCTTTGTACATTGTCGGGCAGGGCGGACGCCCCCGCTCTGACCGGAGCCCGCCCGGCCCAGGTACGTCCTGTCCACCATCCCCAGCAGTGGGCCCGCCGCCCCGCTGACGGACGAGGAGGCCGAGGCCATGATCCAGGCGGCCGACACCGACGGCGACGGGAGGATTGACTTCGAAGGTGGGCGGTGCGGCGGGTCTCTCAGGTCCCTCTCGGTCCACCGTCCCCGAGGCCAGCGGAGTGGCTCCCCGCTGCCAGGCGCTGACCCGTCCCCTCAAGCGCACAGCCACCTGTGATGGGCACCCCCCCACACACCTGTCAGCCGCCTCTTGCTGGTCTAAGCCCCTGAGGCCGCAGCCCCCAAGTCACAGACAGGGAAACTGAGTCTCAGAGATGCTGGATGTGAGGGGCCCCCGGGGCTGGCTTTGGGGAAGGTCACCTGGGCAGCCTCCGGCCGAGGGTCAGGGGAGATTATGGGGGTTGGGGTGGGGGTGGGGGGACACCAGAGGTGGATGCAGGAGGGAGGTGGGCTGGGGAGGGCTGCAGCCTAGGCAGTGGGTGTGGGTGGGGGCTGCCGTGGGAGAAGTGGCATTCGTGGGGCGGCAGGCCTTCCCGGAGGCTCGGGTCACCTAGCTGCCGGTCGCGGGCCTGGAGGGCAGGCAGCCAAGTGGCCCTGGGAAGGGGGGGCACAGCCCAGAGCCCAGACACCCTGCCAGCTGTGGGCCCCCCTCATCCCCAGGCCTCCACGTCCCCAAACCCTGACCTGTGGGGTGACCGCAAGACTCCACAGGCTGAGAGGTTTGCTCAGGACTTAGCCCCCAGCCCCTCCCTGCCTCAGTTTCCCCACTGAAGGCGGATGGAGGCTCTCAGGGAATGTGCAGGGTCCCCACAGAGACCCTCCATCGTGAGCCCCGGGCGGGCGGGCACAGGACCCCCAAGACTGTGGGGTCCCTGCTCAGAAGGGGGCACACCTCCCATCGGCTGGGCCTGCAGGGCTCTGGGGGCACAGGCAGGGGTCACCTATGGAAACCTGTCTCCTGCTCCAGAATTCTCTGAGCTGGTCAAGAAGGAGAAGATCCCGAAGAAGAAGTAGCTCCACGCCCGCCCGGCCAGCGAGGGGCCTTGAGGGGCAGCGGGTCCGCGAGCGCCCGCCGAGGCCGAGGGTGGAATAAACCATGAGATGAACGACCGGGCGTGGCCTGTGTGTGGGGAGCTGCGTGCTGGGGGCAGGCGGTGAGCGGGCCCAGCCCTTCGTCTGCCTCCTGGTCCCCATGTCCCTGCAGCTGCCAGAGGGTGCCCGCCCCCCTCCCTGCCCCCGGCTCCACCCCAGCTGGGCTCGGCTCAGGATTCGTGCCAGGCCGGTCCCTGGGCCACCAGAGTCCACAGAGCAGCCGCGTGAGCACTACTCGGGACCCTGCAGCCCCAGGGGTGGCCGAGGGGGACCCCGGCGTGTGCCCTGGGCCACGCTCTCCGGGCTGGACACGTTGAGGGTCGGTTCCCTGCACCTCCGCCTGTTCCCCCTTCTCCCCAAGTTCTTCCTCAGGAAGAGCCCCCGCCCCCGCCTGCCTCGGCCTCTGCCCGCCCCCACCCCCACCTGTCAGCGCCTCTCCGGGCCTAAGCCCCTGAGGCCGCAGCCCTCCCGGCCCCTCCTGTGCTGGGGGCCCTTCGCCCGTTCTCTCCCTGACCCCTGAACAGCTGAGCCCAAGGCCCAGCCCGGCCTCCCCGAGCCCCATGGCCCCGCCTGCCCATCACTGGACCTGTCCGGCTAGGAGGACAGGCCCTCTGAGCAGAGGAAACCGAGGCCCCGAGACCCCGGGGGCGGCCCCCAAGGAGCCCGCCTCTGCCCCATGTCCGGTGGCAGCAGGCCTGAGGGCGACGTCTTACAGACAGACGTTCTTACTGGTTTCAGAGATGAAGGGAGAGAGACAGAAACATCACGGCCCCACAGGGGACGCGGGCGTGTGCCCTGACCGGGACTGAACCGTGACCTACAGGTTCACAGTTCAATACTCAGCCACTGAGCCTGCCGGCCGGGCCTGAGGGTGACTTTTCTGGGACTCACACCAGCAAGAGCCGAGTCCCCAGGGCCCTTGATGGTGAGGGAGCGGCTCCCCCTCCATGGCGGCCGCAGCAACCCCACAGCAGTGGGTCCCCCACCGTGCGAACAGGAGCAAGCTCCTGGCCAGCGGCCAAGGCCCCACACTGAGGCCGGGGCAGCGCGTCCAGACGGCCAGCAGGAGGGAAGCGGGAGCCTCGGGGAGCCCCGTCCGCTGCCCCCCCCCGGCTCCCCCTCCTTGTGTCTGGGCACCTGGCGGGTGGGGAGGAGGCTCGGGGCTCCTTCCAGGGGGTGGGGGTGGGTGAGGGCGCGCGTGGGTGCCGGTGCCGAGCCAGGGCCAGGCTGGGATGGAGGATCTGAGCCAGGGTGGCAGGGCAGGCAGGGAACTTGGGGTCCCCCTCCTCGCCAGACCGCTTTGCGGAGGGGCCTTGGGGGGCCTGCAGCCCCAGGACCCAGGAGAGAGGAGGCAGGGGACACGGAGAATTAAGAAACAGCTCTTTACTGTTACACGCGGCCACAGCGCTCTCCCCCGGGGCAGAGGGAAGGAGGGCGGGTCCACCTCCCGCCAGACCCCGCCAGCTGCTGCCCGTCCTGTCCCCGTCTCGGGAGGTGGTGTCACTTGGTGCTGGGCAGTGGCCGCCTGCGCTGCTCCAGCAGCTCCTCCAGGTGGTCGGCCCGTTTCACCGCGGCCTGCGACACACACGGGGTCAGGCTGGGCTGACCCCCGTTTCCCAGCGCCCCCCCGCACCCCCCCCCGCCTGCCAGGGACCCACCTGGTGCTGCTTCCGGAGGCTGCTCACGGCCTCCTCCTTCTTGGCCAGGGCCGCCTTCACCCTGTGGACGCACAGCGGGTTCTGGGGGCTGCAGCCGTTGCAGCTGGGGGACTGGTGCCCCCCCCGCCCCCCGACAGGAGGGCAGCTGTCCTGCCCAACGCCCCGCCCCCTGGGCCTGCTGACTGCTGGCACTGGCTGTCCATAGGGGTTGGGGCAGGAGCTGTGATCCCCGAGAACCAGCCCCTGCGGGTCAGAACCCACAGCAGGGGCCTGGCTGTGCCATGTCGCCTCTCAAGGCCCGTGGTGGGCAGACAGGTGGGCAGGTGAGCCAGGGGGACGCTGGGCCCGGACGGTGGGGGCCTCCAGACCTCCGCACAGCCCCCGCTTCACCCAGGCGGGGCCGGAGTTCCCCCTGGAGACACACGGGGGCGCCTGCCCGGCCCGGCCCCCACAAGCACCTGGCTTCTTCCCAGCCTGAAGCTGCGCCCCCCCCCCCCGCCCACTGCCCCCCCCACCCCCGCCCCCCAGGCCAACACCCACCTGGTGTGCACGTCCTCCAGCTCCGCCTGCTTCTCCCGCCGGAGCTGCTCCAGCTCCAGCCGCTGCTGCGCCCGCAGCTCGGCCAGCTCGGCCCTGACCTGCCGGTTTTCCTCCTCGGAGGCGGCCAGCCGGTCGGCGAACTCCTGGCGGAGCACCTGGGCCAGGCCGCTCCGCTCGCCCGCCAGCTGCTCGTTCACCTGATGGCGGGGACGGCGGGCGCGTGTGAGCCCGTGGCTGGAGCCCGAGGTGGACGGAGTCCGCCGCCCGCCCGCCCGCCGGCCGCTCACCGCCTTCGCTTCGGCCAGCGCCCTGTCCTTCTGGCGCACCAGGCCCTGCAGGCGCACGCCCTCGCCCTCGGCCTCCGCCAGCCGCCCCTTCAGCTCGGCGCACTGGTCCTGCAGCCTCCGTTCCGCCTGCTCCAGCTCCGCCAGCTCCGCTTCATGCTGGTCTCGGAGGCGCTTGACGCTGCAGGAGGCGTGGGTCGGTCAGGCCCCACAGCCCCGGCGGCTGGCATGGTGCCCGTCTCCGCCGGGCCAGGCTCACCGGCTCTCGGCGGCCCGCTCGCTCTCCTCCCGGGCCTGCGTCATGTCGGCCTCCAGCCGGCGGACGACCAGCTCGATGTCCTTGTCGCGGCCTCTCCGGATCTCCTCCTTCAGCTCCCGCTCCCGGCTCAGCAGCCACGCTTCCTGGGGGCGGGGGGAGGCCCAGGGCCGGATTCGTGGGGGCAGAAGGGGCCTCACCCCACCCCAGGCCCCATCCGTCCACAGGGGACCGAGGGGTGCGGTGGGCGCCGGCAGAGGGCCGGACACATAACAGGGCTTCATCTGGGGCTGAGGGTGGCCGGGCGCCCCACGACTGGGGTGAGGGCATCAGGGGGGTGGCCTCTCAGACGAGGGCGGGCACTGGACATCTGGGCACTCCGGCAAGTTTAACACGTGCCCTTTGACCCTGCTAGCTCACAGCCTCCGAGCCCGCTGTGCGGCTGTGGGAGCAGGACTGGGCTTGGCCACACTGAGGGCGTCACCAGGGCAGTGGGCAGTGGCACCCACAGGTGTCTGAGTGGCAGTTAACCTGGAGAGGAGGGCGAGGGGCGCTCCCCTCGGGGTCACCGGGACCTGCCCCAGCCCCGCTGGTGCCCGGGCACTTGGGGGAAGGGCTGGGGCAGCGCTGGGCATCGCTCAGGGTGAACCGCCAGGCGAGCACCCAGGACCGGGCCCAGGGGGAGCCCCAGAGGCAGACCCACCCTGACACCGGTGCTGGGGGGAAGGGGCCGGCCAGCCGCCACCGCCTGCAGTGCCCACCTCCTTCTTGGCACAGGTGGCCTCCCACAGCTGCCGCTCCACCTCCAGCTGGTCCTTCAGGGCCTGCAGCTCCATCTGCGGGCGGGCGGGCGACCATGAGAGCAGCCCCCGGCTGCCGCGCCCCCATGCCCTGCAGGGTCTCCCCTTCGCCCCGAGCAGGGCTCCCCCATGGGGCTGGCACGGCTGGGGCGACAGACCTGGTGCCGTTGCTCCAGCTCCTCCCGCCCCTTGTCCAGCTCCGCCCGCAGGGCCCGGGCCCTGGCCGCGCTGCTCTCCTCCAGCTGCTGCCGCAGGTCCTCCAGCTCCGCCCGCTGCCTGCAGGCCCGCGGAGGTCAGTGCACGGCGGGGTGGGGGGCGGGGGGCAGGTGGACAGCGGGCACCCCCCAGCACCTGGCAGCCTGCTGGCCCAGCCGCTCCTTCTCCTCGGCCACCTCGCTGTAGAGCCGCCGGCGCAGCTGCTGCAGGTCCCGCTGCTCCTGCTCCAGTTGCTGCTCGAAGCTGCGGAGGAAGGAACTGCTGGGCACGCGGCTGGGACAGGGGAACCCTGCTCGGCACCCGCTGGTCCCGGCCGCCCAGCCACCGCCCAGGGCACGGTCCCTCAGCACCGGCTGGTGTGGCTGCCGCCCTCTTGGCACGCGTGCGGGGCTGCAGCTCGGCTCTGGGTCCCCGTTTTCACTCTGGGGGTCCCAAACTCCCTCTGGGCTCCAGGCACACCCCAGCTCTGCTCGGACCGTGGCCCCCGTGTCCTGTGGGGTGCCGGGAGGGGGACACCCACCGCTGCTGGGTGCGCGCGCGCTCCTGCTGGGCCAGCGCCTCCTTCTCCTGCTCCAGCTGCTCCCGCAGCGCCTCCGCCTGGCGCCCGTAGCGCTGGGCCGCCCGCTCGTCCGCCTGCAGCAGCTCGGCCGCGTGCAGGTTGCGCAGCTTCTTCACCTCCTGCTTGTGCTTGGCGATCAGCTTCTGGATCTCGGGCTCCAGGCCTGGGGGCAGGAGCACAGCGCTGCAGGGACCCCGTCCTCACCCTGGCAGCGGGGGGCCCTGGCAGTACCCCAGCTCCTGGGGGGAGGGAGCCCAGGGGAGAGGGTGCACCGGTGCAGGAGGGCCAGGCCCCATCCGTCCGGGACCCGCTCTCTACGGGGAGGAGCCACAGGACAGGTGGCAGGAGCCCTGACCCCACCTGAGCGCCCACAGCGCCTCCTGGGCCTGCACCACCCGAGCCCGCGGCCCCCCAGCCGGGAGCTGGCCCCACGTCCTCACCTCTGACCGTGATCTCCTTGATCTTCCGGGTCTTCTCGTTCATCCACTTCTCCCTGCGCACCTTCTCCGTCGCGCTCATCAGCTCTTTGAGCTTCTTGATCTCCTACCGGCAAGAAGACAGGCGTCGGCAGGAGCTGCGGGAGCGGGACAGCCGGCACCTGCCCCGCCCAGGCTGTGGCGCCGGCACTGCCCCAGCACAGCCCGTGACGGGCTCTGAGCCGGGCAGAGGCTCTCGGCCTGGTCCGCAGGCGGGCGCCGCGGCTGCTCACCAGCGCGTGCTGCTCCCGCATCTGGGCCTCCCTCTCCTGGCGCCGCTGCTCCCCCTGCTTCAGCTCGGCCACCACGGCCGCGCACTTCTCCCCCAGGGTCTTCTTGTCTTCGATCAGCTGCACGGGCGGGAGGGCGCCCAGGTGAGGCCCCGCCTGCGTGACCGCCGACACCTGCATGGTGCCTCCCCCGGCCTGGGGGCCAGCACGTCAGCTGGGGCTGGGCCACCCCCCACCCCCCGAGCCCATGTGGACAAGGGGCCACGGCTGTCACCCCCTCCACGCCCCAGCACATGGCCCCTGGCAGAGCTGAGTGGAGTGAGGCCTCCCGGTCCCTCTGGGCTCCCTCCTCTCCTCACAGACCTCGCATTTTGCCCAGAACAGGACCCGGCAGAGGCGGGGCTGAGCGCAGGGTGAGCTGGGAGCTCGCAGCCTCACCGAGGCCTCCAGCTTCCACCGGGCGCAGCCACCACCGGGCGCAGCCTCCACCGGGCGCAGCCACCGCCGGGCGCAGCCTCACCGAGGCCTCCAGCCACCACCGGGCGCAGCCACCGCCGGGCGCAGCCACCACCGGGCGCAGCCTCACCGAGGCCTCCAGCCACCACTGGGCGCAGCCACCACTGGGCGCAGCCACCACCGGGCGCAGCCTCCACGGGGCGCAGCCACCACCGGGCGCAGCCTCACCGAGGCCTCCAGCCACCACCGGGCGCAGCCACCACCGGGCGCAGCCTCACCGAGGCCTCCAGCCACCGCTGGGCGCAGCCACCGCCGGGCGCAGCCACCACCGGGCGCAGCCTCCACTGGGCGCAGCCTCCCAGGACTCAGCGGCCGAAAGCACAGAGGCCGCTCAGGGGGCGGGTCCCGGCCCCCCCCCCCGCCCCGTGGGTCCTGAGCCGCCAGCCGGGTGTGCCCTGCCCGCCTGACCCTGCTGCCCGCCGCCCGCCATGCTGGGCCCGGAGGCAGGGCTATGAGCCTTGGACTAGCCTAGTGGTCGGCAAACTCATCAGTCAACAGAGCCAAACATCAACACCACTTCTTCCAAACAGACTCGCCCGGGCCGAAAACCGGCTTCTGCGCGTGGGCCACGGTTCGATCGCACCGTATGAGCCCACACGTGGAATTTTGTGGAAGAGCCACACTCAAGGGGCCAAAGAGCCGCATGTGGCTCGCGAGCCGCAGTTTGCCGACCACGGGACTAGCCCATCGAGCAGGGGACACCCCCCCCCCCCACGGGGGACACACTGCCCGCTTCCTGAGGGGGCGACACACCCGCTGGAAGGCTGAGGGCCTAGAAGCTCCCCGAGGCCCTGTCTTTGACCCTGACCCTGTCCCTGACCCTGTCCCTGACCCTGTCTTTGACCCTGACCCTGTCCCTGACCCTGTCCCTGACCCTGTCTTTGACCCTGACCTTGTCCCTGACCCTGTCCCTGACCCTGTCCCTGATCCTGTCCCTGACCCTGTCCCTGACCCTGACCCCATCCCTTACCCTGTCCCTGACCCTGACCCTGTCCCTGGCCATGTCCCTGACACTAACTCTGACCCTGACCCTGTCCCTGACCCTGACCCTGTCCCTGACCCTGTCCCTGACCCCAGGGGCCCTGACCGCCCCTGCACCCGGCTCCCGGCGGCCTCACCTGGTCGATGAAGGACAGGTGCCGCTGGATGGCGGCCTCGTAGTGCTCCCTCTGCTGCCGCAGCTGCCGGCTCAGCTCCTTCTCCGTCTCCTTGACCCGTCGGATGGTGAGGTCCCGCTGCTGCGCCTGGGGGTGTGGGGAGGGGGACGCAGAGATAAGGACCACTCGGGGGGCGGCACTCAGACCACACGCAGAGGGCAGCCTGGGACAGAGGCGGTGATGGCCTGTGGCAGGACGCGCAGTGGGGACTGGTGGTGACAAATAAGGGGCGGTCGGTGAGTGAGGGCAGTGGCGGGCGTGGGGGCGGTGGGGGCGGTGGGGACGCGGGGGCGTGTGGGGGTGACGAGGAGCTCACCAGCGCCCGCTGTAGCAGCGCCATGGCCTGCTTCTTCTCCTCCACCTCCAGCTTCAGCCGCATCACAGACGCGCTCGCCTCGGACGCAGACTCCAGGCGCCGCGGCCCCTCCTCCACTGCGAGCCCCTGAAGACGGCGGTGTCAGGAGGTGCGGTCCCAGGGGGAGACCTGCCACCCCTCCTTCCTGAGGACCCGCGCACCTGGGGGGACCCGGACACCTGGGGGGACCCGCGCACCTGGGGGGACCGCACGCCTGGGGGGACCCGGACACCTGGGGGGACCGCACGCCTGGGGGGACCCGGACACCTGGGGGGACCGCATGCCTGGGGGTACCCGCGCACCTGGGGGGACCGCACGCCTGTGGGGACCCAGACGCCTGGGGAGACCCGTGCACCTGGGGGGCCACGGCCGGCCACTCCCGCCCCGACTGCTCCATCTCGTCCAGGAAGCACATGATGCTCTGTAGCTTGGCCTCCGACAGCAGCGTCCCGTTCTCGGGGAGCCCGGCGGGTGCACTCAGCTTCCCGAACTTCTCCAGGTTGTCAGCCGTCAGGGAGCTGGCGTCGTCCTCCTGCGGGGGGACTCGGGCTGCCTTCCAGGAGCTCCTGGGGCCCGGGGCAGGCAGCGCAGGGGAGGCGGGGAGGGGGTGGGGTAAAGGAAGGGGAGGGCAGGGGAAGGGGGCAGCTGGGCCTGGGTGGGAAGGAAGGGCCCTCGGGAGGCTCAGACTCTCACGGGGCACGGCTGGTGGAGACAGTGCCCCCTCCCCGGGGCCCTAAGCCTCAGCTGCCCCGGGTGCCGGGGGTGGCCAAGGCCCCGCCTGGTCCTCATTAGGGACCAGGGAGAGCAGGAGGACCAGTGGGCTTCCCTGCCTCCAGGGGGCGGGCGCCAGGGGAAGGGTCCGGTCACCTCGTCACTCCAGGCGTATCTGTCCTTGTGGTAGGCCCTGGGGCGGGGCAGCGGCTCAGGCGCCTCCTCCAGCAGTCTCAGCGTGTCCAGCAGCTCGTCCAGGGTCGCCCTGCACTGGGCCCTGCTCCCAGGGCTGCCCGTCTCCAGGGCCTCACCGGCCGCGTCCTGGGCGCTGGTGTCCTGAGGCAGACAGGTGAGCGGGAGAAGCTGGCACGGCCCTAAGAGGCCGACACCTCCCGGGAACCGTGGGGGTGAGGCCGGGCACCCACTCAACACGAGGACCCGGCGTGCCCAGACCCACCGCCAGGGAGACAGATGGGCGGCCGAGTGAGGTGTGTGGGGGCCTGGCCACCACCTGACCACTGAGCTTCCAGCTGAGAGGGGCAGGGCAGGGGCAGGGGAGGGGCAGGGGAAGGGGCAGGGGAGGGGCAGGGGCAGGGAGGGGTAGGAGAGGGGCAGGGCAGGGGCAGGGGCAGGGAGGGGTAGGAGAGGGGCAGGGCAGGGGCAGGGGCAGGGGAGGGGCAGGAGAGGGGCAGGGCAGGGGCGGGGCAGGGGAGGGGCAGGGGAGGGGCAGGGCAGGGGCAGGGAAGGGGCAGGGCAGGGGCAGGGGCAGGGGCGGGGCAGGGCCGGCTGGGGGGGAAGGGCTGTGACCACACCTGTGGCTTGTCGTCCGGGAGCCGCTGTGCCTCTGGGGAGGCGTCGGGGACAGGCTGGCATGGGTCCGCGGGGCCCAGGGTCCGGGAGCTGGCCCCTGTGAAGCAGACAGGGCGCCGTCACCCCGCCCGGGGGAGCCCTGGGAGGAGGCCTCGTGGAGCAGAGGGGAAACGGGCCCTGGCCTCTGCTCTGGGGGTCCCATGTGTCCGGCAGGAGGACGTGGGGCAGGAGGGGAGGCGCAGACCGGGTGCCGTCCAGCGAGGCCTCCTCCACGGGGGGTGGGTGCCCACAGCTCACTCCAGCGACCAGAGCCCCAGAGACAGAGCGGGAGGCGGCAGGGGCAGGGGCGGGGGCAGGGCTGCGGGCTCTCCCGCTCACCCGTGTTGTTGGCCTTGGGGGGCTGCTGAGCGCTGTCTCCTGGCCACAGGGGCGGCTCCTGGGCCGGCTGGGGCTTCCCCGGCTCCTGGGTCCCATGGCCGGACTTCTGTGCTCGCTTCTGCTGCAGCTCCTGCAGGGCGGCCGTGAGCAGCCTTGCCCACAGGACAGCGGCCCTCGCCCTCCGCGGCCGGCTGCCCAGGCGTGTCCCGGCCCCCCCCCCAGGGTGCGGCCGCTCTCCGGCCCTCGGTCCCGCCCTCGCACCTGGATGGCCGCCTGCCTGGCCTGGCGCGCCTTCTCCTCACGCGCCTTCCTCCGGGCCGCCTCCCTCTGCCGGTGCAGGTCCAGCAGGTCACCCTCTGCCTGCCGATTCTGCTGGCCCTGGAAAAGGGGTGGCTGGCCTGGGTGTGGGCTCCCACGGCACCCCAGATCCCCGCAGACCCCCACCGGGATCTCCACACCCACAGAAGACAAGCTACCCTCTCGGTGGCTCTTCCGGGCGAGGGGACGGCTCTGCATCACGGAGCAGGGGCCCCAAAACCAGAAACAGATTTGGACCCCTCAGCCGGGATGGACCCGGCCGGAGCAGGGGCCCCCAAACCAGAAACAGATTTGGACCCCTCAGCCGGGATGGACCCGGCCGGCATTTCCCGACACCCAGGCCCCGCTGACCAAGGGAGCGAGGCAGCAGCTCAGGTCAGGGAGGAGGCTGGGCCCCCGACAGGTGGGGGCCACGCCCCGTCTAGTTCCAATCCCGCGGCCCCAGGTTCCCGCCGCCCCGGCGCGGCTCACACCCACACCGACCTCAAGCTTGGATGCCAGCAGGTGCCCCAGGCTGGCGGCTTGGGCTCGGCGCTGCTGGGCCTGGTGCCGGTACCAGCGCTGGATGGTGATGGCGGCCTGGTTCACCTGGTGGATAAACCTGGCAGAGAGCGGACTGAGTGGGGCAGACGCGGGGCCTGTGCACAGCGGCCGAGGGCCCCGCCCGCACAGGCTCCACCACAGTCGCCAGGTCGACACGGTGTAGAAATGACACTCAGTGGCGCTGCTTAAACAAGAAGCCTCGGCCTCGGAGCTCGGCCAGGGCGCAAACGCAGCGCCCAGGATGGGACGGCCGCCTGCTGGGGACATGCACACAGGGGCCCCCCACTAAGGGGCCTCACGGAGGGGCAGGCAGGTGGGGGGTGCAGAGCTCTGACCTCACCCAGCTCCTCTCCTGCCCCTGCTTCCAGGGCCCGGTCCCCACGCTCTCAGGTGGGGGGCGGGGGAGGGACCCTCCTACTGCCCAGGGCCGTTTGGATGTTTGAAACACGTGAGTCACTCGGGTGGGTTTACGCTGTGAGAAAAGCTCCAGGACCGAGTTTCGACTCCCGCCTGGGGTTGCCTTGGCAGGGCCAGGCCGAGTGACTTCGAGGCCCTTGTCTGGCCCGCGGGCTGGACGTTCCCCACCCCAGCTCGAGGGGACAGCAGGCGGTGACCGCCCGGCCAGGGAGGCCCTCACTGTCACTGAGCGGTTCCTCACCCAGAGGGACACACGGCCGGGCCCCAGCAGGAGCCCCCCCAGCCCAGCCCTCACCACACGCCCCTGGGCCGCCCAAGGCTCTCGGGTTCAGTTCTACGTCTGGTTCCCACTCGGCCTTTAACTGCCTTCCTGACGTTTTCCACAAGCTGCAAAGGCGGTGCGTTCTGGGGATGCGACTTGATGCTTTTCATTAAAGTCGCAGAGTGGGCGGCGGGCGGGGGATCGCTGCTAGGATGTCTCCGCCCCCAGAGCCCCTCCGCTGCGGCCGCGGCGCCCGGGCGCGTCCCTACAGATCTGCCTTTTCCAGATGGTCCCGAGAACGGGACCGGACAGAGCGTGTATTTTAAACAACCGTGACGTGGGAAGTCCCGTCACTGGAGCCTGAGGCCCCCGCCCCGGCCCCAGCCCGGTCACCTCTCGGCCTCCTCCTCCGTCACCTCCCGCCGCCTGAGCAGGCCCCCGGCGGCCCCCGCGTTGTTCCGGGCCCCGTGGCTGCTGCCGGCCGAGTTCTTCTGTGGCTTCCCGCCGCCGCCCTCGCCCTCGCGGGTGGCCGCCTTGACGAGGTTGCTGACAGGAGGCAGAGAGAGAGGCTCATGGCGCCGACCCGGCCCTCCCACTGCCGGGGCCTCTGCCCGCCTCAGCCTGGGGCCTGCCAGGAGGTGCCACCGCCCAAGGGGAGCCAGCTGCTCCATCCCACAGCCACCTGCCCTCCCGAGTGCCCGCCTGGCGGCACACAGATCACCGTGGCCGTCCAACGGAGCGCACGGGGCCACGCACTCCGGCCGCTCCGCAGAGACCCGCCTGGGCTCTGTTCTCGGCCAGAGGGCCGGGGACACGGGGTGGCTGTGGCTTCCTCAGAGGGACCCCACCCAGAGCCGTGAGCCCACCAGTCCCCCCTACCCCCAGCGCTCTGGGGTGACGGTGGCAGCAGGGCCCACGCAGCCCGGGGCCAGGCCTCACTTGAGGGAGGGCGCCGCGCGGTTGGAGCTCTTGGGTGCCGCGTCCGCGGGGCCGTGGTTGTTGTGCACCATGGTGGTGACGAAGTTGCCCACGGCCGCCTTGTTGCTCCTGCAGGAGACGGAGGCGGGTCAGGCCCCCGAGTCCCTACGCCCGCGTGTGCCCCCTCCCTCCCCGGCCTGGCCTCCTAAGGAGGGAAGCCCCCCAGCTGCGTGCCCGTCTGGGCTCCGGGGGCCAGCGCGGAGCCTGCCTGTGCGAGACACGCCCTTGCAGCCCCTCCTGGGGGCCCTCGGGGAGAGAGCCAGTCACTCCCTCACTGACTCATTCATTCATTCACTCCCTCCCTCCTTCACTAATTCATTCGTGCCCTCCTTCCCTCACTCCTTCGCTCACTCCTTCGCGCGCTCCAGGGCGCTCTGGTCTGGCCGTGAACAAGACGAAGTACCTGCCCCACGTGGGCACCTGCGGAGGGCGCACCTGTTGTTGGCAGTGAAGTTGGGCGCCAGGGAGACGGTGCCCTCTCTCCTCCGTGGGCCCGCCGGCGTGTCCAGGGCACAGGGACTCCGGGCGGCGGGCGGCGAGGGGAGGGCCCTGGGCTGGTCGTCCTGGTGGTGAACGCAGATGCCTTCAGCCAAGACGCAGACACACACCGCTGACACCCAGCCCTGCCCGCCCCCGCGGCCTCACTCACCCCCGGCCAGGGTGGCCAGGAGGAAGCGCCTGCCCCTCTCCAGATGGGAAGTCGCGGTCAGGGCTGCACACCCCCGCCCCCTGCAGGAGCAGCAGAACAAGGCGGGAGCCAGGCGCGCTCCCGGCCCCTCAGCCGCCCGGCTCTCACCAGGACGTTCCACGTGGCCCCCTTCTCGCTGGAGGCCCTGGTCACACTGGCTGGCCTCTGGTTCCCACTGGGGCTGCTCTCAAAGAGCGTCAGGAAGTCGGGGGGCTCCGCCGGCCTGGGTCAGAGGGCAGCAAGCAGGGACAGTCAGGAACTCAGCGGGGACGGCCGGTCACCAGCAGGGACTTCTGTCCCCGAGCCTGGGGCTCAGGCGACATGTCTGGGTCCTGATATGACGGCTGAGCCTGGAAGTGGCGAGGCTCTGCCCGTGGCCATGACCCCCCAGGAAAAGCGCTGCCAGGAAGCGGGCGGAGAAGGCAGGGCACGGCGGCCCCGAGTCCACACTCCACACGCAGGGACGACAGGTCCGGACGCGACCTGCCTGCCCCAGGGCCGGCCCCGAGTGAAGGGCACCTCAGGCCCCACTGTCCGGCCAGTGCCCACACTGGGGAGGCTGGAAGAAGGGCTGACAGAGGCCGGACAGGAACAAGCGGGGGTTACCAGAGGGGGTCAGAGGTTACCTGAGGGGGCCAGCCCACGCCTGCTTGGCTTGAGGCTGGTGGACCTGCGTGGTGCTGCTGGACCTGCGGAGGTTGTTGATGGCCCTGGAGCTCCCGGGCCCCGTGGCCTCCTGCAACAAGGGGAAACCGCCAACCTCATGGCCGTGGGGCCGTGCAGACCAGGTTTAGAGGGAGAGGTGAGGGGGGCGAGGGGGCAGCAGGAGCCGCGGGGCCTCCATCAGGCCCCCTCTGGATAGAAGGGGGAGCCCCCCCGCCACCCCCCACCTGGCGGAGGCCCCGGAGCAGGTGCGTGAGGCCTGGAGCCTGCCCACCGGCCCCCCCAAGGCCTCCAGGAGCCTGTCCCCTGCCCGCAGGCCAGCCCGCTGCGTGCGGATTTAAACAAACCCGTGTCGATGCAGGGAGAGAACTTGTGGCCCCGGCAGGCCTAGGGCCTGGCCTCGCCCCCTGGTCCTCCCTGCTCCCCAGGAGGCCACAGGGCTGGATGGGCAACGGGCTGGGGTGTGGGGCCCACCCGGAGTCAGATGCCACCCCGACGGCCACTCCCCGGGACCCGACGCCCCAGCTCCAGCACTCACCAGAGCCTTCCTCTTCGGCTCGCTGCCTGTGGCCACGGAGATGGAGCGGGCGACAGGCTTGGCGGCAGAGGCGCTGTTGGGGCGCCGGGACATGGGTGGAGGGAGTCCCGTCAGACTCAGGTCCAAGCCTTCCAGGCTGCCCTCGGGGGGTCCGGGGGGGCTGCTGGTGGCCTGGGAGCCTTTCATGGTGGACGAGAGGGCCTGGGCGGGTGAGGAGAAGTGCAATGGGGCCTCCGCAGAACCGGTCCGTGCACGCGGCCGCTGGCCAGGCCTCGGGGGGCCGGGGCACCTCGCTCCCTGGGAAGGCGGCGGTCCCCTCCTCCCCTAAACCAGGCACAGAGCAGGACTGCGAGCGATGAGCAGCACAGACAAGGCCTCCGGGACATGGCAGCCTCTGGGTGCGGCCGGCTCTCCGAGCCCACGCCTCCCAGGCGCACCCTGTCTGAGCCTCACCGTCTTCATCTGTGAAATGGACATTTAGAGCCTCTTCACGGGGTCAGACAAGACAGCTGGAGGCTGGCGCGAGGTGGGACCCACCGGGATCTGGACTGATTCCCAGACTCGTGGCCGCGGGACCCCTCCGTCTCCTCGGAACCCACAGGACAGCCACGGGCTCCCAGGTCCGGCGTCCGCTCTCCCCTCCCAGTGAGGCCGCCCTGCGGGGTTTCCCTTCTGGCCCTCCCTTACTGGACCCTGAAGTCTGGGTTCCCCCCACCCCGACTCTGCCCTGGCCTCTCCTCCACCCACCCTCTGCCTCAAGGGCTGGCGGGTCCCACACGCCCCTGTCCCCAGCTCCCCACACAGACGGCCGACCCCGCCCTGGCCCCTCAGACCCTGGGTTTCCCCCTCCAGCTGCCCCCCCCCCCCCCGCAGGCATTTCCTGTAACTGGCTCAGGCCATTTCCCCCCTCACCTCCCCCTGCTCCCTCTGCCACCTGGGGGCTCCCTCTCCCTGCCACCCTCCTGCCACCGTCTGAGTCCTGTGTCCTCCAACCGGACGACCGCCCGTCCCTCCCACACAGCGGCCAGAGCTGGCCTTGCTGAACGGCGTCTCGGGTCACCCTCTAGCCCAGCCTAAACCCGCTGGGCCCGGCCGGTGCGGCTCCGGGGCTGAGCGTCGGCCTAGGAACCAGGAGGTCGCGGTTCGATTCCCGGTCAGGGCACAGGCCCGGGTTGCGGGCTCCGTCCCGTGGGGGGCGGGCAGGAGGCCGCCGGACCATGATTCTCTCTCACCTTTAATGTTTCTCTCTCTCGCTCCCTCTCCCTTCCTCTCTGAAATCGATAAAAAAATATTTTTTAAAAAAAGCCTCTGCTGGCCCCAGGCACAGAGAACAGAGTCCAGACGCCCCCCCCTCAGATCTGACCCCGACGCCCGTGGCCCCTCACGGCCCCTCTGCTTCAGCCACCAGCCTCCCTGCCGCCGAGGACGGGGACCCAGGGACCTGGGCCAGGGCCCTCTGCCCGGCCCCTCCCCGGGGTGTCACAGGCCCCACTCTCCGCTCCCTCTCCTGCTCTAGCTTGCCCCGCCTGGCCACGGCCGCCTGCCCACGGCCACGGCCGCCTGCCCACGGCCACGGCCACCCAGGCTGGTCTGTGCGCCTCTGAGCCCTCGAAGAGCAGAAGCCCCGTGAGGACAGGCCTGTGGCCCCGGCTGCTGGCACGGACCGGCCCTGGGTAAGGAGCGGCGAGCTGAGCTGGGAGCGGGCAGCGGGCAGCGGGGCGGCCGCAGGGGAGTGAGCCCAGCCGTCGGGGCCACCGAGGGCTCTGGCGGGCACACAGCCACGGTCCCCGCGGTCCCCGCGGTCAGTGCGGCGGCCCCGGCCGAGCTGAGCGCAGAGGCGGGCCCCGCCATCACCAGGCCCGCGGCCCCAGGCCTGCGTGTCCGGTTGTGCGGGTGAAGCACGCCCCCTCCCCGGGCCGGACCCGCCTCGCCCGCTGGACGCAGGCTGCCCCTGCCCGGCCACGGCGGCGGCGGGCGGGCTCCGGACGGAACCGCAGCCTCCCCGCGGGGACCCCGGGCCGGACCTCACCTGCTCCCGAGGCGGCCCTCGCCTGGGCCGGGGGCCGGGGCCGGGGTCCGGGGCCTCCGCCTGCCGGGCCGAGCTGACCCAGGGCCCCGCCAGCCGCTCACCTCGCAGCTCCCGGCTCCCGGGGTCGGGCTCACGGGGCGGGAGCCGAGCCTGCGGACCGGGAAGCCGAGAGCGGCCCGGCTGCGCCCCTCGCTGTGCAGGGGCCTCTCACCTGCACGTTCCTCACCTGCGCGAGCCGGCCGGGCGGGGGCCTGCGGGGCCCGAGGCGAGGGTGCGCGGGTCCGCCTGGCTGGGACCCGGGCCCGCGCTTCGGACCGACGACCTCGCGCCCCCGGCCCGGCGCCGGCACCGAGGCCCGAGGTGACAATGAAGCCGCCGAGCGGCGGCAGCTAGCAACCAGCAAACAGCCCGGCTCCTGCTCCTGGGCCTCACCAAGTCCCGCCTCTCCCGCCCGCGCCGCTTCCGGGTTGGCTCCCCTGTCGGCCGCTCCGGCCGCCGTGAGAGTTCATTGGGCCGCTCGGCTGTCTTTCGGGAAGTTCAAGCCTGGAGGAGCCGCAGAGACCGGGGGTGGGGACTCGACCGTGGCAGCGGGCTGCCGATTGGACGCGGCTGGCGTGGGCGGGGCCTGGCAGGAACGAGGGGCGGGCGCGGAGCCAGGTCCCGCCCCCCCGCGGGACCCACGCCGTCTCCGGGCTCCCCGGCTCCCCCGGCAATCTCTGTATTTCTAGTTTTGCGGAGTTTCTGCTCATGAGTGGATGTGGATTTTGTCTCTTGCTCTCTGCGTATTTTTCATTCGTGTGTGAATATGGCGGATGACACTGATTTTCAGGTGTTAAGCCGGCCTTCCACACCCCGATAAATCCCATTACCGTGATGGATTACCCACTTACACTCTTTTTACATACTGCTGCGTTCTTTTTGCTAATTTTTTTTTGCTTTTTGATAGTATCTTGTTAAGGGTTTTTTCATCTATGTTCTAGACCAGGGGTCCTCAAACTGTTTAAACAGGGGGCCGGTTCACTGTCCCTCAGGCCGTTGGAGGGCCGGACTAGAGTTTAAAAAAAAAACTATGAACAAATTCCTATGCACACTGCACAGATCTTATTTTGAAGTAAAAAAACAAAACGGGAACAAATACAGTATTTGTATTTGCATGTGGCCCGCGGGCCGTAGTTGGAGGACCCCTGTTCTAGATCAAGTGCACGTGGACCATTCCCCAACACAGACCATAGTCTGGGCCATAAAACACACTTCAGCAAAAAACTTAAATTTTTGACAATAAAATTTAAGTCATACAAAATGCTAAATTACTGTATCAATTAATAGAAGGAAAGCATACCTTTAAACAACCCTTTGGACAAAAAGGAGGTCTCCAGGTGAGACAGAAACTATTCTGAACTGAATAAAAATAAGTCAGAGCTCCTGGGATGCAGGCAAAGCAGCAGAGGAGAAAGTTACACATTGAAGTGCTCTTTATTAGGACACAACATCGCCTACACTTCCACCTGGAGCTGGAAAAACATGAACACCACTGAGGTAGTACGAGCAGAAATCGATGAAGCAGAAACACAAAAGCTGCAGAAGAATAAAAGCCGAAGTTAGTCCCTTGAAAAGTTCAATATTAATAAACTTCTAATCAGACTAAGAAAAAGAGAGGAAAACATTGTCAATATCAGAAATGAAGGATGGAACATAAATTAAAAGGACAATTTGACAACTTTCATGAAACTGATTCCTTAAAAGACACAACTGGAATTCACAAAGAAATATATGCCCCCAATAGTCCTATACCTACTTAAGAGACTGAATTTCAAAGTTACAAACCTTGCAATTACGAAAATTACAGGTTCAGACAGTTCTGGAGAGTTCTTCAGAACATTTAAGGAAGAAATAACGCCCGTCCCTAACTTGAGAAGTCCCCCGAGTGCACCCTTTAGTAAGGCTATTCCATTAGAACATACGCACGTGCACACACACACACACACGCACGCACACGCACGCCCATGCACACGCACACACACACGCGTGAGCACACACACGCAAGAAGGAAAGCACTTGGTGAGGGGACCGGTTTATTTAGGAAGGTCCTGGAGCTGCCCCGAGGCTGCCCGGCAGCCTGCAGAAAGCAGCCCCTGCAGAAGGCGCCCACAGGGGTCACACAGGGAGCTGGCCCGGGCAGGGCCGGTGTGTGGCTGCCTGTGGCCTCCTGCAGAGGGAGGGCTCTGAGCCCAAATACAGAGATCCAAGCAGGTTCCAAATCCACACAACCCGTTTCCGAGAGCAAGGCAGGTGGGGTTCCCTGCGGCAGCCCAGGTCCCCCTCTCCTAGCCGGGCTGTCTGCACCTGGCCCCCTCCTGACACGTCCCCCCATGAGACAGCTCGAGGGGGTCTGGCCTCTGAGCTCAATCACCAGCTCCCCCTCCTTCCCCGCCCTCCAGGGAGACTGCGGGACCCTCTGCCCCGAGGGGCCCCACGGCATCTGCAGATGGGACTGCACGGCCAGACAGTGTGCTCAAGGCGCCAGGCCAGGGGGCGCCGAGGCAGGAGACCCAGCAGCCCAGGGCCCGCCGGCTGCCAACCTTCGCCAGAGCTCAGCCCCTGGGCCTGCAGACACGGAGGGCTCTGTGCGCCCGCCACCCTGTGAGTCCTGCCAGCTGCTTCCCCCGCCTCCACGCAGTTCTGGCTAGTTCGTGGCTCCTGCTCTCATTCCTGGAGGCTCGTCCACGCTGCGCTCACCTGGCTGGGCTGCTCCCCGCACCAAGGCCTCAGGGTGAGAGGGAGAGGCCGACACAGACACAGGGCCGAGGGCGGAGGGGACCGTGTGCAGTCACTGTTCAGGTCATGAATTCAAGAAGGCGAAAGCTGATGGCTCTGAGCCAGGAGGCTCTGGGGCTGCCACGCTGTGTGACAACGTCCAAGGGGGCTGCGGGGGCTCCTGGGTACCAGTCCCAGCCTCCACCAGGCGGGGGCAGGCCACCAGCTGCATGCCAGCAAACAAGGACTTGTGGCCGCTGCTGGCCCCCGGGCCCCTCAGGCAGCCGCTGGGGTATGGGCCCGATTCCAGTCCTCCATTGGGAGCGTCCGAGCCCAACCGGCCCTGCTCGGGTCTGGGCTCGGCCTTCCTGGCGTCCCCGAGGCCTGGGAGGGGGCACGCACCCAGGGCGGGAGGGGCTGCAGGGCCCCTGGGGGAGAGCAGGGTGGAACTCAGAGGCTGGAGAGACGCAGGGCCCCCGGCGAAAGGCACAGCATCTGTCAGCAGGTCGGACGCGCCCACACGCGTGGCTGCGGGGTTGGGCTCGGCCTGCGGCCTCCGGGCAGCGGCGTGCTGTCGGCAGGAGGCTTCTAAGTGCCTCAGGATCTGGACGGCGGGAGAAAGGGAACTCGTGAGGGTCCAGTCGTCCTGGGGACCCTGGAGGGCACACGGTCCTCCCCGGGGCCTTCCCCAGGCCTCTCCAGGGCAGGGCCCGCTGGGGCAGAGTGGTCTACGGGCCGGTCCTCTACGAGCCGTCTCCACGCTGCCCTCCCACCCCCGGAGGGCTCCGGGCCTCGAGCTGCTTACACGCCGGGCACACCAGGTGCCCCCAGACGCCTGCGACCTCCCCTCTGCTGCCTCGTGAATGGCTTCCCTGCCGTCGGACCCGCCGCGTGACCCGTGGCACAGGCAGAGGGGCCCCGGGGGAACAGTGTGCCTTCAGCCCCGCAGCCTCGCCTATGCTTTGATGAAGGACAATTCGGGGACTGGAGACTAAGGACCTGAACTTCCAATGGCCACAGAGGAAACGGGGGGATGCCAACAGGCAGGGGAGGTGCGGGCCGGCTGCGGGGTGGGGGGCCAGTGAGAGCCCAGGCGGCCTCCCACAGTCCCGGCGCTGGCAGGGAGGGGCTCGATGGACAAACAGTTTCTGCCCTCCAGGAGCTGCCCGTTTGGGAGCTAAGCACAGACCTGGGAGCTGTGACACGAGGTGGAGAGAGTGGAATAGATCCACCAGAGCAATCAAGGAGGGCTCCCTACAGGAGGCGGCACATGAGCTGAACCACGGGGGTGAGGAAGCCACCCACAGGGCAGAGCTGCTGGGCAGTAAGGCGGCTGAGCACGGGCAGGGGAGGCCCTGAGCTGTTCTAGGGCACGACCTGTCCAGGGCAGCAAGCGGCAGGGGAGCGAGGGGCCTGTCTGGAAAAGCCCGGAGGGATGGGGGGTCCCTGCACCCTCTCCACAGGGCCCGACACTGCCCACCTTGGTGGCCTTGCTGGTCACGGGCCCGGGGCTGCCGGCGCTGAGCTCCTGCAGGCACGGCCGGGCGAGGAGCAGCATGTGCTCCTGGGAGAGCAGGTCCGTGCACCCCAGGGCGGCGATGGCGCCCAGGGCTCTCTGCGGGGACAGCAGGGGGGTCAGCAGGCTCCACCCGGAAGGCCGAGTCCCCAGGGCCTCCTAGCAGCCCCGCTGGCCCCCTGTGCTCACCCCCCGACCCCTCCCGGGGCAGACCCCAGGGAGGGGGTCACCGTGCCCGCCCGCCACCTCCTCACCATCTGCGCGCACTCGCCGGGCCTGCCCAGGCGGCGGGTCAGCAGCTCCAGCACCGCCTCGCAGTTGAGCAGCCCACACCTGCGGGAAGGGCACCGGGCAGGACAGGTGGGCAGGGCAGGCGGCCAGGCCCTTCCCTCGGGGGGCAAGAGCGGGGAGGGAGGGGTAGGGGGAAGCCTTAGTCAGGGGCTCACTCTTTGATGAAGCGCTGAGCCTCCTCTTGGCTCAGGAAGGGGCGTGGCCCCTGTGTCACCATCTGGACCAGACTCAGCTCCTGCTGGCAGTCCCTCAGGGTCACGGCCTCCACTCTGCAGGGGGCACAGGCTCTTCCAGATCACACCCCGCTGGGCGGGACCCCGATAGTGAACAGGTGGAGGAGCCGAGGGCTGGCTCACCTCTCAGCCAGGTCGCCGGGCACCCCGCTGGCCCCCGAGGGGCTGTCACTGCCCGACCAAGTGCCGGAGCCCGAGGCCCTGCTCTGGCCGTTGTCCTGGCAAGAACCCTGGGAGCCGGGGCTGCTGTCCTGCTCGTCCCAGCCCCCGCCTGCCTGCCCCGGCTGGTGTCTTGTAGCTGGAAGAAAGGTGATCACGGTGAGACCCAGGGGCCTCAGACGGCCTCACACCCACTCCTGGGGACCCCAAGACTGGGGGACCTAGAGGACCAGGGAGGGCGCCCCAAGATGTGGACAGGGTGCACCCTCACAGAGGTTGGGTGGACACACTGGCCTGGGGCTCATGTCGGGGAGACGCAGCAGCACTGAGTACCACAGCTCTCATCACTCGGGGACACCTGCCCCCCGGCCTGTCTCCCAGCACCTTGCTCTTCAGTCAACCTGTGCCACTGCCCCAGCCCCCAGGACACAGGAGCTAGAGGCCAGCCCTTGCTGAGGGCCGTCGGGCAGAGCCATGCAGACGGGCACAGGGCAACCCACCGCTCGGGTGCGGGGATGAAAGGGCTCCTGGCCCAGCCCACGTCCGGCCCTGCACTAGGCGCTGGGGCCTGGGCCTCAGCGAGCCTGCCCACCCAGGGCCGATCCACACGGAGCTAACGCCGGGCAGCACCGCCTGCGTGAAGCCACCAGAGGCCACAGGGCACGCGGTGGCGCTGGTGGCGGCCGAGCCCCTGGCAGTGTGTCAGGCGGGGCAGGCTGCCCTCCTCTCGCCTGCCCTCAGCTGGAACCCGGCTCCACTCAGCCCAGCAGGGGCAGGAAGGAGCCAGGGACGGGGAGAGTCAGACCCTGATACCTCGGGCCCCTGGCAGGGCTCCAGCGGGTGGGTTCGCAGGGACAAGGTGGCCGTGGCTGGCGGAAGGCGTCACAGCAGGCTGGTAGGCGTCCCCCTGCAGCAGGGGCCCCTGGGAGCCGGGGCCCTCGGGCCCAGGGCACACGGCGCTGGCCACGACTTCTGCGGCCTTCTGGAGGGTGGCGAGGAAGGCTTCCCCCGTGGAGCCTGCACAGAGCGACAGGGAGATGGTGCGGCCCCAGTGGCCCTCCCACTCCAGGAGCCGAGCCTCAGAGGACCGAGCTGCGACCAGCGGTCAGCACAGCGGCTGGGCTCAGCCCGAGCCCACGCGCCCCTGTGGCCCGGCTGCAGGCCTCCCACCCACTCCCGCGTCCACACTGGGCTGGCCGGGGCCCTTTGTCAGCACCGGCCTTTCCTGCCCTAAGTCCCCGTTCCCGTCCCCGTCCCCGCGCCCAGCGCCCAGGCAGCACTCACCCGTGGGACCGTGCTCCTTGCTGTAGCCGAAGCCCTGGAGGGCGCCCTGGGGCCGGGACTGGGAGCCCATGCCTGCAGGGGGACCCGAGTCACCCTGATCCTTGGGGAGGAGCCCCGGGCCCCCCCCAGGGGAACCCCGTGACGGGGCTGGACAAGGCTGCGTACCTGAGGGAGGCAGGGCCCTGGGAGGCTGGGACGGGGGAGGAGGGGACAAGGTGTCCGAGAACAAGGTGCTCCCCAAGTCCTAGACAGGAGGGGAGAGTGCTCAGTGTGGCCACACATCCGACTGTGCCCCCACCCCCACCTTGAGGGCCACACACAGCAGGAAGCCGCTGGGGTCCCCGGGGGAGCTGGTCCTGGGCTCACCTGGGCGGCCGCCCGCACTTGCTGGTACAAGCTGTTCCCGTGGAGAGGGTCCGGGGGCCCCGTGAACCCTGCAGGGCGGGGGGGCGGGCTGAGCGGGCGCTGCCCCCAGTGCCGGGCTGGACGCCCCCGTCCCCCCCACCTCCCCGCGGGTGAGCACGCCGTCCTGCCCCGCCCCCACCAGGGGAGTTTCTGAAACACAGGTCTGACCTCCAATCCCGTGTGACTTCACCTCCAGGTCGAAGTCCCTCCTGCACCCTCGAGCCTGGCGAAGGCCCACTGCCCACGCAGTTCACAGCCACCACCGCAGCCCCTCGGCCCCTCACCACCCACGGCAGCGAGGCCTCGGTCACCCCGGCGACTCCCCGCCCCCCGCCTCTCACCTGCCACCTAACCACCTCCCTCAACCCGCTCTCCATCCCGAGGGGACAGGAACGGGCTCTTGTCCAATTCAAAACCCCTCAGCGGTTCCCAGGGGCTTTAGGGAAAACCCGAAGGCTCCCGGCTAAGGCGCTCGGCCGGGCTGGTACCTGCCGCTTCCTGGATGAAGGCTGGGTTGTGCTTGAGGATGAGCAGGAAGGAGGAGGAGCCGTGGGCACACAGGTGCAGCATGATCTTCAGCACCTGGGGGGACGGTCACGTGGGGCGGGGCCGGGCCCAGAGGGCACCCCGGCTGCCTCCCGCCTCCCCACCCACAGTGGGAGCTCAGGCCCGACCTGACCCCAGGGTCGGCGGCCGCTGGGGCCTCACCTTGAGCTTCACTCGGCCGGAGCCGCTGTGCAGCCGGTTCAGGAGGAACTCCAGGAGGCACTGGCTGCTGCCCAGCGACTCGTGGGAGATTTCTGGAAGGCGCTCGGTTAGGGAAGGAGCGAGCTGACCGGGGCCTCACTGTCACCGAACCGCATGGGGTCCCTCCCTGCAGGCACCCACCCAGGCCCGAGTTTCGGGAGCATCGGGCACCGGGGCCCCCTGGGCTCCTGAGAGGGCCCCGGCCGCCGCGGACAGAAGCCCAGGGCCCTGCGTGGGGACACGGGGAGGATACTGGCGATCTCCTCGAACAGGTAGCCCGGACACGGCGCGTCGTCGTCCGACGTTCCCTTCAGGAGAACCGGGAGCTGAAAGGCAGCGAGAGCCCCGCCATGAGTGGGTGGTGCACAGGGGTGAGCCCACGGCCCCACAGGGGCCAGCCTTCCCCGGGGGGCTCCTGGGGGCGCCAGTGTCCACGCATCTCGGGGTTGGCACGCTGCCGGGTGAGGGAGCGAGGGGACAGCAATGGTCGCACCGGCAGCAGGCAGCTGGCAGGAGTCATGGAGAGGTGCCTCGCTAACGGCCGGGCAGGACGACTTAAGGCAAAGCCCGAAGCCGAGATGAGCCTTTCCCACGCGGGGCAGGTGGGCAGCGTGAAGTGGCCCCTAAGCCTGACCCACCCACGGCGGCTCTTCAGGGAACGGACCTTAGAAATAAGCCGCCAGGAGACAGCCGAGCACGTGCGTGTGTTTACTTGTCAGCAGCCAAACAGGTGCCCGTGACGCGCTGACTCACCGGCGCGGGCGGGAGCCGGAAACCGCTCCCCACGCGCCCCGCCGGCGGACGGCACAGCCTCAGGGACATCGGGACAGTGCGGGCCGCACACCACAGCGTGAAGGCAGCTGCCCGGTGTCACACGTGCCCGACTGTCACGCCAGGCTGCGCGCACCCACCACCGACACCAGGGGGCGAGGGAGGAGGGGCCGGCGCGGGGCGGGAGCCCGGGAGGGGCCGGGCGCGGGGACCCCGGCCGGGAGGCGGATGGCTCTGGCCCGGGGCGAGGCGGCGGGGGGCGCGCAGCGGGGTCGGGTCACCCGCACTCACCCGGTGCAGGAAGCTCAGCCGGTCCCGCAGCAGCGGCGTGGCGGCCATGATGCAGGTCACCTTCCGGCCCTGCGCCGGTACCAGCCCCTCCAATCACCGCGCGGGTCTGGCCTGCTGGCCAATCGCTCGCGTGGGGCGGGCTCTGAGGCGGAGTTAGGTCAACAAGTTGAGCCTTAACCAATCCGAAGTCCTAGGTCAATGACAGACAGCCTACCAGCCAATTAGCGGGCTCCTGGGGAACGCGATTCCGGAGAGACAGAAGCGAGGGCTGAAACCTGGCCTATTAGAAAGCGGAAGAGAGGTGATGGACGGAAGCGTCAGCCTATCAAAGGGTGCTTCGCCGGAAAGGGACGGACCCAAGATGGCAGCGCCCACGGGTACCAGGAAGAGGTGCTCATGTCAGGGAATGGAGCGGTGTGGGGGCGCGTGCGAAGCCGCCTCCGCGCCTTCCCCGAGCGCCTGGCGGCCTGTGGGGCTGAGGTGAGGAGCCTTGGGTCGGGGCAGCACCTGCGGGACGGGGCGCTGGGGGCGGGGGCTGCGCCGGGACCCGCGGGCCCCGAGGCCGCCGCGACCCTGTCCTGCGCCGCCCGTCCCCAGGCCGCCGCCTACGGCCGCTGCGTGCAGGCGTCCACGGCCCCGGGCGGCCGCCTGAGGAAGGACCTCTGCGTGCAGGAGTTCGAGGCCCTGCGGCGCTGCTTCGCCGCCGCGGTAGGTGGACGCGCCCCTCCCGGCCGCACTCCCAGCCCCGCCTCGGGGGCGGGTCCCGCTGGCCCCCTCCCTTCTCCCGCTGGCGGTGTCGGGCGACCCCGCCGCCACGAGCCGTGTGCCCGGCAGGTGGGGAGCGTGGGGGGCGCCAGCCCCTGGCGAGGGGGTGCCGGGGTGTGGAAAGCGCCTGGTGAACCCCCTGGTGCCGTCGTCAGGGTGAGGGGTGCGGGGGGTCTGCCCACCCAGAGCCCCACACCCCGCGTCCCAGCCCCGCTGCGCCCTAGCGGGGACCCCTCCTCTGAGGCGCTCGCAGGGAGATGGGGGGCCCCTCCTCTGAGGCGCTCGCACGGAGATGCGTTGCCCGGCGGTTTTCCTCTGGAGCCACGTCTGCCTTGGAAACAGCGCGTTCAGACAACGCCCTTCACCTTCCAGGCCCAGCAGACCCTGAAGGGAGGCCCCTAGGCCGGACCCGGGAGCCGCCTTCAACACCCGAGCGCGCGGGGCCTGGCCCGGAGGAGGAGAGGCCGTGAGCGGAGGGCCTGGCCCGCGTCGCGCGCACGGGGGGCGGGTAGGACGGGCCGGGGAACCGGCAGGAGGCCCACCGGTCTCGCCAGGTGTTGGTGCTGCGCGCAGGGTGCGCGGGGTCGGCCTCGCCCCAGAAACGCGGCGGCCGCGTGGGCTGCGGGACGTGCTCCCTCCGGGGCCTCGTTTAGAGAATTCTCATCAATAAAATGTCACCCGAACCTCAGACGCCTCTGGACGTTGCCTGTGGGTTTGCAGGAGGCACCAAACCTTCGAGGGAGGGCGAGCCCCCAGGCCGGACACCGGCGCTTGGCCTGGCCTTGGAGCAGGAGCGGGACTGGGGGCCCCAGGGCGGGTCAGCGAGCCTGCAGGCCCCTCCCGTGTGGGGTCACCCCGCACCCCTTGCAGTCTCCCCAGGACTAGCTGAGCCCTGTCCTGAGAAACACACACACACACACAGCCCGCTGGGAGCTGGGCTGCTCCAAGAGCCCCCTCCAGGGGCACGGAGGTCACACGGTCCCCGAGTTTTGTCTCCTCTTAAAACTCCCAAATTAGCCCGGCTCTCCCCAAGTGGTGAACCCTGGGTCTCAGATGTGGGTGTCATCTCAGCGAGCGTCCCTGCTGGGCTGCTGGGCAATCACGTTTCGCTGCCACAAAAACCAGTGACCCCTCTGCCCCCGCCGGGTGAGGGAGGCAGATTCCTGCTGGGAGGGTGGGCCTGTCTGATCCTGCCCCGACCTCAGCTCATGCCCAGCGGGGGTGGGGTGTCCAGCCGGGGCATGGACTTCTCCCTGACCCTCCTCCCTCCACTGACCTCTGACAGCTTCTGGCATCTCCACTGGGCACACCTGTCCCACTGGTGCTCCCTCCTGCCAACTCCCCTCCAGGTGGCGATGAAGCTACCGACACCGTGCCTCCTCCCCAGGCCACTGCGGGCTTGCTCTGCTGACCGGCCAGGTGCACCCCAGGCACCAACCTCAGCTCTCGCGGCCTCACAAGATGTCCAGAGGCGCTTCCCCGGGCACGAGCACCAGGACTCTCCCATACCCAGGGTTCAGGAGTCAGCTCGGCCGTGGGAAATTCCATTCCTCTTACTCATTTGTAGTCAAGCTGCCCAGTGCATGGAAATAACAAAAATTTAAAAATGGCCCTGTAGCTCTATGGTTAGAGCGTCTGCCCGTGCACCAAAGGGTCAAGGGTTCAATTCCTGGTCGAGGGCATGTATCTGGGTGGCAGTTCATTCCCTGCCCCCGTCGGGACACAACCAACCACTGTGTCTTCTTTGTCTCTCCTCCAGCCCTGCTTTCCACTTTCCCTGAAAAGCAATGAAACAATGTCCTCACGTGAGGACAGAACAAAGTGAAAGCATTCCCGAGGCCCCGGCAGCCGGGTCCCTCTCAGGCTCGAGCTGGAGCGCCCCGCCCCCCAGAGGGGAGCCGGATGCCCCACAAAGCAGTGAGGGGCCTGGGCTCATGGGACAGCCGATCCACCTGCCGGCGGCTCCAGGGGCTTTTCTGCTCCTTGAAAACCAAACACCGTGAAGACCTGACAGGTGCGCAGGTGCCAGCCGGGACAGCCGAGCCTGGCAGCCCGAGGAGAAGCGGCGCCCACAAGTCACTGCTGTTGGCACCGAGGCCCCGTCCTGGTCCGTGCGTTCGGCCGCACGCCTGGCACTGGACCCACAGGCTCGGCAGCAGCCACAGGGTCCCGGGTGCAGGTCAGGTCAGTCTCCCTTCACGACCCCGTGAGGGCTGTGTACAGTCCTGCACACCTTCCTCCAAGTAACAACCCCACTTCGCCAACCAGCCTGGAATGGTTTTATTTTTAAAGCCCACACGCTACTTGGGGAACCAGGAGCGCGGGAGCAGAGCCATGTGGTGGGCGAGGTACACTCGCTGCTCTCCGGCCCGAGGACGGAGCCGCCGTCCCCCCCGGGGCCCTCAGCCAGCAGCAGCGCTCGTGGGCAAGGCAGAATGTTCGTTAACATTTTCTACGACTCAGGACGTGAGACCGAATACTGAGTCACAACCTGCGGCCAGGGCTGGTCCAGCAGCCGTGCCTGGGATGGATCAGCACCGGATGGCACCAGCCCTCACTCAGACCCACAGCTGCACGGACCCGTCTCAGAACACGGAGGGGTGGCCACAGGGAGCTCGGTCACCTGACAAGCTCAGACCGCATTGATGGCAGAGGCCACTCCCGGAGAGGACGCAGGTCAGGTGGAGCCTTCAGACCGCCCTCGAGCATGGCCTCCAGAACTGGCCCCGGCCGGAGAGGCCACTGCGAGCCTCAGGCCTCCTCCGGGGCCCCGGGCAGCTCTCTGAGCTGGCGGCTGTGGCCCACCCGCAGGGCACCCCCCGCGGCCTGGCGGAGCTGGGCGTCCAGGGCGCTGCGGAGGTCGCTGACGTGCAGGGCGTCGAAGCTGAGGAGGACCCCCTCGTTGGGGCCCGGTCCCTTGTCTACAGGAGCCACGTCCCGCCGTCTCCTCCGGAGGTCGGCACCGACCTGAACCTTCAGGTCCCGGTTCGGTTTGACATGGTCCAGCTTCTGAGCCCCGGGCACGGCCTGTTGGGGCCCGAGCTTAGAGTCTGGCTTCTGCTCGGGCTCCGGGGCAGCGGCGTCCTGCCTGGGGGCAGGCACATGGTCCCCGCCCAGGGCCTCCTTTTTGGCCTCTGGGTGCCCTCCCGGGGCCCTGGCAGAGACAGCTCGGCGTTCCGGCTGCTGTAACGCAGCCTGGGCCACGGGGGCTGCTCCTTCCGACCGGCTGGGCAGGCCTGCGGGTCTCTGGTCTTGGCTCACTTGCTGGGGCTGCACTGGAGGGTCCTCAGCCCCTGCCCCGGCTCCCCAGGCACCTGCCGCTTCCGGAACATGGGCACCAGCGGCTGCTGCCTCCTTCTGGGATTTGTTCCTCTCCTGAGAGCCTCCACGAAGAAGGACCGGACCCTGTCCAGGGGCGTCCCCGGCGTCAGGCTTCTCTGGGCTCCTGGGGGCCCCAGCGAGATCGGGCTCTGGGGCCCCGTCCTGCACACCTGCCGCATGGGGCTCAGCGTCCGGCTGGTCTTCCCTGGGCTTTGTGTCCACACGGCCCGGAGGACTGGCGGGGGCTCTGCCTGCAGCCCCCTTGGGCTCCTGCAGGGAACGCTGGCTGTGTCCCTGGGGCGGTGCGGGGGGCTGCCCGGGAGCCCTGAGCTCAGGTTCCAAAGGCTGCAGGGGGGCGTGCACCACCGTCTCCCCGTCATGGGCCTCCTGCTCCTTACTCCTGGGTGCGGCCACCCCGGGCTCGGCCGGCGCGTCCACTGTAAGCGAAGGGATTGGTTTAGCCAAGAAATGAACAGAAGCCACTGATGCCCGGACTGAAAGGAACAGAACTCGCCACAGACACGTGCCCCACGAAGCAGAAGACGCAGCCCCTCCCCAGCAGCCCTCCTTCAGCCCCCCTGCCCCCCCCCGCCCCCCGCACTTGCCATCCTCGCCGTCCGGCCGCTGCTGGTGCATCTCCTTGTGCTGCTCCTCGATCACCGCCAGCAGCTTCTCCTGCTGGTCCAGGAGGCGCTTCTGCTGCTCCTGCTGCTCCTTGATCACCTGCAGCAGGACCTCATGGTCCAGCCTCTCCACGCGGCCGGCATCTGGGGCGGAAACACCGTCAGAGCCGGTGCCAGCCGAGGCCAGGATGCCAGGCGCGGCAGGACCTCCCAGGATGCCTCGGGTGTGCCGTCCCCTGCTGGTCTAGGAGGCGGAGGGGCTGCCAGGGCTGTTCCCGGGCACGGCCTGGGGCTCGGACACCCTGGCAGAGACCAGGCACCCCAACTCGCCCACGGGGCCCCGGCCAGGCAGCACCGTGTCCCCTGGGCTGTGGTTACGCTGGAAATTTGGGAAAGAATGCCGGCGCCTGCAGGACAGTTCCTCCAGGGGAGGATTTTGAAAACAAACAGAACTGCCTGCTTTCGGGGGACAGGCCGCCACACAGAGTCCCCAGCACAGGCTGCAGGCACCGCCAGGAGCTTGGCCAGCAGAGGGGGCGACGGGGCAGGTGTGTCCAAGGGAGGCCGGAGGCTGGGCACCTGCAACTGGAGCCTCCAGGGGGAAGGGAGCCCCTCCCTCCCGCGCTCCAGCATAGTGAGCTGCTTCCTGAGCCGCGTGCAGACGTGTGACTGGGCAGAGCTGCCGGTGGGCACGCTCACACGAAGGAAAGAACATGTTTGCGGGGGGGGGCCAACAGCTCAGCCATGCCAGCCTGGCAGTGGGGGTCGGCCTTCTCCCAGGGACTGCAGGGGTCTCCCGCTGGAGGGGGCGCAGGATGTGCAGGCAGTGGCTGCCCACGGGGAGGACGGGGCCACGGGAGGAAGGGAGGTTGGGAGGACGGACCCTCGGCAGGGGCCCATCCAGACACCCCGGGCACCGGGACACCTGCCTAGGCCAAGCCACGGCCATGGACTGGATGGGTCAGGACCCGCACTCCCCTTGGGTGAGGGAAGCACACGGACCAACCAGCCACCATGGCCACGGGCCACCTGTCACTTGGCACCCGTGGCTCATGACCGTGTGCTGCTTGGTGGTACAAGGCTGGCCCCACGGGGTCCCAGGTGGGTTCTGGAGGTGCCAACCCCACTGCCCCACTGGCTCCCAGAGGACCAGCCCTGCACCCACGCTGGGAGGGGCCGCACGGGACAGACAAGAAACAGGGAGGTGGCATGCTGTGCCCCAGCCCGAGCCCACGGGGAGCACCTGCAGGCGGGTGGGAGCTGCCGATGCTCACACACATGCAGAACGTATGAACACAGGCCATGCACACGGCACAGGTGACACCACCCCTCCCCGAGGCAGGGCCTCTGAGGACTGCGGAGCCACCTCAGGGCATCTGTACGAGAAGGGGGTAAGTTGGGGCGTCGGGGACCCCAACTGGGGCTGGAGGCTGGTTGTATGTGCAGCTTCCGGGCTCTGCCCACATGCTCCGTGCCGGGCCGTCACAGGACTGCGTGCCCACGCAGCCCTGTGCTCGCACCCCTGACCCTCGCGCCTTCACTGGGACACGCCCCTGCGCCCGTACCTGCTACTAGCTTTTTGATCTCAGCTGCTCATCCCGTTGGAGGCACAGAGAGAGGCAGAGAGGAGCGTGAGCAGTCTCCTCGGAGGGAAAGTCGGAGAACCACAGCGAGGTGGACGCTCAGGCACCAGGACGCAGGGAGATTGAACCCAGAGGCCAAGCAACGCGGGGCCGGGAGGTCACCCCAGGGAGCCAGGCCCTGGGCCCGATGCCACCTGCTGGCTGCCAGGCCACGCGTGTAGACCCATGAGCACACCTGCTCTGAGGGTCACGGCAGGGGTCCCGGAGAGCCACAAGACAGGCGGCGGCTTTGTAAGGGGAGGAAGGGGGCAAGGGTCCCAGGGCGGTGGCGGTGGCAGAGAGCAGGGCAGGCGGCTGGCAGGACACAGAAGCGCTGAGGCCCAGCACCTGCAGAGACGCCCAGACTGCCCTGGCCCCTCCCGCCGCTCAGGGTCTGCGAGGAAGAGGCAGGTGTCCCCTGGGCCCACGAGGGTGCGGTGAGCAAGTCAGGCCCTTACCCTCCAGCTTGCTGCCGGCGGGGTCCCCGGCCGGGCCCTCCGCGTGCTCCCCAGGCTGGCCCTCCGAGCTCCTCTGCCCTCGAGGCTCCGCTGGCTGCCCGGCCCTGGGGGCTGGCTTCCCACCTGCACACACAGTGACACATGCTCGCCGGCCACTCGGCAGGAAGGGGGACACGGAAGGTGGAGGAGGGGCCGAAGGTAGCAGATAGTCCCTAAAAGGACCTGCACTCCACCCCTCCCTCCCGCCAGCAGTTCACGGGAAGTCCTAACACACATTTACCCACTTCCCGGCCCTGGCTGTGAGCCGGCGCTAACCGCCAGGCCGACCAACACGCGCGAGCCGTCAGGCTGCTCTGAGCCACGGGACAGCCTGGCAGCTGGCACCTGCCAAGCGCTTGTGCACCGTGCACCGTGTACAGGGGCAGCCGGGCTGACGCTGGCGGCCTGGCGAACACGTGTGATGGTCCAGCGGCTGCCAGGCCACAGGCTCCCCGCACACCAGCCTCACGAGGAGGGCAGCCCGACAGGCCAGGCTGGGCCCTTCCAGGCAGGCCCGCTCCCCCCGGGCTGGCTCTCCAGCTTACCGGCGGCACGGTCCGGCTCAGGGATGCCGTCCGCTCTGTCCGCGGCCCCTGCCCCCAGGGCGTCCTGCCCCTCGGGGGGCACTGCCTGGGGCCCTGGGTGCAGATCCCCGACCACCGGCTCCTGGTCCTCCTTCACGGGCTCCACAGCCCGCGGACCATTTCCTTCTGGAACCTTCTGGGGACCTTTAGGAAGATCCCCCTCGGGTTCCACGACCGGGGCCTGTGCCCCTCGAGCTCTTCCTGAATCCGGCAGAGGTGGGGCCACCTGGCCCTTGCCCCCAGGAGCCTCATCGTCCACGTGCTGGGACACATGTTCCTTCGCCGCCGCTCCTTCTGGGTCTTGACCTTCGTCCACCACCACCTTGTCATGCGGGACAGGGGGCTCGTGGCGATGGGCCTCCCCCATGGGCACCGCCACGCCTGGGAAGACACGGAGGGCATGTCCGAGGGGGAGGGGAGAGGGGGGAGAGGGGGGGAGAGGGAGGAGAGAGGAGGGGGAGGGGGAGGGGGAGGAGGACCCTGGAGGAGGGCTGGTGCCCACGGCAGGCCAGGCCAGCGAGGCGGCCTCAGCTCTGGCTGCTGTGGGGACTGAGGCTGTTTCCAGAAAATGACAGACGGGTAGCGGCCAACCAGCTGCTCTGGGGCAGAGCAGGCATCTGACCCGGAGGAGGAAGGGGGCAGGAAGGACGAGGCCCTGGGAGTCCCTCCCCCGGCAGCCTGGCCGCCTGCCCGCCAGGCCCACCTTGCCCGGGCCGGTCCAGCTGCGCCTCCTGCTGCTTCTCCTTGGCGCCCGCCCTCGGGGGCACGTCCACGGGGCCCTTGATCTGGGCCTGCTCCAGCTCGTCCTTCTCCCGCGGCTTCGGCTTGTCCCGGGTGTCGGCGGCCACGGCCACGGCCGGGTCCTGGCCTGCGGGCACAGAGGGGTTTGCTGAGCGGCCGGAGCCAGCGGGCTTACCTGGTGGAGCCACGGGTCCCAGCCCAGTGGCGGCCCGAGCAGCCGTGTGTTCCTGCCCCTCATTAGCCAGAAGCAGCACGGAGAACTCACTTCCCATGTGTCTCCACAACAAAAACAGAGTGAAGTTCACACCTGGCTCCATGGAGCACTGGCCGTGACCACCAGGTGGCAGCACGGACCCGCCGTCTGAGGGGCTGGGGGCTGGGCTGCGGCAGAACAAGGGGGGCTTCTGCCCTGGGGAGGTGACTTGTAGCCCTGCCGGCTCGGCTCTGACTACTGATGGTGCAAGGCAGAGAGGAAGACGAGCAAGGCCCACAGCCGGGAGCTGCTCCGCCCCCTCCCACAGCACATCCTGCAGCCGCCCAACTCGCCACATACCACCCACGCTCCCCGTCACCCAGGGTCCCCGTCACCCACGCTCCCCGTCACCCAGGGTCCCCGTCACCCACGCTCCCCGTCACCCAGGGTCCCCGTCACCCACGCTCCCCGTCACCCAGGGTCCCACAGAGCTGGGCCAGAAGGAGCCTATTGGAAAACCATCTCCATTTCAAATGAACAAATACTTCCTATGTGTCAGGCAGTCATGGGGGGGGGGGGGCGGGGTTCAGGGACATTTCACCCCGAGCCAGCAGCCGCCTCAGCTCCCTCTGGAAGGGGAGACCAAGGTCCGCGGCCCGAGCGGGCTGCCGGGAGCACCCGGCTCAGACGGGTCCTGCCTCCCAGAGGCGACGGGCGTGCCAGCCGGGAGCCCCGTCCTGTGGTGGAGGGAGCCCTGCTGGCTGGTCTGGGTTCAGTCAGTGGCAGGTTCGCAGGAGCACGGGGCGTCACCCCAGGTGCAGCGCCCTCAGCCGCCACGTGATCACCCCCTGCAGACGCCCACGTGCCCACGAGAAGCCTGTAAATCAGGGGTCACCCGGCGACAGCAAGTCAGGAAACGGGGAACCAGCCCCAGGAGCACCTCTGGGCGGTGGCTCCTCAGAGGGAACAAAGCCGGGCCCATCGGACGGAGGCGAGCTCCACGGGCTGCCCGGCGGCGGTGACAGGCAGCGTGGATGGCCCATCAGACGGAGGCGAGCTCCACGGGCCTGGACTCCACGCTCCACGCTGTCCTTGGCCATGATCACCATCTTGAACGTAGAACCGACTCCTCGCTGGGGACCGTGCCAGCAGTGCCCGTGGCCACGGAAAACGGACACACCCTTCAGACAGGAGCTGAACAGCCCGGGCTCCCCGGGCCTGCTCCGACTAAGAGACAGGAAGTGCCCCTGTGGGGCTGGCGGCTGCTCCGGGGAACAGGGACAATGGTCTGGACAGGGCTGCAGGGAGGGGCTCTGCGCCCCACTTGCTCCTGCACGGCAGGCAGCCCGCGGGGCTCAAGAGCAGCCAGCAGGGGGTGCCCTGCGCTGGCACAAAACCCGGCCTCGCAAACATCAGCGCCTCAAGGTCACTGCCAGGTCACTATCCTCAAGGTCATGACTTCCAAGTACCAAAGCGAGACTCACCAGCAATCACTGGGCAGCCGGTCTCGGGAATTCCGAGCTGATGCCTTGCGGGGCCAGGCCGTGGGTCCAACCTGCCCGGGCACCCGGGGGCCAGCGGCCTCTGCACACTGAGAGGTGGTGACAGGGATGCACTCACCCCGAGGGGCTCCAGGCCGGAGCTCCGAGACAGCAGGCCGGTGGCTGGTACCGCAGACACTTCCCGGCGAGCAGTGTAGTTCTGGAGGGGAGCAGGCCTGTCCCCCACCCCACCCCCCACCCCCGCTGCAGGAAGGGGGCGAGGTGCACAGGGCTGTGGGCCAAGGCTGCTCCCAACCTGCGTACGGGTGCAGGCGCTGGGCAAAGAGAGGGGCACGCCGTGTTGCAAAGCCTGCGCCTGCCTGCAGCCCCCAGGTGCTCCCAACATCAAGTGAAGGGCCCAGTGAGCCCTTTCCAAATGGGTGGGGCCTCAGGAGCCTCGCAGGCTGGGCCCCTCCCCCCCACCCCCACTCCTACCCACGGACGGCCGTGTTCCCCCAGCGCTGGGCCTGGTGCAGGCCCCCCTCGCCACCTCAGGACCAGCGAGGGCTCTCAAGGAAGTGGGAGCCGTCTTGCCTCCGAGACGTCAGGACCAGTGAGTGGCGCACAGCCCACGGCACAGCCCCACCCGCCCGCTGGCTCGGGCGAGGCAGCCCATCAATTACGGGGAGGACGGCGAGAAAACAGAGAACGCGCTAAACACCGGCATGTGGTTCGAGGGCCATGTGTTTCGCTACGGCCTCGAGGAGTAAATGGGAACCAGATGTGGCGCTGGCTCCAGGTGAGGCAGCGCCCGCCCCGACCGGACGCAGCTGCTCGCGGCCACCCTGCTGACTCGCGCCCAGAAACCCGCCTGGGCATGCGCACAGCTCAGGAACCAGTGCCCACGGCCAGGTCGACTGGGCGGCCCCAGCAGTCAGGGAGACACGCCCCGGGGCAAGGGACTCCGAGGGCGCCACAGGGTGGGCCTGACACCCCTCCCTCCTCAACCACTGACTGCAGCGGCCACGGGCGCCTCGCGGCTCCTGCACGCGGCTGTTTCTGCCGTGAGCCTCATCCCCAGGTTGTCTCTGCAGGAAACCCACCGAGGGGATCTGCTGGCGGAAGGGCGCGTGCCACCCGTCAGGGCCCAGAGCCCTCCCGGGGGGCCTTTCCAAGCCCAGGCAGGTCCCCCACAGAGGCAGCAACAAGTCCGAGGCCACAGCGCCCGCTGCCGGCCTCTCCAGCCACCTTCTCTTCTGTCAATCACGGAGGGCGGGAGGCCTTGAAGGTCAGAACCGCCCTCCTGCACCCCCACGGGGCCGGGCCTGCAAGGTGGCCTTCGCGGAGGGAGGCGTGAGGCTATCGCCCCACCAGCAGGCAGGCTGACCAGGACAGCTGGGGAACAGGACACGAGCACGGGGGCTCCCGCCACTGGCTGACCCGGTGAAACCTCAGAACCAACCAACGTGAGCGACACCCACGAACCATCACCTGTGAGCCCCTGAGTGGAGCCTGGAGGTCGCGGCCCTGCTGTCCCACCTGCCACCTGCCCCTGCACACACGGCTGCCCGCCCACTCCAGCACCAACAGGGCGAAGCAGCTGGCAGACCAGCCAGCCCGGGACGGGCACCCGCATTCTCACGGCGCCACGGTGTCCGCAGGGGCACCTCCCCGGGGCTGGAGGGCTGGGGGGCTGGGCCCGTGGTGGACCCGAGGGACACGTACCTGGGAGCTGGGCCGCCTCCGCCTTCACCGCACCCTCAGCCTCCGCAAGCCGACCACCCGGGGCTTCCTTCGCCAGGTCCACGTCCACAGGGGCCTCCTCGCTCGCGGACAAGGTGGTGAGAGTGCTGACCACCAGGATGCCCAGGCCGACCCAGAGCACCACCTGGAGGAGAAGAGGCCTGGAGCGAGAGCGGTTGGAACAGGGGCGCCCGGGGGGCAGGAGAGAGGGGCCTGCACGCAGACGCCCTGGTCTGCGCGGGCGAAGCTGTTCCTCACTGCGCTGAGGCTGGGAAGCAGGCAGGACCCAGGCAACCCCCTCAGGCAGTCACGCAGCCCCCCCACGGCGGAGCCCCGCCCACTCCGGCTCTGCAAGGCTCCGCACCGACCGACCGGACTGGCAGAGGGAGGTCAGTGCGGCTCCACTTGCCCCAGCAGCGCGTGCAGGCGTGCGAGGACGCACACCCGTCAGTGCACCGAGCCGGAGGCTGGCGTCAGGCTCAACCGGCAAACACTAGAACTGTCCCTCCACGTCAGGAGGAAGAGGCTCGCCCCACGGAGCCAGGGCCCGGGATGGACCCGAGAGGAGTTGACACTGGAAAGGCCGAGCCTCCCGGCCTACAAACCGCCGCCAGGCCCGGCCAGGCCCGGAGTCACAACCGCCGCGGGCACTCGGACCGGAGCCTGCGAGGCGGAGGCATCGTCCCTGCCGGGGCGTCCCGAGGCCACGCCGGGTCGGGGAGCGTTTACAGACATTGACTCCAACTCCATCCCCAACGGCACCAAAGCACCGGCAGCGCCTCCTGTCCGCACGGGAGAGACCCCCCAGCCCCGCGGTTCTTGGGGCCCCGTCCACACACCACCAGGCCCGGAGGCAGGCCTGAGGATGGGAAACCACGAAACCGCAGGATCGCGAGTAAATATTGACTACCTGGAACCATCACGTCTGGAGGAGCTTACAGTCCATGTAAAACTAAAACACACAGCAGCACCCGAGGCCAGAGGCAGGGACATGGAGTCAAGACGGCCCAGGGCCCGGCCTCCTCGGGAAGAGTAAACAACTCACCTGCCATCAACTCTAATGGGCCAAGGCTTCCCATCAAACAGCCTCGCAGACGGGAGAGGGAGAGCACGTGGACGTACCAGCCAGCAGGCGAAGGGAGACACTGGGGCCCTGGCCAGTGTGGCTCAGGGGGTAGAGCATCAGCCCGTGGACTGAAGGGTCCCGGGTTCAACTCCGGTCAAGGGCACGTACCTTGGTTGCAGGCTCATCCCCGGCCCCAGGTTGGGGTACATGTGGGAGGCAACCAATCGATGTGTCTCTCTCACATCGATGTTTCTCTCTCTCTGTCTCTCCCCCTCCCTTCCACTCACTCTAAAAAAATCAATGGAAACATATCCTCAGGTGAGGATTAAAAAAACACAAATACTTAAAATGCTCGATTTATCCAGAAGACAGCCAAGAGGAAAAACAAGTAGAACAGATGGGACAAACGACAGAGAGTAAGACGGAAGCTTTGATGCCCCCAAGTCAGCAGTGACGTCCACTGTGAGCCGTCGAAACCCGCCACTAACAGACCGGACAAAACACAGCAAACAAAGCCAGCCGTCCGCTGCCCTAAGAGGCGCACGTGACAGGGAGAGACAGACCGAGAGGAACAGGCGGAGAAAGGCACGCTGTGCCAGGAAGACCAGGCCGAGCGGGCCGCTACACTACGGGCAAGGCCCCGCCCCCAAGAGAAGCGTTTCCACAGAAAGGCACCCCGAGCAAAAGGGTCCCTTTAACAAGACGTCACCACCTTCCCGTCCTGCCCTCAACACACAGCGGCAGAGAAGCGGCAGGACTGGGGGAAGCCACTCCCCCCGGAGGATACACAAGGGGAAAGTCAGCACGGACAGGGCAGCCCTGACGCGCAGCACAGCCCGACCCGACCCACGTGCGGCAGTGCAGACGCTCAGCCGGGAGCACCCCGGGACCTCGCTGGCCAGAGTCGCTGCCGACGACCAAGGGCTGAGCCTCAGTGTGGCCCCCCCACCTGCCACACTCGGGGTGACCCCACCCTGGCACCCAGGCCACGGAGTCCCCCCTGCCCGCCCGCCTGCGGCGGCTCAGGGCGCTGACCTGGGAGAAGAGCGAGTTCCTGTGCACCTTCCTGTAGATGAGCGCCGGGCAGATGAAGCAGATGAGGCTCCCCATGGTGGCGCCCGTGAGGCCCAGGATGGTCTCCACTGGGGACAGAGGGACAGGACAGGGCGGGGTGATGCCGGGCTCCTGGAGGGATGGAACGGGAGCCTCCAGCCCGCACGGCGCCCCGACAGCCTGGCACGGGGGCCTCGCCAGGCCTCGCCCTTGGTGCCCACAGGCCACTCGGGCAGGCGGGCATGTGGCCGCTCTGCCCACGGTCACGTCTCAGGGAGCTCCCTGCGCCCCGTTTCCTCCCTAACACACTCCGTCCCTCGGGTTCTGGTGACACTCGCTTGCCCGTCCGCAGCGGGCGGGCGCCTGACGCAGAGGCCCCGCTGAGGGCCTCCCTCCCCTGGGGAGGCACCACCTGAATCGGGGCGACAGGGAGGAGCTGCTTTCGAGACACAAGTGGGGGACCCCGACACGGGGCAGAAGACCCTGAGACGCGGTGGCCACTGAGTGCCTGTGGGTAACAGCAGGATGAGGACAGGACAGGATCGTGTGGTGGAGGGGGGGCCAGAGCGGCCCTCCACTTACCGTTGGGGATCATGATCCCACCAACCATGGTCCCAAACACGACAGAGAGGGTGAGCGCTTTGAACCGCAGGGGTGGCATGTAGCCTCCAGCGGCGAAGGTCCCGTCTTTTTGCTGCAAGAGAGGAAACACAGGAAAAGGTTTGGAGGTGCGGTTTTCCCACCGCCACCCTGAGGGGGAGCACTCAGGGCCGGCACGGAGGCCCCACCCCCACCGCTGCGGCGGAGCAGCTGTGACGTGAGCCCGCAACCCAGCCCGGAGGCACTGGCAGCCGCGGCCAGGCGTGGACGTCAGAGCCACAGCTGCGGGTTGAACGGTCAGCGGCAAGGCCTGGCTTCCCTTTAGAGCGGCCACGGGGCTGGGCAGGGCCCGCTGCACGGGAAGAGGACACAGAGGCGGCTGCGCGACACCTGCGGGCTCAGCTCAGGACCCGCCCCTTGTGCCCGGCAGCAGCGCCACGCGCAGGAAGGAAGGAGGCGGCGTCACCCACCCCGGCGCCCCTGCACCCCACACTGCGGTCTCATGTGTGAGCACAGGGCCCGCGGTGACAGCTCAGGCGTCTTTTGTCCAACTGTCACCGTGCTCAGTCCGCAAGCATGTGGAGGCCGCGACGGACCCAGTACCCGCCCGGCCCTCCCCCAGGTGCGCGGACCAAGCCCGCTCCCCACTGCTGCTCGGGGCGCAGCGGGGCTGGAGTGGAGGGACAGGCAGACGGCCCGACTCCACGTGCGTCCGTCCGTCCTGTTGGTTGTGGCGCTGTCTCTGCTCCCCAGAGTTGGTCTTAAGTCCCCACGGAAACGCCTCACTTTAACGGAAGCTCTGGGTTCAGCCAGGAGAGTCACAGGCGAGCGCGGCCACCAGGACAGACGCAGGCTGGAAGGACCCCTCCCAGCGCGGCTCACCTGCTGCTCGAACAGCAGCGTGTTCAGGGCCTGCCGGCAGGGCAGGATCATCATGGGGAAGCCCACGGCCACCGACATCATGAAGCCGGCGCGGACCATCTGGGTCACCAGGTTGGAGGGGAAGTGCATGAGCACGTTGCCCGCGATGGCCTCGGCGAAGCTCACGTAGCCGAAGAAGCCCACCTGCGGGGACAGAGCGGGAGCTGGCCGCCTCCCGAGGGGCATGGGCGCCTCGCAGCGAGTCCCCCCGCCAGCTGCCTGGGCGGAAGGCCCCCCTGAACAGGGGCAAACCCCCGCCTGCGTGTCCCTCGCGCCTCGGCCTGAGGACAGCGGGCGCCAAGGAAAGGGAGCTCTTGGTGGAAGGCAGGAGCCGGGGCCCACGCCCCCTGCGCGCGAGGCAGGTCTTCACGGGGCTGGAGACCCAGCCAGGCACCGCGGGGTAGGGCATGGCCCCAAGCGGAGACGCTGGAGACGCTCGGTGGGCGGCGCCTGCACGGACCATTTGTAAACACGACAAGAATGCCGAGACCACGAAGTTCAGGCCAACAAGCCAGAGCTCAGCGCGTTTACAACCCCCTGCGATGTAACGGAACCACAGGGCATCGCGGGGGCTGGTCGCTGACTGTGGTGCCGCTTCTACTGCCACACCCCCTTCTGTGGGGACAGCGAGCCCTGGGGCGCCAGGGCTGCCGGGAGGCGGCTCTCGGGGTGGAGGGTAGAGCTGAGGAGCAGGTCTGCCCGCGGCCACTGGGCTCTGGGACCTACACGGGGTCCAGAGCCGTCCCTGCCAGGGGCCTGGAGGAGCTGGAGGGAAGGGCGTCTTCCTGCACTGCCCCCGCCTGGGACACGGGCAAGGGTGGGCATGCAGACCCTACCATGACGTAGAAGGCGGTGACCACGTTGAGGGAGGAGGCGAAGATGGAGCTCATGGTCTTCACCGAGGGCTCGTCCAGGCTGTCGTAGGTGGGCAGGACCTGGCTGCGGGGAGACAGGCAGCTCCACACGCAGGTCCCGGGTCCCAGTGTCTCCAGGGCCGCCCCTCCCACCACTCGCCACCAGGGAACTTGGAGCCGAGAGGCTGCAGCCCAGGGAGGGGCCTGGGCACGTGCTCAGGGTACCCCACTCACTCCGGGGAACAGGCTAAGTGCCCGAGTGAAAGGCCGCATGTGCCGGAGCGGGAGGCCCGGGAGCGGCTGGGCAGGGCCGCGTGTTTACGGGGGAAGCAGGAAGCGGGTCAGAGCGCTGCTGTCAAAAGACTGGGAAGTTAAACAAACACGAGCCGCCTGGACGCCGCCATCTCCGCGCCTCGGCCGCACTCGGAGCCGCGGGCGGGAGGCGGGAGGCAGGAGGCTGGAGCGGTGTCTGTCCCGGGCCGGCCTGCAGTGCCGCTGGGTGGGGAGGGCGCGTCCACCGGGCTCTCCTGCGAGAGTCGGAGGGGGGCGAGGAGAAGGTCTGGGGGCTGCCCCGGAGGAGGCGCTGCACTGGGGGCGTCCAGACTAGAAAGCAAGAGGGATGCGGTGCTGACGGCCGGCGGCTCCAGTCCTGGCCGCTGTGGTCCCCGTGGGGCTCACACACGCGTGAGGACAGAATGTCACGGGGATGAGTGGACAAGCACGGCAGTCAGTGGAGCCAAACCCCAGCTCCTTTAAAAGTGAGAGGACGCAGGGCTCAGGTGGAGCATCGACCAGGAGGTCACGGTTCGATGCCTGGTCAGGGCACGTGCCGGGGTGCAGGCTCCATCCCCGGCTCCGTCAGGGCGCGTGCAGGAGGCAGCCGATCCATGTGTCTCTCTCACATCGATGCTTCTCTCTCTCTGTCCCACTCCCTTTTCACTCTTTCTAAAAAAAATCAACGGAAAAACATCCCGGGTGAGGATTAACGAAACTAACAGGAAAGCGAACAGAGAGGAGAGGGGAACAGGTAGCCAGGCACCAGCGCGGGCCGCACGTCTGTGGGAGCCGAGCAGCAGGAGCGGGTGGGAGCTGTGGGAACAGCTGCCGGGAGAGACGGGAGGCGGGCCGGCTCTCGCGTGGGTGTGAGCACACAGGAGCGTGTCACACAGGTTGGCGATGGGCACAGCCGCGCCCACGAGAGCGATGGGGGGCGCCCTGCCAGCGCGGCGCACCAACGGCCTTTTCCCGTCCGCGCCGCAGTCACGCCTCTGAGTGGGTGCCTGGCTCTCACCGTCGCTGGCGAAGGCAGTGCTGCTGGGGTTCGGGAACAGCCTGGTCTGCGCTCAGAGCTCCGCGCCAGGGAGGGCTCGCACCGGCGCCAACACACGCACACATGCCCACACATGCATGCACATGCACGCACACACACATGCATACACACATACACGTGCTCACACATACACACACATGCGCGTGCACACAAGCCCACAGGCCTCTGACAGCAGAGCGCCCCAGAGCAGCCTGCAGGCAATGTTTGTGCAACTTCCTTCTAAATATTCTCACGCAAACAGCTAACTTCTGGCAAATGCTGGGAACTGCGGATCAGATGGGCTGGCGGCTCCGCGTCCCCACAGCCAGCTCTCCTCGGGGACTTGGCAAACTGGTGCTCTCACCAGCCGTGCTGGCAGCACGAGGAAGCCAGCTTCCTCACTGACGAGACGCATAACAATGCAGCCGCTCCCTCGGGCGGAGGGGCAAAGGTCACAACGGAACAGGACTGGACGGAGCCTGAGCCAGGCCCTTACAGAAACAGACAAGGCCCGCGCCCGCCACCGACCCCCCACCCGACACACACAGAACGCAGCCGGGCCTGGGCAGGCGGCACTTACGACTGGCAGGCAAAGGACATGCCAAAGATGGGGATGCAGCGGAAGACGCCCTCCCAGCGCACGTAGCTGACCCGCCGCAGCCACTGCCCGCCGAAGAGGCCGTGCTTGAGCGAGGACAGCAGGATCTGCAGGAGCAGGAGAGAGAGGCGCGCGGACCAGTCAGTCCCGCTCCGATCTCCGCCCGCGGGCGCCTGCGCCAGCCTGGGGCCCCGAGGCCGGGAGCAGCCGCTGCAGGGCCCGAGCCCGGCAGTGAGCAGTGAGGCATGAGGCTCCCGCGTGCCCCCTCCACGGCCTCAGAGGCAGGATGCCCCAGACGGGGCAGGCCCTCCCCAGCCCCGGGGGGAGCCGTGGGTGCCATCACCAGCGGGCGCTCATGGCTAAGGCCCACAGAGAACGTGCACCGGGGCTCGGCCCGCCAAGGACACTGGCCACAGAGACCTCCGGGTCCTGCTCCCCGGAAAGCCACCCTGACCCTGACTCTGACCTTGCCGGTGGACGGGCAAGAACCGGATGCCCTGCGTTCCCACTGCACGTGGGTTCTGCCATCCAATCACCAGAAATGCCCACTCGGAACCCTTCCCTGTGGCCGGTACTGGGCCCCTGGCCACACCCACCTGAAACGGCTGATATGAGGCACAGCCTCTCTCTCCCCTCCCAGGACCCACGGGGCCACAGGGTTAACCCTGCCTTCCCTCCCCTACCAGCTCCCAGCTGCCTCCCACCATGCGGAGGCGGCGCTCGCTCACCACGAACAGGAAGGCGGCGTAGAAGAGCAGGGCCATGGCGCTGAAGGACTGGATGGAGCCCAGCATGTTGCGCTGGAGGCTCAGGGGCAGCACGATGCCCAGCGACACCGCGAAGAGCAGCAGCGCGCGGAAGGAGCCGGTCACCTGCGGGCGAGCTGGATGCTGGGCAGGCGCCGCCGGGAAGCCCCGTGCTGCCCGCCCGCCCGCCCGCCCGCCCGGGCGCCAGGACCTGTGCCCTCCCGTTCCTGTTCCCGCAGGTCAGGGACCAGGGCGGGACTCCTGGGGGAGGGGCCCTACCTGGAACCCGAACAGCCGGGCGAAGAAGGTGGAGCCCAGGTCGCCGATGACGACGTAGAAGGCGATGCAGGTCCCCAGCATCAGCCCGATCATGCTGCAAGAGGGGGGCTGGTTCTCAGGCAGTCTCGGGGTCTGCTCCCCGCGAGGCCGCCCCAGCCACGGGCCGACCGCCACCCGAAGGCCGGGCTGCGTGGAGGATGCGGTTTCGCAGGTGCGGGCCCTGGCCCATCAGTGCAGCCCTCTGTTCCCTAGACACACAGGCGCCAATGCCGGCTCCTCTCTGCGGGCATCGGCTCTCGCGGGCGCTGAGGCTCAGGGTCCGCAGAAACGCAGCAGCCGGGCGAGCAGGGACCCAGGCCCCAGCGGCGCTCGGCTCTCGGAACTGTCCCGGCTGCGAGCCTGCAAGTGCGACCCCCCAGCAACGTGTCCGTCTCAGACGGTTGTGCTCCAAAGGGAGAAAACAGGACACTTCCAACTACTGCCACTCGCAGCCGCGCCCAGGCCGGGACCACAGCGCCGGAACAGCCCGAGGCGTGACCCAGCTCCGGAGCGGCCCTGCACTCTGTCCCAAGTGTTCCATTTTTTAATTTCCCTTCGTAAATAAGGCCGTCAGCCTGACGCGGCCCACTCCCAGGTCCGATAAGCTCAGAAACACAGACCGAGTCACCGGCCACCGGCCTGGGCGTCAGCCGCGGGAGGGAGGACGGAGCAGCCCGAAGGGGCGCCTACCTGGTCTCCACCAGCATCTTCCCGGCCTTCCCGTAGGCGTGAAACGCTGCAGGAGAGAGAAGCGCGCTCAGCCCCGCAGCCTGAGGGGCAGGTTGGAAACGACACTCCAGGTAACAGGCGGGAAAGGCAATGGGACCACGCCCGCGGGCCAGGCCTCTCCCGGGCGCGTGTACGGGGACCCGTTTCTATGTTGGTCCCACACTTTTGGCAGCTCTGTGATCGACACACGGAAACCACGTAAAACAAGAACAAAGCCAGGGAAGCGAAGCAGGTTGGCTTTTCGTCCAAAAAGGAATAAGCAGCCCTGCACGTGACCGCCCGGCCGGCGGGAGGGCGGCCTGCCGGGAGTGGACGCTGCGGGCAGAGTGGGAGCTGCCGTGGGCCGGTCCCTCCAGTTTTCACGGCTCAGACCACAGGGCCGGCTCCGGGCTTTGGGTTTCCTGTCTGGCTTCTCCATTTCTGAGCCGGGGCCACGACTGAGCCAGGACCACGGGCAGGGACGCCGCAGGAGCCGTCCTGCTCGGCACCCAAGACAGAACGGGAGGCCGCTGGCGGGTTCCCCCCTTCTCGCTCCTGCGGGGCACTGGGCTGTGGCTCCCAGGCAGGAGCCCGCAGGCAACCGTGCCCTCCTCGGGCTTCAGGCTCGCCACACCGGCCGGCCTTCTGGGGCTTTCTAAGAGCCACCAGGCAGCCATCAAAGTGCACGGCCTGCCCCGTCCAGGGGCACCTGCCTCGTTCAGGCACAGCCAGGCACTTCCTGGGCACTGGCCACGGGAACCCGCTGCCCAGAGGCCCTCAGGGCGAGAAGAGGGTCACCCACAGGGCCAGGGTGGGCCGCCCGGAGCAAGTTCATCCCAGGCTAAACTAGGTCTCCCCGCGGGTCACGGGGAGCCAGTGACCCCAACAGCGAGGCTGACAGCTCAGCTCCAGCCCCATCAGAAAGAAGAGGAAGGGCCTTCAGGCCTGAGGCCCCAACAAACCAGCATCTGGTGCCCATGCTCAGTGCACAGACGGGAAGGAAAGCAGAGGCTGGCCCGGGTCCTGCCATCACTGTCTGTCCCCTGGAACTCTGCGCACGTTTCGTCTCCATGGAGACAGCTGGGAGCCGAGGGCCAGGGCGGCCCGGGAGGGCCCAGCATCCCAGTCACGCTGGGCCGAGAGGAGGGGGTGGGGAGGACCTAGGGCTTTCATCGGAGGCCAGGAGGTTCCCAGGCACACTCAGGGCCAGCTCCCTCCTGGGTTTCCCAGGCACAGGACGCAGAGCCTCAACTCAGTCCCCGAGCCGAACTACCAGCCAACATTCCAAACGGAAAGGCAGCAGAAAGGAAGGAAGCAGGAGTGCAGCTGGACCCAGGGAGGGAGGGAAGAACAGGAAAGGAAACTGCAGCGACAGCATCCGGGAGCACAGAGGCCGTGGCCCCGGGACAGGCCTGCAGGGAGCATGTCCCGGCACTGGCGGAGGGGCAGGAGCGGGCGCTGTCGGGAGCTCCGAGGACCCCCTGGACCAGGGGCCGGCAGTGAGCAAGTCGGCAGAGAGGGGGGCCTGCGCTCTGCCTGAACTTGGTGCTTAGAGGGGAGACAGGAAAACCAGACCCTTTCGTGGCATCTCAACTCCGAAGCATGACTATAATAACAGTTTTTTTAAAACTGCAATCAATTAAAAAATAATTGCCGTTGAAGGCACGCTTTAACAATTAAGTGGAAGGGCCCTGGTCAGTCTGGCTCTGTGGCTAGAGCGTCGGCCTGCAGACTGAGGGGTCCCGGGTTCGATTCTGGTCAAGGGCACATGCCCGGGTTGGGGGCTCGATCCCCAGTGCTGCGCCTCACCCAGGCCTGCGTAGGTCCTCCGCTTGCTCAGGCTGGCGGCTTTCACCAGGAACATGCAGGACTGGTGCGTCATCCAGGCGCAGAACGCCAGGAGCAGGGCCCCCAGGACGATGCCGCACTAGAGGGGAGAGAGACGCTGACGAAAGGGAGCTGCCGCAGGGACATCAGTTCTGTTTGTGATCCTGAAAGAGCAGCAGGGGCCACCCCCCTCCCAGCCCCCCGAGTCGGAAGGCACGCCCCACGCGTCTCTCAGTCCTCCACACACCCCACTGTGGGCCCCTTCCAGCCGCCTGGACCAGCCGCTGTGCGGCACACACCCTGGAAGGAAGAGACCAGAGGTGACATTCACGCCTTTCCTGTGCGTTAGACACCGACCATCTGACCCAGCATCTGCGCCCTAGGGCTGACCCGGGAGGAATGCAAACACGTGTTCCCGCAGACACCCGCGTGCCCACGGTTACAGCAGGGTCATGTGAGACCCAAAGACCGGGGAAGAAGCCACGTGTCCTCCTCGTGTCTCCCGAGCTGAGCGCACACGTAACGACGCTCCGGCTCTTTACTCGGAGGTAACGCCCCGCGAACGCAGAGTCCGGGCCTCTGTGTGTGGGCACGGAGCTCCCGACGGGAAACACCAGGGGGGGCCCGCAGAGGCCAAGGGATAAACAGACGCTGGTACATCATACAGTGGGATGCTAGCCAGACGCCAGAACCAGCACGGGATACGACTCTACTTCCATGGACTCCGAAACAGGCGACCCTGACCTCTGGGGCCAGCAGGGGGCGGGGGTGGGGGGAGGACCCTTCCCAGGGAGGCAGTGGTTGGAGGGAGGGGTGCTGGCAAGGCCGTGCTCCCTAACTTGGGAGCCAGGGACATGTGCTTGTTCACTTTATGAAAATTCATCAAGACTGCATCTAAGGCCTGGCCGTTGTGGCTCAGTGGATAGAGCGTTGGCCTGCAGACTGAGGCATCCCGGGTTCAATTCCAATCAAGGGCACATGCCCAGTTGTGGGCTCAACTCCTAGTAGGGGGTGTGCAGGAGGCAGCTGATCAATGACTCTCATCACTGATGTTTCTCTTTTTCCGTTTCCCTTCCTCTCTGAAATCAATAAAAATGTATTTAAAAAAAAAGACTGCATCTAAAATTGTGCACTTTTTTGTTTGCACATTATCTATATATATAAAAGCCTAAGCAACCGTTCGACCGTTCAACCGGTAGCTGTGATGCACACTGACCACCAGGGGGCAGATGCTCAATGCACAGGCATGGAAACGGAACAGACTGATGAACCTCAGAGGAAAGTGGGGAGGGAGGAGGGTGGGAAGAGATTAACCAAAGATCTTACATGCATACTAGAGGCCCATTCATGCACTGGTGGGGTCCCTCAGCCTGGCCTGCACCCTCTCGCCATCCAGGCCCCTTGGGGGATGTCGGAGAGTCAGTTTCAGCCCGATCCCCACAGGCCAGGCTGAGGGACCCCACTGGTGCACAAATAAATCCTCTAGTATCTCAATAAAATGTTAATTTTTAAAAAAGTACCAAAATTCCTAAAATCAACCAAACCAAGAAATAAACTTACACCCCCCCAAACTGCCCACTTGCCTCCCACTATGCTCCAGCCAGGGGCTCCCCTGGGAGGAGACGCTGTTAACTCGGCCAGGCCCTCGGGACAGGTGACCGGTCCGTCCATGGCGCCCAGGTAGCCTCCACCACTGAGCTTTGGGCTATTGCTGAGCAAGCCAGCCTCACTGAGTGGAAATGCTCTGCCAGGGGCCTTGTGCCCCGCCCCCCACGGCCCACACGCAAGTCCGTGGGCAGCCACGGTGGCATAAAGGCTGCAGCACGAGACCTGCACATCCCCGCCAGCCAACTACACCACCCAGGATGCAGTTCTGTGCCAGGCAAGTAGCAATGCACCCTGGGACACGTAGTCCTCCCAGAAATACACAGGCTGGCCAGCCACCAGGGATGCAATACCCAGATACAGATGTTGCCCCAGGGGTGCGAGGAGCCGCCAGCCGGGCCTCCCACGACTGCCTGGCCTGCGCACCACCAGCTCCTGCCAACATGCCCGCCAGCCTCATCAGCCGGGCTCTGGCCCAGACAGGCTGGAGGGCTGGAGGCGGGGGATCCAAAATCTCCAGATTAAAACTTCTTCTTTCATCTATACGACACTAAGTATGGAAATTGCAAAGTGTCTGTTACTCTAAAGTTAAACAGCTGGGGCCCGTTTCACCTCCCAGAGGCCCATCTTATTTAAGTTTTCTACCTATGTGACGGTATCACGGAGGACGCCCCACCCCACCCCAGGCTGTCTCCAGTGGGCAGGGGGCAGCGACCCCCCTGGCCTGTTTATTCGGGGATGATTTCAGCAGCAGCCAAATGGAGCCACAGATCAGGAGTGGTGGCTTGCCCTCATGGGGAGTTTCCTATCGGCATGATCCTGATGTTTTAATATTTCAGACTTTTTATCTGCCGCTGGCGAGCTGACGTGTCCAACCTGGCGAACTCTGTAACCACCTGCAGCCGGCGCCCCGCCTCGTCCCACGGCCTCGGGCTGGACGTGCCCGCCTCTGGATGCAAGAGCAGGAAGCTCGGAGTTTTGAAAAACATCAACGAAAGCAGCGCGGGCGACCCCTCGGTCACGGTCGTTCTGGACGATCCTTTGCTCGGCTGCACCTTGCGCTCGGGCCGGAGCTACTGAGTGCGCGGACCTCGCTGCCGACGCCGAGACCGCGAACTCCCCGCGGGGGGAATCCCGGGGTCCCGCCCGCAGGCCCCCGCCCGCCGACTCACCTGCTTGAAGCAGAAGGGCATGGTGAGGACGCTGACCCCCACGATGCTGTTCACTATGTTCATGATCAGCCCCCAGTTGGAGGCGGCGGCCGCGGTCATAGCGCGGGCTCTGGGGCCCGGGAGCCCGGGTGTGCGGCGCCGGGACCACCGCGGGGCGCGAGGCCCTGACAGGCGCGGGCGGCTGCCTGGAGGAGGCGGCCTCGCGGGAAGGCGGCGGGGCCGTCAGCCTGCAGACGCCGCCAGGCCCCGCGGCCGCCCCATGGCAGCGTCTCTGGCTCACTCACTGCCGCCGGCCGCCTCCGCGCCCCCGCGCCAAACCCGGAAGAGACGCCAGCTGCCAACTCGGCACAGTCCAGCCCGGCTTCGGGGCTGCCCGCGGGCGCACACTTCCGCCTTCCGCCGACCCCGCCTCCCGGAAGTGACGACACGGAGCGAGCCCAAGAAGAGCAGGATGGGCGGGGCCTTTAAGGGCGGGACTAGGGAACTAGGAGCCAATGAGGGCCAGGCACTGTCGCGGGGGCGGGTCTGGAGGCGGGGCCAGGCGGCCGCCGAGCTGAGCACCTTTGCAGGAGCCGCGCTGGCCTCCCGCGGAGCCCGGCCGCTGAACCCGCCCGCCCGCGGCTGCGGCTCTGGGGACTCGCCCGCGGAGCCCCGGTCGGGAAGGAAAGCGGAGGGCAAGAGAAAATGGCCGCGCCGCGCCTCCCGGGGAAAAGCCGGGTTCCAAGCGTTCAGTTGAGCGGTTACAGCTAGGGCGGCAGTCGGGGGCGTGCTTGGTGTCCTCTGGGCGCGCGGGCGGGGCCTTCACTCTTGGTCCTTCGTGCACGCGCTGCTTTCTGGACGGATTAGCTGCTGTTTTTTGTTTGTTTAAATATTTTTAATTGATTTCAGAGAGGAAGGGAGAGGGAGGGAGATAGAAGCATCCATGATGAGAGTCATGGATCCACCGCCTCCTGCACGCCCGCACTGGGGATGGAGCCTGCAGCCTAGGCCTGTGCCCTGAGCGGGAATCCAACGGCGGCGCCCTGGTTCATAGGTGGACGCTCAACCACTGAGCCATGCGGCGGGGCATCCTATTTGGGGACATGCGTGTTCACACTTGCCCATGTTCCTAATTAGCAGTTTGTCTCTGCTCTTACGCATTCCATGTGCGTGATAACCAACGCGGTGTCCCTCGGTCTGGGTTTGCCAGATGTCTCCCCGCGAGACTAGTTCTTCATTCTGTCCTAACAAATCACTGCAAACTTAGCAGCTTCGCCAACACCCATCCATCTTCATGCTGGCAGACCTTGGTCCCTTCGGGCAGCGTTTTCTTGCCAGTTGTAAACTGCGGTCCCTTCAGGGCTTCTAGGGGCTGCCTTGTTCCCTGGCTCATGGCCCCCTTCCTGCAACTTCAAAGCCAGCAGCAGGGATGGAGGATGGGGCTGGGGGGGAGGGGCGCAGGGAGGTGGAGGAGGGAGGGGGCAAGTGAACTCCTCCGGGACCCAGCCAGGGAAACTTTTCCAATTTCCAGGATTCATGTGCTTAGACTGAGACCATCGGATCATCCGGGATAATCCCCATCACCGTCTGTGCCGTAATCACATCTGCAAAGTCCCTTTTGCCGTGTAAGGTAACATGCTCACAGGTTCCTGGAGTTGAGGGGACATCCCTTTGGGGCGGTGGCATTATTCTGCCAACCACACTCGTGCTGAGATTCAAATTATGTTCCTTTAGCAGAAACACCACGGAGGTGTGTGTGACCCGTGTCCACGAATGCTGGCACATGCTTCTCGGCCTCAGCTCGTCCCGCAACCCACGCCGTGCTCCTGGTCACTCGGCGAGTCGGGCGTCCCCGCCGGAAAGTTACCTCTCTGTGGCGAATGACTGGTCCGCGGGGAGGTACTTTGAAATGAAACAGCCTAGACCTGCTCAGTGCTTGAGCGTTGACCTATGAACCAGGAAGTCACGGTTCGATTCCCGGGTTGCAGGCTTGGTCCCCAGTGTGGGGCGTGCAGGAGGCAGCCGATCAGTGATTCTCTCTCATCATGAATGTTTCCCCCTCTCTCTCCTTCTCCCTCCCTCTCTGACATCAATAAAAAGGTATTTAAAAATAAACAAAGACAGCAAGTTTTCATTAGGTCTGGAGGCCACAGCGTGGCACCGTCAGGGAGAGAACGGCCTGGACCCAAGAATCACTCTTACGCCACTCGGACCCAACCCCCAGCGGCCTGGGTACGAGCGCGGGGGGCCTGGTGTGGCCTCTGCAGACCTGGTCCCCCCGGGGCGTCCCCTCTCCCTGGGCTGAGTGGGAGCCGGCAGCCAGGCCCTGCCCAGCAGCCACATGGGAAGAGTGTCCCCAGACCCATCCGAGAGGAACCTGGACGAGCTGCAGGGACGGTGTGACCTTCCGACGTCCCTGAGCTCAGACAAGAGCTGCCGGGGACCGTCGTGGCCACGGGAGGGAACGGCCCTGAGCCTCATTATCCTCCCACGATGAGGAGGGGGCCGAGCACTCACGCAGATGAAAACCAGCTCTCGCCTACGTCCTCCCCTTTTCTACAAATCCCAGCAGGAGGGAGAGCTGCACGGACACAGAGCCGCAGGTGCAGACACGAGGCCTCGAGCACAGGCCCGGCTCCTTCCCACAGCCTCAGTGCAGGTTCCCGGGGCCTCGGAGGGCGTGGGTCCCCATGGCGGGACCCGGACATTCCCAGGTGGGACGGGGCAGAGGAGCATACGGCCATTGCTGAGCACTGCCCCTTCTGGCTTCATCCTCCTGATGCACCAAGCAGGCCAAGCACGGGCCCTGGACCCCCAGCACCCGACCCCCAGCCATCAGGCCACACGGCTCCTGGCCTCCTCAGCCAGGACACTAGGCCCGGGGCAGCCAGGCAGTCCCAGGGCTGCCTCTGTCCAGCTCAGCCTGGCGGTTTGGGGTGAAGCTGGGCTGAGACCCTGGCCTGCACAGCCCACCCTGCTCCCCGCCCCAACAGCCAGGAGACCCCCCAGGACACAGAGGTGGCACTTGTCTCCCCTGAGAGCTGTGCCCCAAACGGGGCTGGACCCAACACCACGATCCCCATGGGCCCTACCCAGGCTCCCCTGAGAGCTGTGACCGGCAGGGGACAGGGCAACCCTGGAGGTCAGAGGGTCCCACCTCGGGAAGCCTGCCCCTCCCTGTCAGAGCACCAGAGCCCCTGCAGGCGGCCCCAGCAGACCCCGAGGGAGCCTGTCACTGACTCCTGTTTGCCAGGTTTGGGGCCAGGGCTATGCAGGGGGTGGAGGGGGGCAGACACAGCTGGGAGTCCCGGGGCACAGCTGGGCGGGATCCAGGCTCCTCATCCAGCAGCTGCAGCCCTCAGGCCCCTGCGCCCTGGCCGCCCCGCCCCGTGGGGGGCAGCAGCCGGCCTGGGGGAGGAATGCAGGAATGCGGGGCGGGCGGCGCGGCGGGGGCGGGCATGCCTGGGCCCGGCCCGCAGGCGGAGAGCGGCCCCAGCTGTGCAGAGGCCAGAGGCCCGGCAGAGGGAGCCTGGCAATTAGAGCCCGACAGCCACGTCGGACGGAGCCGGGAGCACAGGTGGGAGGGGGGCGGGGAGACGGCTCTCCCTGGGGCCTGTGGTCTGGGAGGGGCTGGGGCTGGACCTGGGGGAGGGCAGCCCGCATGGACACAAGGGCCTGCCCAGCAGGAAGGCTGCAAGGAGCCAGGGGCAGGGGTGGCAGCCTCAGCCTCCATCTCCTGATCCGAGGAGGAGCCTGTGAGAGACACCCTCCCCGCCCCTCCCCCCCAACCCGAGGACCGCACAGGCGCCTGCATCTGAACTGGGTTGCCTCACCCCCTCACAGCCCAGGAAGGAAATCAGTGAGGCCCACCGAGGGCCTGGTGCACAGCAGGGCTGGCCCCCGGGACCCCCTTCCCGACCAGCACCGCCCACCTCTCCTCCGCAGGCCAGGCGCTGGGCCCTGGGGTGGAGGAGCGGTCACAGTCCCTGCGGAGAGGCGGGCGGAGGGGAAGAGGCCGCGTGGGGAGCAGCAGGTGTGCGGGCGTGGGCTGGTGTTATTGCGGCTGTGGTTTGGGGGCTGAGACACAGGCGAAGTTTTCAGACAGCGCGGGAGGGGGCATGGAATGCCGGGCACAGGAATGCTGAGCCCCAGGCCCGGCCCCCATCGGGGCTACCCACACTTGGACTCCCAGCCCAGACTCCCCCAGCTGTCGCCACCCTCCTGGGGTAGAGGGAGGAGCCCCCCCACTGCCTGCACCTGACCCGGCTGTTGGCTGTCGGCAGGGGCCGCCTCGGAGAGGACAGGCTGAGGCTCCAGGGTCAGCCGTGTGGAGAGCAGGGTCACCAGGCAGGGCGGCCAGGCCATCCGACTCCTGGCTCAGGGCTCCGTCCAGACTGCCACACAGCCCCGTGGTCCTGCCCATGCCCGATGCCGCCAGCGGGGGACATGGCCAGGAGAAGAAGACCCCTCCGCCTCCCTCCACGCCGGCAGGAGTGGGGCAGCCACTGGCCTGGTACAGTGGGCAGAGGGTTCAGGGTGCACGGCAGCCCAGCTGGGCGGCTCAGGGGTTGAGCGGCTCAGGGCACAAGCCTGGTTGCTGGCTCGATCCCCAGCATGGGGCGTACAGGAGGCAGCCGATCCATGATGCTCTCATCACTGGTGTTTCTCTCCCTCCCTCTCCTTCCTCTCTGACATCAACAAAAATGTATTTTAAAAACAAACAGAAAAAGGGCACAGCCGCTGCTCCACACCCTCCTCAGGCCTCAGTCTCGGCCCAAGCCCCAGACACAGGCTCTCGCGGCTCTCCCTCCCGCCTTGAAGAAGCCAGGCCTTTCCCGGCCTCAGCCCAACAGGCCCTCCCCCCACCGCACCCCCCTCCCGCAGAACCTGGGGGCACAGAGGAAGGCACCACGGTCCCAGGCTCCCAGAACGCTCCTTGGGAGGGCGGGGGACAGCGCCTGGCAGAGGTGGGGACCAGGTGACCTTGAGCTGAACTCCCCTGCCACTAAGTCTTCTCAACACGCTCTAGACCACGTCAGAACAGCGAGCTGGCCGGCTGCACGTGAACGTTTTCGTTATTTCGGAGGCGCCGCGAAGGTCCCACCTGCCCCTCCTCCAGAGACGACGAGAAAGGCCCCCACCTGTCCCCAGGTGTGCTGGGAGGGCTCCGCTGGAACCTCAGGGAAGAATTCAAAACAAAAGCCGAGGGAAGGCACAAAGAAAGCTTATTGCAGCAGCCCCTCCTCGGGCCACACCCTCCCCAGGTGCCGCTCAGCCACCCTCTCCCCGCAGCCCATAGGCCGCTCCTCACCTGTGCAGGTGCCGGGGCTGTGGCCAGGGGCCCCTCTGCGGGAAGTTGAAATTACCCCTAGACTAGCCTTCCCGTGCCAGAGGCAGAGGCAAGCCTGGTCCCTGCCTGGAGGGGACAGAGGGGGGCCTGGACACTGGGGCCCGTGCCTGGAGGGGAGAGAGGGGGGGCCTGGACACTGGGGCCCGGACACTGGGGCCCGTGCCTGGAGGGGACAGAGGGGGGACCCTGGAGCAGGAGGCGCAGCCCTGCAGAGGCGGGCGGAGAGGCGGCTCAGGAACAAAGGCCAGGTGAAGACATCAATCAGCCAGCAGATCGCATTTCCTGCTCTGAAAGGTCCTGTAAAACCAGGAGAAAATGGGCCTGTCAGGGGGATGGATGGGCAGTGATAGTGGCCGCCAGCCGGTGGGCCAGGCTCCCCGCCCCCTCGGGGTCCTAGCTGCAGAGGGTGCCCCCAGCCCCCCCGCCCCCCTCCCCCGCAGGGTCTGGGCTGGGCGCTCACACCCTGTACAGTCCCGAGTGAGCAGAAGCCAGGCAGGGGGAGGGCTGGGGGTCCAGGAGGCTGCCCTGGGGACTGGCTCTCGCGCCCCCACACGCCCGCGCCCCCACACCCCCAGACCCCCGCACCCCCACACCCCCGCGCCCCCACACCCCGCACCCCTAGACCCCCGCGCCCCGCAGGATGAGGCCCAGCTGCCGAGCCCTCGTCAGGCTGTAAAACGGATGGAGACCAGAGATGGTGTCAGCAGGCAGCTCGAGTACCTTTTAAAAATGTAATCTCTTTTTATTTCCCTTCTCCCTCCACACGTAACCTCCTGCTCACCCCTCTCCCTTCCTGCAGCGAGGGCTGGCGGTGACCTTGGGCTTGGACCTCAGTGTCTGGCGGCCGGAGCCCTCAAGGAGGCCCTCCTGGCCGCGGGGAGCTGGTGCAGGGGTGAGTCAGCCGCGGGCCGAGGTGCGGGGGGCAGCAGGGCCCACCCCCGCCACAGTGACCCCACCGCCTGCAGATCCTGCAGCCCTGGGCTGGGACAGGGTGGCCTGGACACCCCCCTTGTGGCTGCAGCCCGAGGAGAAGGGCAGGGCCCTGTGGCCACTCCTCAGGAAGACGGGGGCACCGGCTGCCTGGCCATCTCCCCGACTCTGGAAACCCTCTCCTGGCTCCTGGGGCTCCCAGCCTTGGGCCGTCCATCTGGTGCCCCCTCCGGCCTCTGGGCCATGACAGCAGAGCCCCGGCCGCCTGAGGGAACCCAGCTCCCACCCTTTGGGGGCCAGGCCTCTGTTCTCCAGGGGGAGCCCTGAGAAACGGAGGAGGGGCTGGTCCTGAGGCCCTGAGCGCCTCTCGGGACAGGATGGGGAGGAGGCTCTGGAGAACCGACTGGCACAGTGCGAGCAGCCCGGGCCCCTCGGAGCCAGGCGCCCACAGAGCCGTGGGAGGGACAGGTGCCTGGAACCGGGGGCCTGGGCAGTGAGGAGACTGAGAGGGCCAGCAGGCCGGGCGCTACTCAGGGCCCCAGGATCCAGGCTGCCACACGGGCGGCCCCAGGGACACCATCAACAAGGCCTGGGCCTCCGGGCAGTCTCTCCCTCCAGCAGACGGACGTGGAGGACAGGCTGGGGGGCAGGTGAGAAGGGGTGCAGAGGTGGGAGATACCCACAGGCAGTGAGAGACACGAGGGAGAGATGAGAGGGGAAGGCCAGGCAGAGCAGAGGGCGAGGGCAGAGGCCGGACGCTGTGCGCAGAGCAGGGCTGGAGGGCTGGGTCCCGGAGGGACAGCTCCCGGTGCCTGTCGCCTGCACCCCAGCCAGGCCCCGCCACCCTCCCAGGTGCAGAGGCTGTGCTGCCAGGCCCCTGGCCAGGTGCTCCCGCCCTGCAGGTGACAGACAGCGGCTGCGAGCAGGGCCCCAGGGACACCGGGCCCCAGGCTCCTCCCCAGGGGCCGCAGGAGGCAAGAGGCCGCCCTGGACCAGCGCCTGAGGGGCAAGGCCCCGCAGCCAATTCTGGGGACAGAGGCAGCTGCACCTCCTCCTGCATCCCTCAGGCCAAGTGGGGCTGAGGGGCTGAGAAAGGGGAGGTGGCCCTGAATTCAGGCCTCCCGCCAGGCCCTGCCCGGCCCACACTGCTGGCCCTGGGGAGCCGCCCTTGGGCCTGACCCTGACCGACTGGCTGACCTGTGATGGGTGTCCGTGCCTCCTGCTCCGTGGAACAAAGCCTCTTTCAGCCACGGGCGAGGCCACTGCTGGCAGGGCGGGCCGGCCGGTGAGCCGACAGCGGGCAGGCAGGTGACCGACATGCTGCTGTCCCGGGGAGGCGGTCCCTCCTGGCCTAGGTCCCCGGGACCATGGGTACTAGGGGTGCAGGGCAGGAAGGGAGGGCGGGGCTCGGCCTTATCCACAGGGTTTGGAGGCAGGAGGGACCCCTGAGGGTGGGGAGGGGTGGGAGCCCGAGGGTCTGGTGTGGGTGGCAGGTGAGGCAGGGCTGGGCCAGCCTGGGCAGGGCGGGGCGGGCCAGGCTGGGTGCTCTCACAGCACCACGGAGCTCTCTGCAATCGGGCAGTCCATCACCCCCTTGCTCCCCCCAGCTGAGGCCTCTGGACCCCGCACTGCCCAGCTGCCCTTGGCCTGCTGCCCTCAGCCCCCAGCTGCCTTTCCAAACCCCCTCCCACAAGCTGTCTCCCTCTCCCAGGATCCCAGGCCTTGCTGGGCCCAGCCCTTGCACCCACTCCCCTGCCCTGGGATTGCCCCCCGTTGCCAAAGCCCCACGACCTCACCCTAAAGGGGGGAAGCGATGGGTTTGCAAGCAGCCCCACCACCACCTGTGCGCTCACACTTCCGGGAGCTTTAGGCTCCCGAGGGCACGGGGTTAGGCAGAGGGAGTTGGGGTCCCCTGTCTCTCACGTGCACACACATGGTCCCCCCACCCTCCCCTCAGGGCCACCCGCACTGCTCAGCCTGAGCCTCTCCCGCCATCTGTCCGCCACCCGCTGGGTTTCAATTCTCCGGCCGGCGACCTGGCCACCTGCCCAGCAACGCCCTGTCTGATGTCCTCCCCCCCCACCCCCCCACCCCACCCCCACCCCCCGGTGCCCAGCCTTCCTCCTCCTCCTCTTCTCCACCTCAAATCCTCGACATTCACCGCCTCCCGGGAGGCCGGGCGGACTGGTTATGTAGGGCAGCCCGGCTCCCTGGGCGCCTGCGGAGGAGGAAAAGCAGGTTACAGCCCGGGGCCTCGGCTGCCGGTCTCGCACCAGCAGGAAGCGCAGGCACCGGCAGGAGCGTGTGTGCAAACCCAACGCGGCCCAGGACGAACGGCCCGGCCTGCACCCCACTTAGTCCCCAGGCCGAATGGCCCGGCCTGCACCCCACTTAGTCCCCAGGCCGAACGGCCGGCCTGCACCCCACTTAGTCCCCAATGTTGCTGGTGGTATTTTTTTTTAAACATGTTTTTATTGATTTCAGAGAGGAAGGGAAAGAGATTGAAACATCCATGATGAAAGAGAATCATGGATCAGCTGCCTCCTGCCTGCCCCCCATTGGGGGATGGAGCCCACAACCCGGGCCTGTGCCCTGACCGGGAATCGAACCGTGACCTCCTGGTTCATAGCTGGACGCTCAACCACGGAGCCACGCTGGCCGGGAGGTGGTGGTATTTTCAATACAACCTAATTTTCCCACTTCTCCAGAAAATTAGCTGTTTAACTCTAACAAGACAAAGAGAAAACTCAGGAAGCCAGCAAGGTTGGGTGCCCACCTGGGGACTGGCAGGGGCAAGGCCGCCCACTGGGCATGCAGAGCAGGGAGCCGTCTGGGAATAGAAGTACAGGGCACAGGGGACCTGGGACCTGGGACAACCGGGCCAAGGGCTTGCAGACGTGGGGGCTTTGGGAGCAGCCACATGGGGAGGGGTCCCCCTCCCGGGCCCCCCCTCAGCCCGGGCTCCCCAGTGGGCCCGGACAGGACCGAGGCCCCCGCTTCCCAAACACACCTCTCTCTCCCACAAAATAATTTAATGCAACTAAATGGCTTGAAGTTGATGTAAAAATTACAGGCATGTGGGGGGGGGGGGCATGGAAGAAATCCTTTTGAAAATATAATTGAGTTAATGGAGCCATAACTGTGTCTCATTTTGGGGGTAATTGGCCTGCTTTTTGTCACTCTGTCCATTTACATACTCCTGTTTTCTTTTCGCTATTGATTTTTTCTTTATAAAGTGGGCCACTTTACTGCAATTTTAAAAGCCCCAGTGATGAATAAAATCCTCATCTTCCCACTCATTAAGACTCAGGAATTAGCCTTCGAGGGCCCCACTCATCAATTTGCGTAACAATCCCGGGCTGTTCGGTTTTTAGGTTGCGGCCGGAAAGGGGGGCTGCCTGCTCATGGCGAGGGGCTCAGGGGCAGCCAGAGGGGCCGGGGCCGGGGCCGGGAGGCGGGTCCTGGGCGAGAGGCGTCTTCGGAAAGGTCCACCTCCGGGGAAGGAGGAGGACTGACGGCCGCTCAGAGGTCCACGGACGCCCCTGCCCGGATCCACCCGGTCCCCTCGACCTGAGACGCCCTCCAGGTCCGGTCCTCCCGCCTGCCCTGGGCCCCTCTACCAGCCCCCACCTCCTTGTGACCATAACGCAGGGCCCCACCCACCTGCCTCTGGCTGCAGACCTAGGTCACATTTCCTTTATAAAACATATACATATATTTTAAAACTTTTTTTTATTGATTTCAGAGAGGAAGGGAGAAGGAGAGATAGAAACATTAGTGATGATGGGCCCTAGCTGGTTTGGCTCAGTGGATAGAGCGTCGGCCTGCGGACCAAAGGGTCCCGGGTTCGATTCCGGTCAAGGGCATGTACCACAGTTGCAGGCTCCTCCCCGGCCCGGGCCCTGGTTGGGCTCGTGCAGGAGGCAACCCATCGATGTGTTTCTCTCGCCTCAATGTTTCTCTATGTTTTTTCCTCTCTCTTCCACTCTCTCCAAAAAGACCAATGGAAAAGTATCCTTGAGTGAGGATTATCAACAACAAAAAGAATCATCGATCAGCCGCCTCCTGCACGCCCCCTCCTGGGGATGGAGCCCGCAACCCGGGCCTGTGCCCTGACCTGGAATTGAACCGTGACCTCCTGGTTCAGAGGTCGACACTCAACCACTGAGCCACGCCGGCCGGGCTAGAAAACATTTCTTTAATTCTAAAATCCATGCACACACACAGTAAAAGAATCCAACACACAGAGGGACAGAGGGACAGTAGTGCCCCCGCCCCTGCCCCCGCCTCTACAGGCAACAGCTGCGAATGGCTCCCTGCCACCTGCCCCTGGTTGTGTGGTCTCCCTCTCTCCCTGGGGGACGCCCTCCGTGTCTGCCACTCCTCATGTCTCCCTCCTCCCTGGCATGTCTGTGCCGTGTGCCTGGGCTGCCTGAGACCCACCCGGATCTCCAGTGCCGACCCCGGGACCGTCCCGGCTGACGGGGGCGGTTGGCCGGTTTCCACACCTCTCGCCAGGGTCCGGCCGCGGGACAGTGAGGCTCATCCGGCTTCCCGCCCTCGGTGCCCTCACAAGCGCATCTGGAAGAGAAAGTTCCTACAAGAGGAGCTGCCAGGCGGAAAGGCCCCCACATGTCGGATGGTGATTGCTACCGCCACCCGCCCGGCTAAAGGTGCCAACCCCGCCGCCCGCCCCCACCACCACCACCACCCCCTCCCCCGCCCCCCCACGCCCAGCAGCGTCCGCTCCCCGCGCCCCTGGCCAGGCTGGAGGCCGCGCTCATTCCGGCCTCTGTCACCTGGTAAGTGCCAGTGTCATGCGGGGTTTTGTTCTATCGGCTTCAGACCGAGAGCCCTGGCCGGGCGGCTCTGCCGGTCAGAGTGTCGTCCTGAGGGGACCACTGTGGGTTCGGGCCCCGTCAAGGCTCGTCCAAGAAGCACCCAGTGAGGCAGGCGCGCCTGGAACCCCAAATCCATGTCTGTCTCTGAAATCAAGACACACAAGGTGATAAAAGATGTTTCAAAGCTATGACGCAGCTGCAGTAAAGCACCATTCTGAGCGCGCAGCCCCACGAGTTCGGCATCGCCCCGGCAACTGAGACGCGGGACTCCCGGCACCGGAGGCTCCCGGGGCCCTCTCCCCCGCCTCCCGCCCGACCGCAGCCCCGCTGTCCGTCCCTGCAGACGAGTTTGCCTTTTCTAGAAGCTTCCAGAAACCGAGTCACACAGGGCTCCCGGCTTCCTCGCTCAGCACAGGACCTGGAGACCCACCAGGGGGCTGTTTCCTCGTGACGGCCGGTGGTGTCTGCCGTCGGGGCGCCCCATTACTGGGCCCCGGGGCTGGGACATGCGGGCCCCCCAGTTTGGGGCTGTTAATGAAGGAAGCCGCAATGAGCCTTCAGTGTAAGGCTGTGTGAGCCGTGCCCAGGGTGGCGCAGCTGGGTCCGGCGTGTGTCTCTGCCGCTAACGCTGCCACACTCACTGCTCAGCGGCTAACACCCCCCCCCCACCGTGGGCGCGCAGAACCACCGGGCACCGCCGGCCCGTTCACCCAGTGGCACCGGAAGCTGTGCCGCCGTCACTCTGTGGTTGTAACTTGCATTTCCCTCATCAGTCCGCCGCCTTTTGACATTTGTTAATAATGATGTTTTTATCGTGAAAACAATGTCTGTTTATGGTTTTGAGGTTTTGTCAGTTTCCTTTTATACTGACCGTGATGGCTCTGGTCCCAGAAACTGCCCTTGGGGGGCACCACTGACTTCTCAGGTGTTTCTAAAGCGACGGAGCCACACGGGGCTCACCCGCCCCCCGTCCCATGGGAAAGAGGTGTAGAGACCAACTCCTCTGCCCACCTGCGACACCAGCGCCCACCTCCGGGTCCTGGCCTGCCGCCTGGGCACCTCTGCCTGTTTCTGACTCACTCTGTGACCACAGGGCGCACGCCAGGCCCAGGAGCCTGGAAGTTACAAGGTAGCCCGAGGGCACCCACAGGTGAGCCCGTGGGCAGGTGGCTGGGGCCCAGAGAGAGGGAGCTGGAGGGAGGCCCCCACGGTGTCAGCCCTGACCAGTGAGCCCCAAATCCACTCCTGCTTCTCCCCACACTCGCTGTTTCCCAACACCCTGTGGCCATGGTCACCCCCAGCCGATCTCATGGGTGAGGGATGTGAGTGGCAGCGGAGGGGGTGGGGTGCCCGAGATGCCAGGCTGGACCCCGGTGAGATGGAGCCACCAGCCAGCTGGCTGAGGGGCTGGGCCCTGAGCTGGGTTGGGGGTGGGGGTAGGCCCAGAAGCCCTGCAGTGACTCCAGCTGAGAGGGCACGCAGACCGCACCGTCCATGCGAAGAAGAGGCCTCCCGCCCGCCCGCGTGGCTCAGCGGTTGAGCGTGGACCTGTGAACCAGGAGGTCAGGGTTCAATTCAGGGCACAGGCCCGGGTTGCGGGCTCGATCCCCAGTCGGGGGCGTGCAGGAGGCAGCCGATCCATGATTCTCTCTCATCATTGATGCTTCTCTCTCTTTCTTTCCCCTGTCTTTTTAAAATAAATTTATTGATTTCAGAGAGAAATTAATAAAAACATATCTATAATAATAAAAGCATTAATATGCTAAACAGACCGGACATCCTTCCGGACGAAGCCGGGACTTGCACGAATTTCGTGGATCGGCCTCTAGTATTTTCTAAAAAGGGGTGGTGGGTGGGTGGTGGGTGGGGGGGGGGGAAGAGATCAACCAAAGAACTTTTATGCACAAACGGGCGCAGATGACCGGTGGGGGGCCTGGGGCGGGCGGGCCGTGTCAGTGGACACTCATACTCCAAGATAAAGATTAAGAAGCAAAACCTCCAGGGCGACGCAGAGGGAGGGGTGAGGGGCGGGATGGGGAAGGGCTGGCAGAGGAGGACACTGAGGCGCGGAGGGGTCCCCTGGCCTCCCTCACGCAGGGCGCCCAGGCAGCGGGGAGCCAGCGCCCGGCCCCCAGGGGATGCGGGCGGCCCCACGCCCTGCGGGGCGCATCCCGCCGGCACCCCTGCGGCCCAGGGCGGTGGGGCCGCCGCTCGCCTTCCCTCCCCTGCCATCTCACTGCGCTTCCATTCCCGGCCCGGTGCTGGGTTTTACCAGAACGACACTTTTCGGGGGAGGGGGGCACGGGGGCCTTCGGGGTCCCCCGGATCCTGGGAAGGACTTCCTTTGCGGGTGGGAGAGCTTCCCCTGGCAGGTGGGAGCCCCGGGGAGCCCCCCCCTCCCCGGCGTCCAACGTCCTCTCGTGCTGTCCGCCGCCGGCGCACCTCCCCTCTCCTGCGCGACCCCCCAAACCCGCTGCGCAGCTGGGAGCCGCGCCGGGCGACGGGGTTCGGGCGGAGCCGGTCGGGCCGGGCGGAGGGGAGTCCCCAGCGCGCCCGCCCCGCCGCGCCCTCTGCTGGGGGCCCGCGTCCCACCGGGATGGCCCCGTCACGTGGTCAAACGTAGCCTGCTCTGATTGGCCGGCCGGCACTCCGCGCCCGCCCTGATTGGAGCCGGCGCTGTGATTGACAGCCGGGCCGAGGGGGCGGGGCGGCTGCCTTCCCTTCCAGCCGGTGGCCTCGCCCCGCGCGGGGGTTCTGGGTGGTGATGGGGGGGCGCCCCGTGCTATGGCTGTGAGCAGGCTGCTGCCCCCACCCCGAGGGCTGCCCCAGGGGCTTGGAGCCAGGGCTGTGGCCTGAAGTGTGACCCCAGCTCCTCTGCAAAGCCCCTCAGGCTGCTACCCCGGGAGGCACCACCCCTGCACCCCGTTTTCCCGTCCCCCACGAGCCCCAGACTCTCCATGACGGTCATGACCATTCCAGCGCCTTCCCAGGCTGCTGCTGGCTGTTCCTAGGGCGGGGCGGGTCTTGGGTGCCATTGTGCACCCCGTTGTGCTCGGGCCTTGTCCACGACCCCCTTCTTGACCTGGGCCTGGACCCAGGGCCCCCTCTCAGCCCCCGCCCTTTGCAGGATGGACCCTGAACCCCATTTCCGGCCGGAGCAGGGAGGGAGCGTGGACCCTCAGTGCGGGGATGACCTGCATCTGGTCCCCTCTGCCCGTGAGGAGGTGGGGTGGGGTGTAGAGGGGTGGGGGTGGGGGTGGGCAGGACCAGACCCTCCCACCCAGCAGCCAGGCGACTGACCTTGGCTGTTTCCTCCCATCAGGGGTCGCAGGTCAGGCCCCCCTCCAGGAGCGTGCAGCCTGGGGGTGCTGTGGGCTCGGGCAGGATGGGGTGCTTAGTGGACTCCTCTGCTGGGTAGGGACAGGGAGGTGCAGAGACCGTGTTGGGGGGAAGGGGTGGCCCTCCAGCCTGGCTCTCCCTCTCGGGGCCCCAACCCCCCCCCCCACCTGCCCGGGAAAGGCTCCCAGCAGCTGTTTCTGGAAACAGCTGGAGGCTGCGGTCAGCGGGGGGCCAGCAGGGAGCTGAGTGGGGGTGAGGCTGGGAGGCCCCCCACAAAAGGGGCCCCCGCCCCTTGCCTTTCAGGCCCGGCCGAGGAGGTGGGGTGGCCGGCCAGCCGGGAGCCGCAGGGGCACGCGGAGTGCAGGGCTGCGGCGAGCCGCCAGCAGCCTCAAACAATGTGGTTTCAATCTAATTGTCCCAAAATATTGTTACAACACAAACCACGTGCCATCCACTCACCTGCAACTAATCAGCGGCAAAGCTACCGAATAAATCGGTTCCACACCCGTGGGGCCGACGGGCCGGGAGCCCGGAGCTCGAACCCGGGTGCCCAGGCCGAGGCCGCCACCGCCAGACCTGTTTCCTGTTGGGGGTGAGAACCGTCAGGGCAAGTGGGGGACACGGTGGGGACGCCTCCTCTCTCTGTGGCCCCACCCCACTCAGGGGGGCAGAGCTGGGAGGCACCAGCCCCTTTTGTGACGGTGCACCCAGGCCCCAGAGGGCCGGCCAGGGCACTGGCGCCAGAGCCGGGTCAGCAGCGGTCAGCCCAGGCCGGGGGGCCCAGGGGGTACCCATCCTCCCTCCGCCCTGACCATTCACCCCGTGGCCCTGGGCCTTCGCTCCTTCAGGAAACGTTTGCCCGCAGGAATAATGACAACACAACGGCCTTCGAAGCCACCCAGGCCCTTGGTAAAGGAGCTGAGTGATTCCGCCCACCCTCAAGGGCGCTAAGGGTGTCCCCATGTAGTCCACAGAGTCCCCCAGACATGCCGGGCCCATCGCTAAGGGGCTGGGACATCCAACCCCTGGCTCAGCCCGAGGTCCCCGCCGGCACCGTGCACACTGTGGCGGTCGGACGGACACAGCCCTCGGGAGGAAGCCGCAGCTCTGGGGGAGGGGACAAAGCCGACGCCAAGTGTGAGTTCTGGGCGTCGGCAGCTCTGACCTTCCGGAGCCTGGAAGGCCCCGGTGGCCCTTGAGCGAGGCCTTGAGGGCAATGGTGTGTCCACGGCGGGCAAGATGGGTGACCACGGGCTCCTTTTTCCAAACCAGGTCACGCTCACAGCTTCATACTTTTTTTGGGGGGTGAGGTACCATTCAACCCACTACATAGAGACACCTCACCTGTAACCACCCTTCTTTAAAAAAAGATTTTTTTAAAAAATCAGTTTTGAGAGAGAGAGGAAGGAAGAGGGAGAGAAACATCGATGTGAGAGTGAATCATCGATGGGCTGCCCCCAGGGGCTGAGCCTGAAACCTGGGCGTGTGCCCGGACGAGGAATGGAGCCAGCGGCCTTGCAGTGCAGGGCACGACACCCCGACTCCCACACAGCCGACCGCACCGGCCGGGGACGCCTGTGACCCCCTGAGAGCTTATAGGGTGTTAGGCGTCACGCTAACAGGGCTCCCCCACACTCGCTCACCGCCCTTCTGGGACACAACCGTCACGTCCTGCCTTGGAGAGAAGGACAGCGGGCTCAGAGACCTCAGGCAGCCGCCCCGAGGGGGACAGCTTGGAAAAGGCGGGGAAGGTTCCGTCAGGCTGTGCTCTGCCCCCAGGACCCAGCACCGGGCTCTGTGACAGAACCACGCCTGCCGAGGGACACAGGGGCTCCCACTGACCGACAGGCCTCGGAGGGCCCTGCGGAGCCGCGGTCGATTCAGCGGCCCCGAGAGCTGGTGTGCGTACCCAGCCGCTCACACACGCTGCAGGGCCGGGCCAACGTCACTGGACAGGTTCCCCATGGGGGGAATGAGAGAAGCCATCAGGCCGAGAGCGGAGAGGACGGCACAGCCCGGAACTCGGCAGGGGACATGGCCACCCCACGGCCACCTCGCAGCGACCCCCCAGAGGACCCCAAACCTCAGCTGTGCCCAGGGCCTCCCCTCCGCCCCCTCCGTCTTCGAATAAGAAGAGGGTGGACGGAGTCGCTTTTTGTCTCCGGTTGGGCTGGGCCTGCTGAGCCGAGCCGGGGAGCCGCCAAGGAGGTGGGGCGGGGCCACCCCCAGGGGGCCTGCACGGTGAGGGGCCACCCCAGGGGGCCCCTATGCATGGCCCCTTCCATTTTTCAAACCATTTATTAGAGTAAAATACACATAACAGAAAACCAGCTGTGTAGCCACGTGTAAGTGTAAAATGCTGTGGCTTCAGGACTTTCACTGTTGTGCAACCACCACCACCACCACCACCATTTCCAACATTTCTGTGCCCAGAACAGAAACTGTCCCCGTTGGGCAATCACTCCACGCCCCCCTCGCCGCCCCTTCCCCCCCACCCCGGGCTCTGACCTCTCGGCTACTTTCTGGCTCCGCGATCTGCCTTCTGGGTGTTTCATGAAACGGAGGCATCACACGCTCTCTCCGGTCGGATTCTTTTCCTGAGCACAGCGGCCGCCAGTTCATCCATGTCCTTCCGGACGGACGGGGTGGCAGGATCCTGGCCTTTTTTTTTTTTTTTTTAATATATTTTATTGATTTTTTACAGAGAGGAAGGGGGAGGGATAGAGAGTTAGAAACATCGATGAGAGAGAAACATCCATCAGCTGCCTCCTGCACATCTCCCACTGGGGATGTGCCCGCAACCCAGGTACATGCCCCTGACCGGAATCGAACCCAGGACCCTTCAGTCCGCAGGCCAACGCTCCATCCACTGAGCCACACCGGTCAGGGCATACGCTGATTTCTTTCAGTGTAAACGCTACACTGAGCCCCGCGCAGTGGCTCAGGGGTTGAGCACCAACCTATGAACCAGGAGGTCAGGGTTCAATTCCCGGTCGGGGCACGTGCCCGGGTTTCGAGCTCCATCCTCAGTGTGGGGCGTGTAGGAGGCAGCTGATCGATGATTCTCTCTCATCATGGATGTTCCTTTCTCTCTCCCCTTCCTCTCTGAAATCAATACAAATATTTTTTTAAAACGAAAGAAAAGCTAAACGGACACGTGGCGCCTGTGATGTCGCAGACGTTAACGCTCGGACAGGATCGGGGGAGGAGCCAGGGGCTGATGGGACGGGTTCTGGGGCCGGTCAGGCCCCGACAGCTCAGGTTTGGGAAGCGCCCACCCCCCATCTGCTTTCCCACCGCACAGGGGCCGGAGGGCCTGGGCACTGGACCTGCATGAGGGGGAGGAAGGTGCTGAGTGGGTGGGCGCTGCCCCTGCCCCAGCACAGCCAGGGTGCTCCCGGCCCCATCCCTTCCCACCCGTCAGCAGCCTGCAGGCCAGGTGGTGATCCACACTGGCCAGGGCCCATTCGCCCTGCCTCCTGCCCCATGAGGTGAGGAAGCTGACCCACGGGGAAACCCCACCCCAGGGCCCAGGGCGGGTCAGGTGTGCGGGCCCAGGCCTCCCTCCCGCGCCCACATAGGCCTCAGGCCAGGGGTTCGGAGCCGGTCTGTCTCTGTCCCAGGTTGGCGGCAGCTGGCTCGCCCAGGCCTGGAACCCGGATCCCGGGTCCTCCACCACGCTGGGCAGGGAGCACCTGCTTTGAGGGCGGGGCCGAGGCCTTGGGGTTCCCACAGACGCTGCCTCATGAGCTGGGGCCTCATGCCAGTCGCTTCGGCCTCCCCAGGGCACCCTGTGGGTGCAAGCGGTGAAACCTTTCCTGGTGATGCCCTCAGGCAGAGCTTCCCCCACCCTCTGCCGAGCCCAACCCAGCCAAGCAGGGCCAGCTGCCCGGCTCAGGCCACGGGGGCGGGGTCTGTCGGGGACAGAGTCAGGCTTCCCCGTCAGCAGACCTGGTGCGAGTCCTGCTGTGTGGCCTTGGGCAACTTACTCAACCTCTCTGTGCCTCCGCCTTCACTGTGGGGACCCAAGTGCTAACAGTGCTAACGCGGGACAGGTGCCGCCAGAGCCAGGGCTTTCTCTTCCTCCTCCTCTCCCTCCTGCCCCACGTCCCCGCAGGCCCTGAGGGGTGCCCACCGAGCCCCAGGAGCGGTCTGGGTGGAAGAGGATGGCCAAGGTGCCAGCGTGCAGAGGCCGTGTCCAGTGCTGGCCACCGTCTGGGAGCCTAACCCCAGGACACAGGCCTACCCTCCTCCCACAGCCCCATCACCTGCCGCCCCCACCCCCATCAGACCCAGCCCCCAGCTTCATTCTGGTTACATTTGACCGCTGGAGATGCAGGGCCGGCTGGATTGGGGGGCTGCATCCCTGGGCCCCGACATGTCCCTGCCCTCGTTGGGGGAGGGGTCTTTCTCGTGTCCCTTGTGAGCTTGGTCACTGCAGGAGGCCAGGGAGCCCACTCTCCCCTCCCCAGGCCTGGTCTGTTCCCCTTGGGCGGGCTCTGCCCAGCACTGAGCCTCCGCCAGCCCAACGGGGCCCCAGACCCCAAGACCTTGTTCACACTGACGGTGCAGGGTCCTCCTGCCCCAGACCCCCTCCAGCTGGCAGGGGCAGTAATGAGTGCAACACTGGGGAAATTATTAATTTCCATCTAAGCTGACTTCTGGGAAAGTTTGCCAATTAACTCAGCAAGCGGAGGCACCAGAAGGGAGGGGGAGGCGGAGGCTGGGACCATTTTTGCTGGGAGGGGGCAGGGAGACCCCACGGTGCTCAGGAGCCTGGAGGGGAGGACAGAGGAATGCGGATGCCCCCCCCCCCCGCCCACCCCTGGCAGCGGGCGAGAGGCAGGAGGGGCAATGCTGCATCAGCCCTGTCCTGGCACCACAGCGTCTGCCAAGTGTGTGTGTGTGTGTGTAAGTGTATGATTGTGTGTGTGTGTGTGAGCGTGTGTGTGTGAGTGTGTAATTGTGTGTGTGTATGTATGTGTGAGTGTGCATATATGTGAGTGTGTGAGCGTATGTGTGGTGAGTGTGTGTGTGTATGTGTAATTGTGTGAGCGTATGTGTGGTGAGTGTGTTTAATTGTGTGTGTGTGTGGGGTGGTGACAGGCTGGCGCCCCAGTTCTGAGAGCCGAGATGGGCTTCTGAGCGGACTGTGTGGTGAGTGTGTGTAATTGTGTGTGTGGGGGGGGTGACAGGGGGCGCCCCGGTTCGGAGAGCCGAGATGGGCTTCTGAGCGGACTGTGTGGCTCAGGCGCTGGTGTCGGGAGCTGGTGGTGGAGGCCCGGGGCCACCTCGGGGAGGACGGTCAGGTGTCTGCCTCAGGCCCCCGGCCCCGGCCCTTCGCCCCGTTTCTCTCCCCTTTTGTGCAAAGCCAGGCCCACCCCTTCCAGGCTGGGTTCCAGGCCGCCCCAGGCCTCCGTGACCCTGGGTTCAGCTCTACCCTCATCTGCAGGGCCCAGCCCTTCGGCCATGGTCCTGGTTAGGTCACAGCCTCTGGTCGGGGCGTGTGACCCTCCGGCAGGGCCTCCTGGCACAGGGGGTCCCAGAGGCAGCAGGCAGGCTGCCCATGGGCCTGAGGAACCGCCCCGCTGCCCAGGGAGTGGGCTGGGAGAGCCCCCGTGCCCGTCTGTCCCGGGGGACAGAGGGCTGGCTCAGGCCCCAGGCCACTCGGCCGCACCAGGGCCGGAGGGCCAGACGGGAGCGACTTTTCACCCTTTTAAAGGGCAGCCGGGATGGTCCTCTCCCACCAGCCGCCAGCGGAGGCCACGGCCTGCTCCCCGCGTCCCCCGCTGTCCTGGTCCGGGTTCAGGTTGGCCATCCCGCTCCCTCCCTGCCAGGGATGCCCGGCTGCCCCCCACCCAGCCCCACAAGCACTTAGCAACATAAATTAAAATAAATTGCATTTTCAAATCGCAAATAGGGGCCATTTTATCGTTTTTATTGCATAACAACCATTAATGAAGTACAGTCCCAGCCGCCTTAATTGCCTGGGGACTAAAGTTCAATTCCTGTCATCCGTGCGGGCTGGCCGGCGTGTCAGTCACTTCCACGCACCTGGCACAGCTTAAATGCAAATAACTCAGGGGCAGGACAGGAGTTCGGGAGGGTCCTGGGGCTGCCCGGAGCCCCGCCTCCGAAGTGATGGATGGTCCGCGGTCCTTCTCCTGCCCACCCCCCCTCCTGACCACAGAGGGGGCTCAGAGAGGGCTGGGGCCCACACCAGCCCAGGCTGCTTTCCCCAGGGCACTGGGACCCCTGGATAAGGGCCAGGGGCCAGAGTCCCCTCATCTCCCCGGTGGCAGGAGGCCTGGTCCCGGCTGCCGGGCAACCACAGCTCCCCTCCTCCTCTCTGACCCACAGGTGAGCCCACAGCTGCTGTCCCTGGAGCCCACGTTCAGCCCCGTGGGTGGGGCAGACGGGACAAAGGACCCAACCGAGACCATGCAGAGGCCGCGGGGGCTGGCTGCCCCGGAGGGACCCAAAACCAAAAACTAGCAGACACCACTTGGGCCCAACGCCCTCCCAGCCCCAGGGCCAGCCCCAGCCCCATTAATCTTTAACTGCCTCTGGGCCCGCGCTGACCCCAAAAGCAAACAGGGATCGAATTCCCGGGGAAGGGACACTGCGGTGACGGCACCAGGTGGGCTGGGGGTGCAGGGAAGGCCCCGGCCCCCCGGACGCGGGAGCGAACTACTGACCTCCCTGGGTCCCCACGCTGCGCCCCCTCCCAGAAGTGACTGGGGCAAGACCCCAGGCGGAGGTGGACTTGGGGGAACGCCCCCCCACCTCCCCGCAGCAGCCTGGGGGCAGAGGCGCCCCCGGAGCAGCAGGGGAGGGCGCTGCCTGCGGGAACCCGCTGCGCCATTGTTACCCGTTCCTCGGCCAGAGGATTTTTCCAGGAGGTTGTGACAACCACAAAAATAATAATAACCCCTCCCCCGGCGGCGGGAATTCTGGGGAAAACAGCCGCCGCCGCCTTTGGGGCCGGAGGAAAACACAAGGTCGGGCGTTGCGAGGATTTAATTTAGGGCCCAACCCGCAGCCCGCGGCCAGCGCCCGGGGCCAGTCCCCTCGCCCCGGCTCCCGCGTCTCCGCCAAGGCCCTGCCCGCCACCTCGTCCCAACCGTCGGGAAGGGGGGGACCAAGCGAGGGGCTGCCTTCGGCCCCAGGGTCCTCTGGGAGGGGGTGGGGCGAAATCCGGCTTCAGCAAACCACCTAGTAATGGGGGGGGGGGGCGGGAGGGCGCCCCGCCGCCTGGAGAAAGGAGGCGCCCTAATGAGAAGTGACAGAATGGGCCCGGGCAGCAGCGCGAGGTCAGCGCTGGGCCATCAAGGCCTCCATCCTCCGGGGGTAGGGCCGGCCTCTCGCCGGGAGGGAGGCGCAGGGGCTGCTCAGAGGCCGGGTCTGGAAAGTTCTGCGCCCGGACGCCCACTCCCCCGGGCAGCGGTGGAGGAGACGGCGGCGCTGGAGGGAGCGCCTGCGCCCTGGCAGCCCTCGTCCTGGCGAGCCCTCGTCCGAGCGGCGCTGCGGTCAGCCCTTCCGATGCCGGTGCCACGCGGTGGGCCGGGGCCTTGGCTGCCCGCTTCTCCCGCGCGCGCTGCCAGGGGAGGCGGTCGGGCGCCGCGGGCAGGGAGCCGCCAGCCCCCCGGGTGTTGCCAGAGCCCGTGCTGGGAGGAACTTGGACGTTGGGAGGATCTGGGGGAGCAGGGAGCGGCCCCAAGCCTTCGGGGGTAAATGGCCCGCAGGGAGGCGGTCTGCGCGGCTTGGGGAGGGTGGGTACCTGGCGATGCAGGGCAGGACCCGGGAGGTGGGGGGGCCGCCGCTCCAGGTGCCCAGCCCCTGCGCGCCCCTGCCGCCCCCCTCCTGGGTGTGAGTTCCTGTCTCTCCAACAGAAATCAACAAATAATTCTCGGTCTTTCCCCAAACTGAGCAACCGGGGTGTGGAGGAGGGATGGAGAGAGGGGGGTGGGGGTCGAACCCGCTGGTTTTTTACTTTAAAAATTATATATTTTATGTCACAATCGCTTTTCGTTAAGACCACAAACATCCAATTTGGCTTGGCGTAATAAAATCAGCCGGAGCGCCCTTAAACGGAGCCATTCCGGTGAATTAAGTTGTGAAATCTAATCTATTATATCCATAAAGGAGAACGCTCTCATTGTAAATTCGGGTTATAAAGAAACTGTACCTGGGCCGCCAGCCTCCCCTTCGGAGCTGCTACTTGGAGGCGATCAGGTTACTTCCCGGAGCCGGCGACCCGCTCCCGCGCTCCCGGCAGCAGAGGTTCCACGCGGCCCGTCCCCTTCCCTCCCGGAGGCCAGACGCCGCCACGACCAGGGGCTTTCATTAAAAAGCCGCCCGCACCCACCTCTTCTGTGTTCAAGGGCGCGGTTACTATTTTCTCCATTAATTCGAGTTTTTGCAACAACCCACCCGGGCAGGGCTTCCTTCCCCTTCCGCCTGTCCCCCGGGCGGGGGGCGGGGCGCAGCTCCCGGGTACATGGCACGTGGGCCCGGTGTTCCCAGCGCGCGCGCCTCGGGTCGGTCCGCAGCGCGGGGCAGCGGGGCTCAGCCCCATCCGTCCGAGGTCCCGGCCGCGGCCTGCGCACCGGGGCGGGGAACGGTGCCTGGAGGCGCGGGGTCTCCTCCGGCCTCAGGGCCCGGCTCCCAGGCCCAGGCGTTGGCTGGGCCAGACAAAGGAGTCGCCCGCAGAGGGGTTCACCCGCGCCCCACCCTCCTGGGCCCTCCCATCACTCCCTCCTGAGGCAGCCTGAAACGGGAAATACTGCACCCTGGTATTTATTTGGTTCACAAAGGGGTGGGGGGCTCCCCTTCCTCCGACAGGGGTCTTGGGCCCCCGTCACTCACTGTCCAGATCCCCCCCACACACACACCCCACGACAATATCTACTTCTGAGAGTTAACCGATTCCAGGCTTGGACCTGGGGCATCGTGCGCTGGCCAGAAGTAGGGGGGTACCCCAAGAACACTCTGCCCTCGCTCCGAAGAGGGGTGCTGGGGAGACAGCGAGGTCACCCAGTAGCTCCGAAATTCCCCGGTACCTTGGGGCCATGGCCTTTGTCAGGCCCCGAAGATTTACGAGGCGCCGGTGGAGTGTCGGCCAGGCCTGGCCTAGGCGGCCAGCGCACCCCGTTTTATCTTTGATTTCCATCTAATTATTTTTTTCCTGCCACTTTCAACTCCGCGCCTGGAGAGACGAACAAAGGGAGGAGGGTGGGGGATGGGGCCGCCAGGCAGACGCGAGGGGATCCGTGGGGGTTCCCCCAGTGCGGCGGGGGGCCCTCGGCGCCCCAGGCCGGGGTGAGGCCCTTTCCACACTCGCTCTGCAGCTCGGCACCCCAGAGCTGGGCTCGGGGAGCGGCGGCGACCCCCAGAGGGTTTAGCCCCGCATAGTCCGCACGGAGCCCGGCGCGCCGCGGGCAAGCCTTCCGTCCACGCCCCGGGCGGCGGGAGAAGGGAAACTTTCCCCGACATTTCCGAGAAGGGGGCCGTGGAGGCGCTGGCCAGGCCGGGGTGCGCCCCGCAGCGCGGGCGGAGGGCGGAGGGCGGCCGGTTCCACGCTCGCCGCTCGAAAGGGGTCCCCCGGCGTGAGACAGGAGCGGGGCTGGCACGCTCCGTGCGCGTTTTAAATCCAAAACGGAAAATCACCTCAGTGGCCGCCACTAGTCCCCCAGAAACAAGGGAGCAGGGAGAACGCGGCTCCGGAGTCGGAAACCGCCCATCCCCGGCGCCCTTTCCACCGGAACCCGGAGCCTTGGTGGCGGGAGCTTATTTCGGGCGAAGTGGGGTCCGCACCTTCGGTGGATGCGGGTCTGCGCCCGAGCGCCCCGCAGAGTGAGCGGGAGGCGCGCACCCGGGACCCCGCGCACCCCTCGCCCTGTCCCCGGACAATGGAAACCGAACCCGTGCTGTGCCCGGGAAGGGCCCTTCTCCCCCGGCCGGTTACCCTCGGAGCGCGTGGGCAGGGTCCCAGAGGCTGGGCGCCGGGACAGAGCCCACTCGGGGGCCTTCTTTCCTTTCCAGCCCGAACTCCACGGGGAACTTTGGGGGACGCGCGGGAACCGGGGCGAGGCCCTTTCCACTGCGCGCTCCGCTCCAGCCGCTCCCCGTCTGCTCTTTCCTCTCGGCTCTTTGTTCCAACTTATGGGGGGGGGGGGCACGGAATTACTTTCCCCTCTGACTCTCAGACCCTCATTTCAACCTTCCCCGCGGCAGGTAAATTCACTCCAGGGGGGTCGTTCTCCGCCGCCGCCTGGAGGCCAGGCCTCCAGCTTCCCACTCCGGAGGCTCTTCTCTTCCTGAGTCTCCAAACACGACCCCCAGTCCGAGCGTAGGGTTACCTCCGGCCCCTTAATCAGGGAGAAAGCCAAAGTGCATCCGCTCTCCTAAAGGCCCCCCGCCCCCAGTAAAAGCGCGCCCTTGCCTCCGACCCTCTCCAATCCTCCCCTTTGTTGTAAAGATTCAATCCCGTCTCCGGGCGGGGGAAGGGGGAACCCTACAGGTTCACAGCCGATTTCTCCCCCAAAAAGACTCCCCAAGGACTTCTTTTGTTTGAAGTGGGCATGGGGGAGGGGAGGGAGGCCCCCCAACCCCTCAAAAAGCAAACCCCTGGGCGTCCCCTAATCCTCAAGTCCCCAGGTCCCGGGGCTGGGAGGGGTGGCTACTGGACAAGGGGAGCTGCGAGTCAGCAGGGGGCCAAGGTGGGGTCTCCCCATTCTGAGCTCCCCCCAACCCCCCCTGAACCGCTTGGGGTGGGAGAGGCGGAGAGGAACAAAGCCGCACCGCCGGCGGCGGGCCCAGGCGGAGGAGAAGCCAGCGAACCTGGGGGAAGGGACGACCTTTCCCCCGGGCGCCCTCCCGCGCCCAGCCCCGAGCGGAGCGGGGCCGACCTCCCGCCGGGACTGCGGGCGCCGGGCGCTGTGTCCCCCGCCCGCCCGGCGGCCTCCCGAGCCCCGCGGGCAGGAAAGGCTCGGACACACCAGCGGGTGTTTATTTGTTCCCTGAGCCGAGCGCGCTCCGGGCGCGCGGGAAACAAGGAAAACACGTACCTGGCGGCGCTCCGAGGGCGGCCTGGGGGGCCCACCGCTGGCGTGGGGACCCCCAGAAGCCACTCCCGCCCGGCCGGTCGCCCCACTCCCTCCCTGGCGATGCAACCCGCCGAGCCAACCCTGCCGGGAGCGCGAGCAGCTTCCAGTCCCGGAGCCGCGACCTTCCTCCGGCGCCAAGGCCCTCGCCTCCTCCCCGGGCGAGGGAGCGCGGGGCCTCCCCGGGCCGCAGACCGGGCTGGGGCCTCCGACGCTGGAGAGCGGCGCGTCCCGACGCCGGGCTGCGGTACGGCTGCAGGTTCGGGCCCGGGCCCCCACCTCCCCACGTTCCGGCCGAGATGCGGAGACGGACGGACGCGGAGCCCTCGGGGAAAACGAGGCGGCGGCCGCGGTCCGGGCAGGAGCCCCCGGGCGGGAGGGGTGCCGGGCGGAGGGGCTGGCGGGCTCCCCGCGCCCGGCGGCCACCGCCCTCCAGGGGCGCCGTGCCCGCCCCCGCGGAGGCGCTCCGCCCCGGCTCCGCCCCGCGCCCAAGTCTTTCCGCAGCTCACGCCGCGCCGCTCCCTCCCGTCCCCGCCCCCACCGACCCCGCCCCGGGGCTCTCCCGCCTGCGCCCCTGCCCGGGGTGCCGCGCTCTCCTTCCCCGCGCCGCGCGCGCCTCCCTCCGCCCCGCCCTCGCCCCGCCCAATCACCGCCCGCCGCCACCGCTCCCTTTGTCTGGGCCGCGGGAGCGGGCCAATGGGGTTGCGCGGAGACGCGGGCGGTGCGCGTCTTGGCCAATGGGCGGGCCGCGCGGGCGGCGAGGGGCGGCGCCTCGCCCTGGGTGTCCGCGATCCCGCCTCGCCCCCTCCCGAGCGCGCGCCGCCGGGGCGCCGGGGTGTTTGTTATGCGGCATCGCCGGGCAACAGCTGACTCATCCCCCGACACAGAGTGGGCGCCCGGGAGCGGGTGGCAAAGCCCGGGACGTGCCGCCTGCGGAGGGCGGGCGGCGGACACGGTGAGCTGGGGAGAACCTGCCTCCCTGGCTCCGGCGGGCCCAACATGGAGGTGACGGCCCGGAATGCGAGGCTGGCGGCCCATCCCCGCGCGTGGGGCCCATCCCCGCCGCGTTCCCGCGCGTCCCGGAAGCGAGGGCCTGTCTGCAGGGAAAGCCAGGCATTTGGGGGCGCAGCTGGGCCTCGCCTTGCGCCTTAGTTTGTGTGTCCTACACATTTCACAAGGATTGTTGTTTATATGTTCAGGGGGCAAAACAACAAAAATTAAATTCAAAAACTGTCCGAAAGCCCTAGTCGGGTTGGTTCCGTGGATAGAGCCCCCGCCTGTGGACTGAGAGTCCCGGGTGCGATTCCCCGTCAGGGCACATTCCCGGGTTGGCCGTGCAGGAGGCCCGTGATGAGATTCTGTCATCACTGAATCTCTCTCCCTCTCTTCCTCTCTGAAGTCAATAAAAATATATTGGGGGGTGGGGGTGCTTTCCAAAAGTCAGCTAGGTATTCTGGGATGGAAAACATTCGGACACTGAAATAAATGGTCCGCAGGCGGCGGGCAGTATCAGACAGGCCAGGCCTGGGGGCGGGAGCTGGCGGTCACCGGGAGAACTGTCTGAAACACGCGATAAACCGCGCAAGACGTCGCCACGTAGGCAGGAAAAGTGAGGCAGCAACATGGGAAATAAGCCCATAGTTTCCTGAGTCCCGTTACTTAAAGGAACCCCAAGGTCAGAGGCCGCAGGGCACGGGCAGTAGGAAAACCACCTAGAAGTCCCAGGACGCCGCATTACTTTTGTAATAAGTTTTTAAATGTTTTAATTGATTTCAGAGAGGAGGAGAGAGAAGGAGAGCGAGAGAAACATTGATGTGAACGAACCCACACCCTGGGCCAGAGTCGAACGGCGACCTTCCGGTGCCCAGGAGTGTCACCAGCCAACAGCAGCACCGCCGGGGCCGTGACGACGTTTTAGGACAGAAAAGGCTCCGGCACAACCTCCAGGGAGAAAACACAGGTGACGGCCAAGGACAGACCAGGAGGAAACGGCACGACCTGGGTGGCTGGGCTCCCAGCTGTGGGGCAGCTTCGGGGTCCGGAGGAGGGTGAGGGTGCCCGTGCGGCTCTGCCCGGCCGGCCGCTCCGTGGGGAGGAAACCCGAACCCTTCCTCGGTCACGCCGGGGCCGGGAGCCTGTCTTTCCAACAAGCACATCTGAAGTCTCGGCCACATTGGACCCTTGCACGGGACCCGGCGTGGATGCCAGAGGAGGCCCGGGACACAGGAGCCAAAACGCCTTCTACAGGGACAGGCCGGAACCGCTCTCGGCAGCCGGGGAAGCCCGTGACCTCACCCTGGCGCTGTGTGTGTGTTTGTGGGGGGGGTGTTAGTGGGGGGGGTTCGAGGGAAGTAGAACTGGGAAGCCCTGTGTCTTCCTGATGGCACAGTTTGGGTGCTGATTGCTGTTGTTAATTCTCACTCTCAGGTACTTGGATATTTTTCCATTGATTTTTAGAGAGAGTGGAAGGGAGGGGGAGGGACAGAGGAGCATGGATGTGAGAGACACATCGATTGGTTGTATCCCACACGCGCCCAGACCAGGGCCGGGGATCTAGCCTGCAATCAGGGTACAAGCCCTTGCCTGGAGTCAAACCCGGGACCCTTCAGGCCGCAGAACCACTCTCTATCCACTGAGCCACACTGGCCAGGGCTCAATACTGAGTCCTTCTGGACCGGGGTGGGGAGAGATGCGCTCAGATATGCACATCAGAAGGTTAGTCAGCCCTCGGCGAATAGAGAGACCGAGGAAAACCTCCCAACAGTGAGCGGAAACAGAATCTGGACAGACAGCTGCCGTGTCTCACGGGGCAGGAAACAGGACGGAGGGCGCCGGGAGCACAGGACGCGGCGAGGAAACAGACGGAAGCCGGGCCCCAGGCGCGGTGTGAGTGCGCAGTCATCACCACACATGCCGCGGGCCCAGTGCACACTCACGGACAGAGCCGGCGCTCAGGACAGACGGACACAGATTCCATTCCAGGCCCTGCACCCCCCAGGCTGCCCCAGGGCTGGGCAGGGCCCCAGGACCGCGGGGGGGCGGGGGGGAGCTGGGGTGGGACAGGACCCACCTTGCTGCTCGCTGACCTCTGAGCACAGGTTCACGGCCTTCGGTTCTGCATCTGCGACTTTGCTGAAATGACGGCTATTTCCGAATCAGGCTGTGTCCTCGCCGACTCTCCGAGGACCGTTCCTGGTCGCCAGGCCGGCAGAGGGGGGCTCCTGGAATGAAGAGGCACAAATGCCACCATGTCTGCGATGTTTATATACACGTGTGCACCACACGTGAGCCATGTATGACGTTCATGGTGCATTTCCCTATAACTGGCTTCCTTTCCAACCCGATAAGGTTTATGTATTTAAAAACTTCACTCCGGCCTGGCCGGCGTGGCTCTGCGGTTGGACCAGGAGGTCGAGGTTCAATACTGGTCCGGGCCAATGTCCGAGTTGTGGGCTCCATCCCCACTGGGGGCGGGGGTGCAGGAAGCAGCCCATCCATGATCCTCTCTCGTCACTGATGTTTCTCTCTCTCTCTCTCCCTCTCTCTTCCTCCCTGAAATCAATCAATAAATATATATATTTTTAAAAACTTTATTCTGAGGAGGGGCCCACAGCCTTCGCCAGGGAGGTCCAGGCCCATTATGGGATTCCGCGGCTGAGGCCGGATGGGCTGGCTGGTCCCGGGCCAGCTCTGCCCATTGGTCATCGCACCAAGACACCCTCCAGTTGTCCGCCCTGATCCCTGCCCCCGCCCCCTTGTGTGCAGCCTGCAGGTACCAGCCCCTCACCACCCCCGGGGCACAGCCGGCCCCTCCCTCCTCACCCAGTGGAAGGAAGGACCCTGGTCTGGGAAACAGTTCGGCTTCCGAGCTGCCAGCTCCGCACTTGCCCACCTCTGTCCCCGACATCACATCACATCATCTGTGCCCGTTTGAGGCAGCGTTCCCGCCACCTGCACCCCCTCCGCAGCCGCACGGGAAGTGAAGGAAGGAAGGGACGACACCAGCCAGACCCCAGCCAGCGGCCTGTCCCCCAGCCGGGCCTGGCGCACGCACGGGGGCGCAGGAGGTGAGAGCCCGCTGAGCCCTGGGGAAATTCGGATGGAGCTGAGGGCTGGTCCCTTGGCACAGGGACAAAGTTTCCAGATGCGTCCCGGGTGATGGCTGCGCAACATTGGGAATGTGCTTTTTTCTTTTTTAAAATATATTTTTATTGGTTTTAGAAGAAGGGAGAGGAAGAGAAACATGGACGTGAAATCAGAGCATCCATCCAGCTTCCTCCTGCCCCCGCCCCCCTCGGGGACTGAACCCAAAACCTGGCCCTGTACCCTGACCGCAACCTTGTGGTGCGTGGGACGCCGCCCAACCAGCCAAGCCCACCGCACTACCCCACCCCTCCCCTCCCGCCGGGGCCTGAGTGTTGTTAATTGGACACTTAAAAGTGGTCAGAACGGCCCTGGCCATTTTGGCTCAATGTGAGAGCGTCAGCACTTGGACCAAAGGGTCTCGGGTTCGACTCCCAGTCAAGGGCACATACCTAGGTACGTGCCCTGGGCTGCGGGTTTGATCCCTGGCCCTGTTGGGGCACATGCAGGAGGCAACCAATCAATGCGTCTCTCTCACATCAATGTTTCTCTCTCTCTCTCTTTCTCTCTCTCTCTCTCTCTTCCCCTCCCCTTCCCTTACACTTTCTCTAAAAATCAATGGGAAAAATATCTCGGTGAGGATTAACCCAAAACGTCAGGGATAACACAGATTTGAGCAGGTAACCCACCAGATCTATGCGATGGACCTTGGTGACCAGTGAGCAGAGACCACGGTTTCCACAAGGCCGGAGCCTTCACTGGGCACCGAAGACATCGGGTGGACTCACAGCAGAGACCATACGTCCCCTGTCTCCGAGGCAATGGAGTCGCTGGGAAGGGAAGAGGAAGACGACAGAATAGAGACGCCCCCCGCCCCGCCGCTCCCCCCCCGCCTCCCCCCCCCCCCCCCGCCCCGGCTCCAGGACAGCCTCCTGAGGGCCTCGGCTGCAGAAGGAAATCAAAATAGAAATCGCAAACTATTTATAAACGAAGAAACAATGGGAACACTGTGTCTCAGCCCACACGTCCCGGAGGAGAGGTGGACACTGTCCCCGCAAGAAAAGTCATTGGGCAACAAGAAAGCTTAGACAGAAACAGACGGGTTTTCACTGGAGACACTAATGAAACAAGGACATCCAGGCCGGGTGCGGGTCTGCATCTGCCTCTGCCGAGGCGGCGGGCGGCCAGCTCTTCGCTTCGTCCTCTCTGGGCTCGGGAGCCTCCCGGGCCTCGGGCGCTCACATCTGGTCAGATCCCTGCATTTTGGTCAAACCTGCGGTCGGACCGTCGGGCCTGTGACTTTTTCTTTTTTTAATCCTCACCCGAGGATTTTGGTTTTTTTCATTGATTTTTAGAGAGAGGGAAAGACAGAGAGAAACACATTGATTGGTTGCCTCTTGCAGGAGCCCTGACCAGGGCGGGGCGGGGAGAAGCCTGCAACCTACGTCCGTGCCCTGAGCCAGAATGGAACCCGGACCCTTCGGTCTGCAGGCCGATGCTCTATCCACTGAGCCACACCCGCTAGGGCTGGTGACATCGTTAATGGATAGAGTCCTGACCCCTTCCCGCCTTCCGATGGTTATTTCTACTTCTTCTGGAGTCCATCTCAGTGTTTGCTTTTTTTTCTAGAGAATAATCTAGATTTCTTTTTATTTTGTTGGTGCAAAGTGTAGCTAGCATCCTGTTTGTTTGTTTAATATCTTTTTATTTTTATGGATTTCAGAGAGGAAGGGAGAGGGAGATAGAAACATCAATGAGGAGAGAGAGTCATGGATCGGCTGCCTCCTGCACGCCCCACACTGGGGATCCGGCCCGCAACCCGGGCCTGTGCCCCGACCGGGAATCAAACCGTGGCCTCCTGGTTCGGAGGTCAATGCTCAACCACTGAGCCACACTGGCCGGGCCAAAGGGCTTTTCTGAAAGAGCCACACCAGTCCGGGGGCCAGCCCTGGTCCGGGGGGCGGGGACACAGACCTCCCCTCTAACGGGCCGAGGAGCGAACAGTCTGTGGACATGTTTCCCCCCGAAACCACTGCATTGCTGTCACCCCGCTCAGGCCGGACTCGAGGACAGTCCCACTGTGTCCACTCGCAGAACAGTCCCAGGACGCTGGCCGGAGTTTCCGGTTCCTGGCCAGGAAATCGGGTTTCTTAATTGGGGGTGGGGTCCCGGAGCTCCCCTAAATGGCTCCCTGAGTAATTCTGATGCAGGTTCCCGAGGGAACCCCACTCTGAGAGACATCTCCAGTGTCTGAGTGAGGATTTATTTTTGGTTAAGCTTTTCATTTTGAAGTTACAGACCCACATGCCGTTGCCGGGAAAAGCCCGAACACACAGAGTCCCACTGACCCTTTCCCCAGTTCCCGCCCAGGGCAGCATCTTGCAAAATTCTGCTGCAATGTCCCAACCGGGGTCCCAGCACCGCTGGCCACACGGATACAGAACGTTTCGGGGCCACAGGTCTCTCACCTGGGCTTGTCACAGCCACGCCCTGTCCCCCAGCCCCCCATTCTGTTCTCCGCATGTCTATTCTGCTGTTTCCAGATGCTGTGTGCCTGGTCCTACAGGCTGTGGCTTCCGGACGGCTTCTTCCCTCGGGGGACGGGGGTACCTGGGGACACACCCAGGCTGCTGTGCGTAGCAACAGCGACTCCTCTCTCTCCCTTTCTAATATATTTTTATTGATTTCAGGGAGGGAGAGATAGAAACATCAATGATGAGAGAGAACCACTGATTGGCTGCCTCCTGCACACCCGATACTGGGGTTCAAGCCTGCAACCCAGGCACTTGCCCTTGACCGGGAATCGAACCGGGACCTCCTGGTTCCTAGGTCGATGCTCAACCCCTGAGCCACACAGGTTGGGCAATGATTTTTTTTTTTTAAATATATTTTATTGATTTTCTACAGAGAGGAAGGGAGAGAGACAGAGAGTCAGAAACATCGATGAGAGAGAAACATCGATCAGCCGCCTCCCGCACATCCCCCACCGGGGATGTGCCCGCAACCCAGGTACATGCCCTTGACCGGAATCGAACCTGGGACCTTTCAGTCCGCAGGCCGACGCTCTATCCACTGAGCCAAACCGGTTTCGGCCAATGATTTTTTTTTAACCCTCATCCGAGGATATTGATTTAAGAGAGAGAGGGAGGGAGGGTGGGAGGGAGGAACATTGATGTGAGGAAGAAACATCCATCAGTTGCCTCCTGTTCCCACCCTGACTGGGATCGAACCCGAAACCACTGGGTGCAGGGGACAGTGCTCCAAGCCCTGAGCCGCCGGCCCCCGTGGCTGATGTGTCGAAGGGCACTTGTCAGATCTACAATAATAACCTGCTTCGTGTTGATATTTACTGCTGTGTTGCTGACAATTACCTGGAAGAGAAGTTGGGGTGCTTCACTGGGCTGGAAAAAGTTTAGCTAAATCAGAAAGCAGGTCTAATAAGCAAGTTTGTCCTATATCTGTAAAAGGCTAAGTTGACTCGCGCATGCACGATACATATAAAGCTCTCGCTGGTGCCAATCGCATACGTGTGTTTCCATCTGTCATTGTCAATCGTGAATTTGGTTGACACTTCTATTATAGAGAAAGGGCGAGGAGCAATATTAAAATATTTCTTCTGGGGGGGGAGAAAAAATATTTCTTCTAATTAATTTCCTTTCAATGTGCACAAATCCATGCACTGGGCCACTAGTTTCTGTATAAAAAGCAGGAGTTGCCCAAGCCGGTGTGGCTCAGTGGCTGAGCGTCCACCTATGAACCAGGAGGTTACGGTTTGATTCCTCGTCAGGGCACATGTTCGATCCCCAGTGGGGGGCGTGCAGGAGGCACTGATCCATGATTCTCTCTCATCACTGATGTTTTTCTCTCTCTCTCTCTCTCTCCCCCCTTCCTCTCTGACATCAATAGAAACACTTCTTTAAAAAGCTCATCCTGGGCCTGGAACCTAAACGCTAGCCCGGCCCATGAGCCCAGCCCCGGGCACCGGTGTCGGCCGCCGGGGACCAGAGGCTGGGTGCCTGGAGGTCAGGCGGGCGCTCCCAGGGGCCCCGCTGACAGAACCTGCTCTCACACGCAGGGCAGGGCAGGCGGCGGACCCTGCTCAGGTGTTAAGAGCTTCGGGCCAAGTCTGGCACCTGGAGCTCCAGAGGGGGAGTCAGAGGATGGGGAGCCGCTCAGAGCGGGGGCCTCGTGCCAGGGAGACGGGGAAACTGAGGCCCAGAGAGATCACACCCCTGCCAGGACGGGCGCGGGGGGCCAGGCTCTGCCCGACGCGGTCTGTGGAGCGGGAGGGAGGGGCTGGAAAGGCCTGGAAGGCGCCCGGGCCCCTGAATGGAGCTGTCTCCCAACTGGAGGCTGGGGCGGCCGGGGCGCTGCAGGCTCGTCTGTCTGATGAATTTGTCTTAACTTGAAAGGCCCTGGTTTATACGCTCACTTCCTGTTCCCGTCCAGTTGCCAGCAAAACCGCAGGCAGGTTAATTGCACATCCATCACCTGGGGGGCGGCCTGAGCGAAGCCCTCCCTCCTGGTCCCAGCCTCAGCATCGGGGCAGGGCCAGCACCCCCTTTCCACACGCACACACACCCTGCCAACATATCCCCCCGCCCTGGTGTTAGCTCCTCCAGCCACACCTGCACCCCAAAGAGTCCTCTCCAAACTTCTCTGCGCAGCGGCCGGGGGGGAGGCGGGGGGGGGGCGGGGGGAGGCGGGGGGGCGGGAGGGGGCCCCTCGATGTTTCCTAGAGTGAGAATGCGGTGCCTCTCCAGCCTCCAAAGCCGCGTGAGCCACCTCCTTACAATGTGTTTGTTACCTCGTCCCGCGGAGCAGCCGATACACAATGTAAGCAAATAAAGGCTCACCCACCGGAGGCAGGGATGGCATGTGCATAACGCTTTCGGGGCGGGGGGGGGGGGGGGCGAGGTTCAGAACAGCGCAGATTCACACGCTCAGCTGGAGGCTGCGGCTGAAATCAGGGCTGGCTCCGCCCGGAGGCCCGGAGGGAGACTGCCAGCCGCGATCCTCCCGGTTCCGTGGCTCCGTGGCCCAGACAGTCCTCACCATCCGGTGGCTGGTGGCCACGTCACTCCGGCCTCTGCCGTCGGCACGTGGCCTCTCCCCGTGTGCCTGTCTGATCTCCTGTGTGTGCGCAGCCGGGCATGTGCCCCGACTCAGAATCGAACCAGCCACCTCTTGGTGATGGCTGACGCTCAACCACGGAGCCACGCCGGCCGGCCGGGCAGGGGAAATCGGAGAAATACAGAAAATTATAAAGACGAGAAAAATATCCAGGAGCACTTGCGGACAGGCCTGGGCGGGACCGGAGCCACTGCCGCAGGGGCCGGGATCCCCACTGTCCTGGCTGCCCCTCGTCACCCCACCTTCCCTAAGAGGGAGCACCGCTCACCCCCAGGAGAGCCCCCCTTCTACTTTGGGGGCCAGACCCACGGCAAACCCAGCCAACAGGCCAGCAAATAACCCTCCCGATCGCCCGCCTCCCTCGCCCTCCGGCCGCCAGGAAGCCCTGCCTGACGCCCACCCACTTCCTCTGGGTCTGCAGGCTCTTCTCCTTCTACAGCCGGACCTCCTGGCTCTCCCCTTCGCGAGACCCTGGCTGGCTGATGGGTGCCCAGTGTGGGGCCCCCTTCTCTGTGTGACCAAGAACTCCTCACGGGGTGTGTACAGAGGCAACTGACTCATGTTCCTCTCTCTCTCAAAATTAATAATAAAAAAAAATCCTCAAAAATTCTGGCCGGTGTAGTTCAGTGGTTGAACGTCATCCACCTGTGAACCGAGAGGTCAGGGTTCGATTCCCGGTCAGGGCACAGGCCCAGGTTGCAGGCTCGATCCCCAGTGTGGGGCGTGCAGGGGGCAGCTGGTCCATGACTCTCTCTCATTGCTGATGTTTCTCTCTCTCCCTCTCCCTTCCTCTCTGAAATCAGTAAAAATAAAATTAAAAAAAGAACTCCCCACAAATCAGGCACATGCCCTGGAGCCAGCCCGGGAGGGCCATCACCTTGGGCTTCTGTTCCCAGCTGGGCCTGGTGGGCAGGATGTCTCGGTACGGACCACGGGTCACCTCCCCCAGTGGCTCAGCCATGGAAACCCGAAGAAATCCATGGACGAACGCTGCTTCGAACCTCGAACCTCAGACCTCGGGGTTGACGCTGCTGTCCCCGTTCTGCTGCACACCCCCCGCCCAGGCGCAGAGCTGGGGACCGGGCCTCCCACACCCACTCAAGGGTTAACGGAGGCCTAAAAGCAGCCCTCTTGTTGGGAAGCCCCAGGCGCTGATGCCTGTCCCGTGGTCTCCACGGGAGTGAGGGGCAGACAAAGCCGTGTTCATCCGGCCCGGGTCGCTGATAGCAGCACAAGGACCCCATTCTCCGCTGTCCCCAGCTGCGTCCCCTCCCCCAGGAGCCTGCCGCCCGGGAGGCCCCGAGGGCGAGGGCTCAGCTGCTGGGGCCAGGCCTGCGAGGGGCCTCCCGGAGCCGGTTCTGCCTGAGCGGTGCGGACAGCTGCAGTCAGCCAGCTCATCACGCGGTGGCGGGAAGCGCCTGCATCTCCACAGCCGGTTTCTGAGCCTGAAAGTGGAGGTTCAGCCCCTTAGTGTCCTCCTGTTGGTTCCAGCCCACAGGACGGTTGGGGACCTGGCGTCCAGGTCCTGCCAGGCTTGGGCGCGAGCGGCCCTCCCGGCGGCAGGGACGGTGGCCGGCCTGGCGCAGCCCTCACCGTGGGCTCCCACCTCGGGCAGGGCCCCGGGGCCAGGGCGGGCGCTTCCCCGGGAGAAGGCCGGTGGGTCCTCTGTGGTGCTGTGGCCCCAAGTGCCCAACTGCGTCCTGAGGCCCACGCTCTCCTGCCCCGGCCGTGAGCGTGGGGCTGCCCGGGACCCAAAGGCCGGTCGCCCGTGGCCTGGCCTGGAGGATCTGGCCCGGCTCCCGCCCCGCGGGACGGCAGCGAGTTCCCTGTCTCGCCGTTTGCTCATCTCTGCCCTGGCATGGCCCTCGCCCGGTCCCAGGCTGCCCGGAGGCCCCAGTGCGTGTCGAGGCTCCGGCAGCCAGGAGGCCGGGGAGGGTGCGCTCTCCCTGAGCACCTGGCCTCCCCTCCGGTTCCCTCGGGAGCACCGTCACCCCCACTGTTGGGAGCCGGCTCCCAGGCCCGAGCGGCGACCCGGCTGCACTGCCTCTTGCCCAAGCCCGGGTCTCGGGGAGCGCGGCGCGCCGGGCAGGAGGAAGCCGGGGATTTAGTCCCGGGGTGGAGGAGGGGTGGGGGGGTGCGCTCTGCGCCGGGGTCTGGCCGCTGCCCTTGCGCCCCCGGGAATGACCTTCCAGCGGCCGGACAAAGGCCGGCGGGGCGGGCGGCGCCTTTAAGGATGCGGCGCGGCGGGGTCGGTGCCAGGAGGCGCCGAGCGCGCCCCGGGGGACCCCGCACGGCGGAGGAGAGAGCGGCCAGGCAGCGCCCGCCGCCTGCTCACAGGCTCTCCCGCGGGCCGGAGTGGGGGCTGGGCCCGGCCCTCCCCTGCGCTCCCCACGCGGGCTCCACGCGGTGCGGACCGGGACTCCGCGCCGATGCAGACCCCGGAGTTGGGGAGCCGAGCGAGCGCCGGGGGCACGTAGGAGCCCCAGTCGGGCCCGGGCCCTCCGGAGGGGGGGATTGGGGTGCGGAGCTCCGGGCCCGCAGGGCCGGCCGGGGCGCGCGGAGAGCGGCCTCGCTGCTGCCCGGGATGCGGCGGGGAGCTGGCGGGTCGCGGAGGGCGGGACCGGGCGAGGGTCGCGTCCCTCCCCAGCCCGCGGCCCGGAGCCCGAATCCGGGAGGAAGCATCCGCGTGGGGCTCGGGGCGCACGGCTCGCGGCGACCACACCTCCGCCCGGCCGCTCGGTCCCGGGCCGCCCCGCAGACGCGCGGGGCCGGCGTGGAGCGCAGATGAGAGTTCGCTCCGCTCCCATCCGTTTTCTGTTTCGTGTCACCGGGCCCGCGTGGACAGGGAAGCGCCTCGCCCAGGCCATAAATTTGCGATTGTGGCGCCTCCGGCCGCCTCCCTGTTCTAGGGCGCAGGGCGGGCCCGGCGCGGTCGGGCGGCCGCTGGGGAACCCGCCGCCGGAACGGAGGGAGCCGCCGCGAAGCCGCCCCGGTAGGTGCTGCGCGCGCTTCTCCCAACGCGGGTTTGGGGGCGCGCCCGCCGCCCACCGCGTGGCTCCGTCTCCCAAAGGCCTTTGTTTCTGGCCTGGACGCAGGGGCTTTGAGCCCCCTCCTCCCGCCCTCGGAGGCCGTTTGCATGGCAAGCGCCTGCCATTAAAAATACCAATCAAACCCAACACAGTCAGGTCTGGAGAAAGGACAGCCCCTGGCTTGCGCGGCGCCCCTGCTCTTGGAGATGGGGTGGGGTGGGGTGGGGTGGGATGGGGTGGGATGGGGTGAGGTGGGGTGGGGATGGGGTGGGATGGGGTGGCGAGTGGGGCAGCGGCAAGCTGGGCGGGCGTTCGCATGTGAGAGGGGCCCGGCCCAGGGCGGCCAGTGGCCCACCTGGCCCAGCCGACCGAGCTCCCGCAGGCCCTGGGCACGCGTCCTCGGAACTGGGCCCCCACAGGCTCCTGGCCTTCCTGCTGGGGCCGTGGGAAGCGGGAGTTGCTGGGGAGTGTCTTTGGGACACTTCCCTGGACCCCCGCCCCCCTCCTTAGGGGGTTATGGCTGCAGCCTCACGGGGGATGGAGGTGGAAGGTGTGTTTCTGAGAGGCGGACCTGCTGAGTGATTTTTAATTAGACCATTGACTGTCCTATTAACAAAGGACGCGGACGCGGTGGCCAGGCCAAGGGTGGTCCCCTGGCTGCGCCCATCGGCCCTGCGCCCGCCTCTGCCTGGCCAGGTGGAGGGCTTTGCTGCTTGGGGGCATTTGGATGGGCATCATTGGAGTCTCTGTGCCGCAGGGAACCAGGCCACGGATTCGCCACCCCAAACAGGGGGGAGGTGAGCAAGGCCAGCCCGGAGCCCGCCCAGCCGCGGTGAGGCCTGGTTCTCCCTCCCGCAGGCCGGCTGGGCGGCTGCCGCAGGAGGAAAGTTCTGGGGCTGCAGGCGGGGCAGTGGGGAGAGGCCTGGGAGGTTGCAGGGGGGCGGGGGGTGAGCTGGGTCTGTGACGTGCTCGGGGAGCCGGGCCAGCGACTCCCCAGGCAGGAGGGGAGGCCAGGTGCGTGCCACCCAGGCCTCCTGCTTTGTGTCAGGAGCAAGTCTGAATGGGCATCGCCCTGCCCTCTGGGGCCCTCTGCTGGGGCCGGGGCGGGAGGGGCAGCCGGCAGCTGGGGCTTTGCCAAGTCTGGGAACAGGAGGAAATCCATGGGAAGCTGGCCGCCAGGTTCCTCCGCCCCCCCCCCCCCCGCGGGAGCAAGGGCAGGTGCAGCCCCCCCGTACGCCCCCCCCCCCCGGCCTGCACCTCGGAGCTCTGTACCTGGGGCTCAGGGGACCCTGTTGGGCGTGTGTGGTGGTGCTGGGGCGGTGGGGGGGGGGGGTCTGCCAGGTCCCAGGCCTGTCCCTTAGTGCCTCCTGGCCTGGACCGCCTGGGTCTCCTTGGAGGAGGCCCCCCATCCAGCCTTCATCTCCCCAGCCGCCCCTCAGTGTGAGACCAGGCCCGGCCGTCGGCCCCCCAGAGGCCGCGTCCAGACGCACCCTGACAGTGACACGTGTAAACACACCCAAACACAGCCCGGAGCGGCCGCAGCCACTGCTTACTCGGCACTTTCCCGGCGGCTGGGCTGCACGGCTGCGGGGGCAGGTGTCCTTGGGGGAACGGGAGCCAGGCTCAGGGCGGGCGGTGCCTGGAAGCACCGGGCAACCAGCCCCTTGTAAGGCCCTCCTGGAGCTTCTGTCGCCAAGCAGGGCCATTCCAGCCACTAAGCCACCCACCCCAGTCCTACAGGCAGGCCCTGGAGTCCTTCCTCGGGCAGGACGACGAGGCCCAGTGTGGGTCGCCCTCTGCCAGCGGACCCCCCCCCCCCCCCCCCCGTGTCTGCCTCAGAGAGTGGGCATAGCTCCCCAGAGAGCAGGCTTCCTTGCCTCCTCCGCCCAGACTGGGCAGGTCGCATTCCCCGCCCCAATTCCTTCCCAGATGTCCCTGGGGGTCCCCGGCCTTCCTCCAGCCAAGATGGGACGAGGGCCTGGAGACTTCCCTCACCCCGGGGGTTCCAGGCACCCCCATATCCCTTTCACAATAATAACTATCACACCATCGCTGATAAAGAGGGAGAAGCTGGCCTGGGACACTCCTGCCCGTTTATGAAAATCTCCTCCATGGAACCCAAAGGGCCTCTGGTTTGACCTCACACAGCGGCACCGGAATCCGCCTCCCTGTGAGCAGCCGCCTTGCATTTAGCCTCAAATTACTGCTCCCCGTTATCAGGCACCTTCCGGCCGCGGGGGCGGGGCAGCCTCCTGACCTGGTTGGACAAACCAGCAACCAGGGCATGAAAGCCCCTTAGGACGCAGGGGACCCCACTGTTCATCTGACTTCAAAGTGTCCCTCCCCCGGCGGATCTGGTTGCCTTTTAAAACTTACAGCCACATCCCCAAGTCTCCCCGAGCCGCCACGGCCTGCAGCGAGGGGAGCAGCTGCGCCGGCCTGCAGGCCCCTGCTCAGGCCTGAGCCAGGCTGTGGAGGAGGGACTCAGCCCAGTGCCCAGGGCCCGGCCATGCTGCGGGGATGTGGCCTGGCCGGCTCCTGACCATGCTGCTTCCTCCAATCCTGGGCCTGGGAGCTGCCCGCCCCTCCCGGACACCTGAGCCCTCGGTGGACCTGCTAATGGTGGAGGGGCTAGGACTGCAGGCTGGTTTGGTGGGGGCGGTCCCCTGCCCTCGGGGGGTGGGGGGGTGGGGGGGTGGGGTCCGAGAGATCGTCACCGTCCTCTCCCCTCCAAAATAGGCCGCCTCCCAGCAAAGCTCAAGCCCCCTACACAGAGACGTGGTCAAGAGAAGGCTACTCGCCAGGCTAGCCAGGTCCCAGGCAGCACCTGGGGGACGGGGTGGAGGAGGGGGGGAGGCTGGGACTGGCGATTCTGACCTCCCCCCTCCCCAACCCAGTTCCTGGGGGCACTAGGGAAGGCCCAGATGAAAGAAGCCACCCCCACATCTGGGGCAGAAGACCTCATTCAGAGAGTGGGGGGACGGGGGGAGGCAGCCCTACCTCCTGGAGGCTGCAGTGGGCTAAGGCCGGCCTCCCCGGGTGGTTCTGGGGACATTTGGTTCTTTTTCCACCTTCTTACTCCAGAGGAAGGATCCAAACCGCAACTCGTGTCCTGGCCGTGGGGACGGAGCTGACCGAGGGCAGCCACATGCCTGGTCCAGGGGGGAGGCCGAGGGTGGGTGGGGGTGCTGTGAACCCTCCAGCCCCTCCTGGGCCTCAGGCCACCCTTCTCCGTCCCACACGTTCCCCACCCGCTGGGCAAGTACCCGGTGCAGAGCCTCAGCCAGCCACCTGGCCCTGGCCTCTGGGTCTCGGCCCCTGAGCTCTGATGGGAGGAATTAAGAGTCGATTTTTGTCAAGAAATTGTTTCTAATTTGCCCATTGACTAATGGCCCAGGGAACAATGGAGACAGCACACGATAGTCTGGGCCCAGATCCGGGCTGCTCTGGGCCCAAGCGGGGCGTGTGGTTGGAGCGGTGACTAATTCACGATTTTATGTAACCCGCCTGACACCCCTTCCTCGTGTGAAACACTGATTATTTCAGGGTTCCAGGTGGCAGGAGCAGAGGCACCTCGATCTGCCGCCACTTTCAGGGCACAGGGAGTGGGTCCAGGGCTGGGGAGAGGTCCAGGGGGGACAAGGGCCCCCAGGCTGTGCACGGAAAGGCAGGTTCTCTGGAGAGCTGGTGTGTGGTTGGGTGTGCATGTATGTGATGTGCACGTGTTTGAGCATGTGCTTACATGTTTGATGTGTGCTCACAAATGAGACTGCACGCGAGTATCATACGTGTGCGTGAGCACTGTGTGCGTACCCGGGTGTCAGGGCACGGTTGGCTGCATGGGGCGTCCGTTGTCTTCTCCTCAGACCAGGGGTGGGTGTGCAGGGGGTGGGAGAGCGCCCCTGGCTGCATTCCAGGCTGGCTCTGCGCCCAGCTGGCCTGAGGGGAGCCCATCCACTCGTGCAACCCCAGGCGATGGGATTGCAGAGCCCTGGACAGCCCGACCAGCGTGCTGTCCCCTCCTCTCCTCGGCCTCTCCCTTCCCCATGGAAGGAGAGCCTGCAGCTCCCCACACCGTGTTTCTCAGAAATTAAAAACGTTTGTCCGCTCAGGACAGCAGGGAGAGTAAGAAGCGGCCCGGAGGTTTCCTGGGGCGGGTGGTGTGCTCAGCCAGACATGCCCGCGGCCGCCTGCTTCCCGTCTTCGCGGGGAACACGGGAGCTTATTTTGGTACCACGGGAGCTGCTGAACGCCGCCTGCCTGGGCAGCTGCCAGCCCCTGCGCATCCAGCAGGCCCGTCGGCAGCTATTGCTGTAACAACTGTTTTGAAACAGCACTTAAAAAAAAAAAAAAGGCCCGCTGATCTGCTGTGAGTGACGCTGGGGGAGAAGGGAGAGGAGGCCGCAGGCAGGGAGCTGTGGCCTGGCCAGGCCCATGCACCCCGGCCGCCAGGCCCACCCCTCGCGGCAGCTTCTCTCTGATGCCAGGCAGGAGGTCAGGGGACAGGACCCAGGGTTTCTGGGAGCCAGTTCTCACCCCTAAATCAGGAATCAGGTGAGGGATGCCAGCAGCAGAGCCGGTGTGGGGGGAAGGACGGCCTGACCCCTGATGTCCTCTGCAGCCCCATCTCCCGAGGAGGCCGGGGTGGGCCATCAGCCAGGCTCCAGGACCCTCAGGCAACCTTCTGGGGGGGGGTGTTGGGGCAGGATTTGGGGTCCTGGGGTGGGGCTTACCAGAACGGCGCCACACCCCCACACACTGGTAGAGTGGGGGCTGGAGGACCCCGCCCCTCCCCCACGGCAGGGCCGAGGCTGGAGCTCCCAGCCCCGCTGCAGGGCTGCCGGGGCGCTGGGGTTGCGGGGGGCACCTGCAGGACCCCGCAGGTCGCTAGGGTGTTCTCTCTCTGGAATGGAGAACGTTTCTCTTCTCTTATATTAAAAAAAATTGCAAATGGAATTTGAAAACAAAAGATAAGGTTCCTAGGCCGGAAAACAAGCTCATGGGAGAACTCGCTTCCAAAGAAGAGTAGGAAGCGCCATCGGCGAGAGGCACCCTGCGGGGCCGGGCCTCCGGGGGCTGCGGAAGCTGGCGGGGCCCGGGGCGCGCGGACCGGGCAGCCTCGCCGCGCCAGGCCCCGGAGCCGGAGGCAGCGGGAGGCCGCGGCGTGCGGCGCGATTTCTCCGGAGCCGGGCCGGGCCGCTGCCTCGGGGTGCGCGGGAAGCGGGCCAGCGCCTCCGTAGCCGCGGGGTCGGGACCCGGGAGATCCGTCTCCGCGCACTCACCCGCCCGGCAGCTTCGCCCTCTGGAGGTCCCGGCCCCGGCCGAGCCCGGCGGCCGCGCCCAGCCCCCGCACCCACCCCCGGCCGGCCCGGCCCGGCCCGCACCGGGACCTAATCCAATCGCCCGGCCTAATGAATAGCGGCGCTAATCGCAGCTCCGGCGCTCCAGGGGTGGATGCGCCGCCTCTCCTCCCGCGGCCGCCGGGGTCGCTCCGGAGGGCGCAGCGCTCGGGGCAGGCCAGCGGCTCCCGCCACGCGGGGCACGGTCCCCGCCGCCGGGTCGGGACGTCGCCGGAGCCGGGACTGCAGTCCGCGCTGCTGGTCCTGCGCCCCGGCCTGGCCCGCGGAGCCCTGGCGCTGACCTGCCAGCCCCGGGCTCTCCGGAGCCCCCCCCGCGCCCAAGCCCCCCGCCCCCCAAGTCAGAAACGCCCGCGGGCGAAGGCCGGCCGGGCCGAGCGCCCGCTTCCCCTCTCCTCCGGGTCCCTTTGATCCGAGGGCTCTCCCCGCACCTCGGCTCCCGGGCCGCCGGGTCGGCCCGCGGGGGTCCTGGAAACGGTCCCCAGCTTATCTCCTTTCATCCAGCGGCCTTGGGCCGCCTTGAAACCGCGGAGCCAGTAATTGCTTTTTTCAGGAGGCCTTGTGCCGACTGGACAACAGCCAATCAGCGCCTTGTTTACACTCGGTGATTGACAGCCTGCTGGCGGAGTGCCAACCAATCCCCGCGCTCCCCCGGGAGCGGGCGGGGGAGCCGGGAGAGGAAGGAGACAACAGAAGGCCTTGGCTTAACCCCTTCGTGTCCCCACCGGAGTGAGTCGGTGGAGAATTTCTAACGCGTGTGCCTATGTTGGCTGGCGTCTAGGTTAAATACGCTTTTTTTTTTGTCCTCCAGAGGGGGAGGCAGAGATTCACATGTAGAAAGAGGAGTAAAAATAATGTATCCATCGCCACTCAGACATCACCTTGACTCCCAAGAATAAATAGCATTTCGTTGGAGAATATTTTTATTTTATTTTTTTGTGGCTTTTTTTGTTGTTGTTGTTGGAGAATTTTTTAAAAGTGGGTTGCATGTGATTACCATGAAGATAACGGTTCAGTGGCTCTTTTTTTAACTGGGGCGATAATTTAGCAGAATTTCAGGAGAGTGGCGTAGAGAATACTATGCAGTTCTCACTCCGCGCATATCAAGGTGGACCTATTTTTCTAAATCTAGTTGCAGATGAAAAAAGGGCAATCTTTGTCTTGGCCATAAATCCTAAATTTACATTTTGATCGGTGCTCAGTTGCAAAGTGAAGTCGAGAGAGATAAAAACGGAGGGTCCGCAGATAATGACAGGACTCTCCCCCTGGGGTCTGCTTCCTGAGGCGGGGGCGGAGTAGACCGGTAGGCGACTGTGGAGTTCGTGCTCCCCAGGCCGCAGGGATGCGGGTGCGTGTGTCCGAGCAGGCGGAGTCTCAGAGTGGTGGGAGGGCCGGGCATCCCGAGGAATCCTCTGTGCTTGGAGTTGGGGCCTACCCGTGCCTTGATCAGCCACCTGCCAAGCGGATCCCAGGTATAAAAAAGCATCTGCTTTAAAGGGTGTTGCTCTTTCTTCTCCTGGACTCTGTGCACCAGAAGCCAAACGTTAGACCTACTGATTACATGAAAACACACACACACACACGCACACACACACACCCCACAAAAAACAACCCCCTCTTCTCCCCCCGCCCCCCCGCCCCCGCGCGGACACGCGCTCCCACTCGCCCCTGCTCCCTCTCCCGCCCGCGCCACCACATTCCCATTCAGCAGCAACGATCTGCGCAGAGGGAGCTGCGCAGTCGCCCGGCTTGAATTAAGCGCCAACGGGCTCGGTAGTAGCCCTGCTGCTCCCTGATTGGCAGCTCCCTGGCCTGGCGCCAGCCTATTGGGAGGCCTGTTTACGCGGAATGAGTGGCACGAGCTCCCGGCCGCGGAGGGCCGCGCGGCCAATCAGCGCGCGGGCTGCTCGGGGCTGAGTGGCACGAGCTTATTAGTATGCAGGGCCCGTGGCCGGCCGCGCCGGGCTGCGGGGCTGAGAGCCGCTCTGGATGGGCTGGCTGGAGTCGTGGTGGAAGCGCTGCCTTTACAGGGCAAGTCAGCACATTGAAAATACCAATAGGAATACAAAACAAAGTCACATTTACTGGGTTCATTGTATTGCATTCAATTGTATCCAGGACACAGCCTCCAGTAAGTAACTGAAATTGCTTTCATTTTTTTGGTATTTTTGTTATTGTTTTATTTTTTTTTTTATTTTGGCTTTGGGGATTTACATTTTTAAGCAAGAGAGAATCAGGGTTGTGCTGTTAAGAAATATATATCTCCTCCCTTTAAAAAAATCCGTTAGAATGTCGAGCAGGTTTTTTTTTTAAAGACGGACAATCTATAAGAGCGATTTTTTTTCCTCTGAAAAATTTTATCGACCGGTTTTACCCCCCACCCCCACCCCGTAACGCTCCTTGCTTTGCTCTGAGCGCTTGTTGTCTCGATCGACACCCAGCATTAAAAATAAATAATCGCGACAGGACAGGGACCGTCAGGCTGGCTGCGTCCCACGCGAACCGCGCGGGCGGCTGCGGGCTGACCGTCGCCGAGGTCCCGGACGCCGCCAACGCGCGCCGGCTCCGGTGGCACCACCAGCGAACCCCGATTGCTTGCCCCCCCGCCCCCCGTGCCCCTCCCCAGAGCAGACCCGGTCGGCCCCGCCCGGTCGCTCCGTGGTGCAGGGAACCGGCGGGCTGGTGGTGGCCAGGCCGCTGACCAGAGGGGCTTTGCGGCTTGGTGCGGGGCGAGGATGGATAATGGCGAGATTTCCGGGTTTCGGTTTCCAGAGCCTAATTCATGGGGGGGGGGGTGAGGATGGAGGAGGGAGCGGAGCAAGGCCAGCGCTGCGGGGTCATTTTCGCCGCGCGCGATCCGGGCAGCCAGAGGGGCTCGGGCCACGGCCTGCGAGGCGGGGTCTGCCGGCCGCTGCGCCCCGGAGGACCGTCCCCCGGAAAGCCGGCGGGGGGCGGCCGTTTCGCAGGGAGCGGGTTTTTCGGCGGCGCCCGGCCTCCCGTGCGCGCCCGGCCGCAGCCCAGCCCGCAGGCCCCGCGGATGGCGCCGGGGGAGCCAGACCGAAAGGGGTCCTGGTCCTCGCGGAGTCTGAGCGAGGGCGGGTTTTGAGGGGCGCAATTTAAAAGCAAAGCAAACCTAAGGGATCCCACATCCTGGGCCGCGCGAGCCGCGAGAAGCAGGGACGGTCGGCTCTGGAGACCTCGCCCCGCCACCGGGTTCCGAGGTTCGGTTCTTACAAAATGCCCTCGTCAGCGGACCTCGGGCGGCGGGGCCCTGCCGGCGCTCCGTTTAGATGGGCCCGCGTCTCCGTCCCGTGCGGCGGCCTCCTGGGGTGGGGGGTGGGGTGGGCTGGGGGGCTCGGACCCTGGGCCCCGCGGGGGGCTGCTCCGGGGCTCCGGGCCCAGGCCTCCGCGGCCGCGCGCCCCGCTCGGGTTCCGCAGGCCTCGGGAGCCGCGCGCTGGCGGGCGGGAGGCGCGGCGCGGCGTCTCCCCGGGAGCAAAGGACACAAAGAAAAGCCCCTGCGGCCGGGCCGGCCTCGCCGCGGCAGGAGGGGCCGCAGTAACTCACCCCCGTGTGCGTGGGACTCCGGCGGGCGGGCGAGGAAGGGCCGCGCCGCCCGATCCGCCCGGGACGTGGGAGTTAAAATTGCCGCTGGCAGCGGAGCCCGCGTCCCGAGAATCGGAGCAGCTCGCGCGCTCCGGACAATTTTGAAAATTTTTTATTGGAAACGGAGGAATCTCACAAAACAAAAGCGTGGCGCGCACTCGGCCCCCGGGCACGCCGCCCCTCCGGCCCGCGCGCGGCGCCTTTGAAGCCGCCGGTTCCCGACCTCCCTCCCCTCTTTCTTTCCCTTTGTCCCGCCCGCGCCCCCCGCTCCCGCTCCCGCCCCGCGGAGGCCCGGGCGGCCTGGCGCGCGCGGCGCAGGCCCGAGAGACGGCGCGCCGAGTGATTTGTTAGACCCGGGGACGGAGCCGGCGATCCCGGAGGAGAGGGCGCCCCAAACCCCTTTGTATGAACTTGAGAGACAAGGAGGACTCGGTGTGTGGGGCAGAGGCTCCCCGAATAAATATTAAAGAAGCTTATCAGCTGAGCAAATATGTATTCACTCCATACATTATGTTTTCGGTTATAGATTAAATCAGGCACAAAAACAGCCCGCAAATAAGACGTGGTAGCTCCCGCAGCGTGCCAGGTTGCGATGTAAAATGGCACTCGCGACGCAGGGAGCGTCTTCCTCGCTTTGTTGTGGCGCCGGGACAGCAACGGACAGCACGGGCTTCTGCAGAGTTCACCGCGCAGACCACGGCCCGGTCCGCCTCCCTTTTGTTGGCGGCGATAGGAAATAGGAACAACGCGGACTCGGGACGGGAACCGCGCCCGCTTTGAGAAGCCCACGTGGGCGCAGCGCCGGCCCGTTTGCTCCGCGCTCGGCGTCTGAAACTGTCCCCCGTGTAGCCCCGGCGTGGGCTCCCCGCTTAGGGAGGGGGCGAGGGAGGAGGGAGGTGGGGCATTTGTACGAGGCCCTGCCCGGCGATGGGGGCGAACGACGGAAGCCCGGGGTCCGCTGGGACCCCGGCGGGGGCGAACGTTGCCCTGAGCCCCACTGAGTCTCCGAGGGCCGAGCTGGGCGCGGCAGACCCCAGGTCCACGGGCCGCCCGGCGCCGCTCCCTAAGCCCAAAGAGCGGGCGCTGAAGGGGGGACCCCCGTGGCTGCTTCGGGGTGCGGAGAGAGGGAATAATTTCTGACGCTCAACGCGTTCCCTCCACCCAAAGCCCCCAACCCGCAGAGGAAGACCCTGGGCGGATCGGATGGGGGGCGGGGTGATTGTTCTGGCCTCGCCAGGAAGCGCGGGGCTCGGGGACCGCGGGCCGGCACTGCGGCGTGGCGGCCCGGAGACGCGGGCGGCGGACGCCGAGCCGGGGCTGGAGGGAGCTGGCCCGGGGTCCTGGCTCGGGGCCTGGTCCGGTCGGAGCGGGGGGAGGGGGCGGTGAGTTCAAAAGAACGAACTGGAAAACGCATGGGGGGATGGGAAAGGGGAGAAACGGAAGGTTATAAAAAAACTCCTGAGTTACAATCAATAAAATTACTCGCTTAATTAGCACGGTTACTCGGCTCGGGGCGTGCAGGGGAGCTGGGCCTCGCCGGGAGGGGAGAGGGGGCCGCGAGCGACCCCGTCCTGCCACGGAGACGCCTCTGGGCGGCGGGGGAGGGGAGAGGGTGTGCGCGCGAGTGTGTGTGTGAGTGTGTGCGCGCGTGATGGCTTCGCAGATTTGGGGTTTGATCACCCCGCGGAGCCAGCAGCCCTTTGCCGCGGCGCCCTCGCCGCAGGGACCCGCGGGGACGCGAAGGGGAAGCGGCGAGGGGTGCGCTGGGCTCCCCCGGGCTCCCCCGGGCCGAGCGTGGCCGGGACGGTGCGTGTGCGCGCGGGGACCGGGGAGGCGGGTGGCCCAACTCGCGTGCGTGTCGTGGGGCGACGCGCCGTGGGGCCTGGCCGTGGCTCGGGGCCGCAGGGGGCTGGGGGGTCGGGGGAACGGGCCGAGCCCCCAGTCACCGAGTCTCCTCTGCTTCCCTCCGCAGACCATGGACCCGCACGGCGGCCGCCGGCTCGGCGCACGGCCGCCCGCCGAGGAGCCCAGCCCGCCGGCCTGCTGACCGGCCCCGCCGCCGCCGGTGACCCGGACGCCGCCTCCTGCGCGCCGCCCGCGCGCCGCCCGCGCTCCGAGTCGCCCCCGGGCCCCGGCCGCGCTGCTCCCGGGAGGCGGCGGCGGGCCGGGGCCGGGGCCCGGCATGGATGGCCGCGACTTCGCGCCGCCGCCGCATCTGCTGTCGGAGCGCGGGAGCCTGGGCCACCGCAGCGCCGCGCGCCTCGCCCCGGCCGGGCCCGCCGCGCAGCCCGCCGCGCACTTCCAGCCCGGGAAGTACTTCCCGTCGCCGCTGCCCGTGGCCTCGCACACAGGTCAGTGCCGGCCGAGAGGGCCCGCGGGGCGCGGCCGGGGTCGAGCCGGCGCCCGCCCTCCTCTCTCCCGAGCTCTCCCCGCAGCCTTCGCTTTCACTTCCCGGCTCCGGCCAGGCGGCTGTCCCGGCGCGGAGCGAGGTCTCCCGGCCCCGCGGCCGTGGAGGCGGGTCCTCGGGGTCGCAGTGGCCTTCCCGGTGCCCTCTCCACGGGGCAGCCGAGGCCGCTCAGAACGGCCTGGCCCCCTGCGCCCGCCCTGCGGAGCCGCAGCCGCGGAAGCCTCCCCCCGCGGCCGGAGACCTTCCGGGCCGGACCGCGAGGCGCTTTCCGCGGGGACAACACGGCTGTTGTGACGGGTCGGGGGGGGACGCGGTGGCCCCGGGAGGAGGGCGGGGGCGCGGGCGCGCGTTCCTGGGGCTGTGGTGTCAGACGAGCAAATCCCGTTTCTATAAAAAGCCTGGAAGTGTCAGGGCGAGAATGGGTTTGCAGGGGCGCTTCTGCTGGAGCGAGGGCCTCCGGGATCCCCGCTCCGCCCGCGGCTCCGGGGGAGGGCGGCCGCCCCGGATTTCGGTGCAGGCGAGTTCAGAGCGGATTGGCTCCCAGAGGAGAGAGCGGGCGCCCCTCCCGGAGGCTGGGTGCGGCGGGAGCTGGCCCAGGCCTCCGAGCAGTCCCTCTCTGGGGTGGGGACGTGGGTTTCCCGGTGGAGCTGGGTCCGAGGAGGCGCCGGGCCGGGCGCAGGGGCAGCTACCTCCCCGAGATCCCGGAGGCCCCTGGCCGGCCGGCGCGTTTGCAGCGAGCTGGGGACCGCGGTCACCCTGGAAGGCTGGGTGGTTTGGGTGGCAGTTTGTTCTGAACATCAGCAGCTTGGCCTCTTCGGTTGTTGCTAATTTGGCAGGAACAGTTATTCTTGCTAGCTTGATGAACTGTGAATACTAATAAAATTATATCAGCTTTAATGGGATTACAATTAGTGTGTGGATTAAAACGGAGGGCAGAGTCTGGCCAGGAGGGGCCGTGTCAGAAGGAGCCGCCATCAGGGAGAAAAACCTACATTTCCTAAAAAGAAAAAAGAAAAAATGCTGGGCCTGGCTTCATCACCAGTGGGCTGTCAGCATCTGCAACGTGAGGAGATGCAAACAGTTAGCCGGGCGCGGGGGACCAGCCTCCGGGCGCGGGGGGCCAGCGACAGGCGGAGGCCACCCCGATCCCGCCAGCCAGCCAGCCCCCTGCCAGCTGCCCTTTCTAATGTCTCCCTCTTCCTTCCTCTTACTCCTTCCTCTCCCTTCCTTCTCCTCCCCTGCATGTATAACTCGAAAGAGAAAAAGTACTCGCCTGGGCCGCTGCTGATTTAAAAATCTCTCCCCGGCTGCCCCTGTGGTGGGGACAGTCTCCCCTGCCCCGGAGATGCTGCCCGCCCCGCTGGCCCAGGCCCCGCTGGGGTCCGAGGGCAGGGGCTCTCAGGGCTGCAGGGACAGTGGCTCCCTGCTGCTGGATCCAGGCAGGCATGGAGGCTGAGCCTGCAGGTTGGGGGAGGGGGAGGCCATGCCTGCCTCTCCTCCTCACCCCCCTAGCCCTGCCCTCCCGCCTGGCAGGGACCAGCACCTTGAAAACAAGGGTCCGAAAGGCCCTGGGCATGGCTCTCCGGGTAGCACACGGGCAAGCCAGGGCCATCCCCTGGGTGGCGTGGCTCGGCTGGGTTCCCCTCCCTGTTCCCCAGCCCCTGCCGCCCGGTCCTGCTCGGCCGCCATTTCTCCTTGGGGCCCGTCTCCACGTGCAGGCTCCACGGAGTCAGGAGGGAATGTGGTCGTGTGGCCCAGACCATTGTCTCGCTCGTTGCCCGGCTGACCACGTGGCCCTCGGAGCCTCGGGCCTGGAGGGTTTAGAGAAACGGGGTGGGGGCCGGCCTGGACCGTGTCCTTGACCTGAAGGCCTTCCCCGTGGGCAGGGTGCTCCAGGGGGTCCCCAGGGCACCCTGGCTGGGAGGGCCATGTGTCCCACCCCCTGGGGACTGGAGAGACCTATTGTGTGACGGACAGTGTGTCCGCGAGAAGCACCTGCCACTGAAAAGGCTTTCGAAACGAGCGAATGAGTGAGAGCCAGAATGTTGTGTCGGTTTCTGAAATTTAGCGACATCATTGTTTTAAAAAGAGAGCCACTTCGCGTCGGTCTGTATTTCTCTGTGATCTGGTGTAGAAAGAACCAAGTCCTCGTTAAGTTAAAAATGGGATTTTTACATCTCGTGTCCGGGTTTCCAAATGGCCAGTGAGGGGGACTTCCTGCCCCTCTCGGGTGGCCTGGGGCTGCGGCCCCTCCCTCTGCCGGCTGCTCCCTGCCTGGGGTCGCTGGGAGCTTCCTCCCGGTGGCCGGGCCGGAGCTGGGGAGTGGGAGGCAGCCCGGAGACACAGCCCCCGGCGTCCGAGGCCGCTCCTCCGGCAGGGCCCCGGCTGGGCCCGTCCGCTCTCCCATCCCCATCCCGTGCTGAGCATGTCCGCCGGAGGGACCTGGTGGGATGTGGGGCTCCGGGCGCTCCTGCCGCGTCTCCAAAAATGAAAGTGCCCTGGGCTTTTTCGTGGGACGCAGGGTTTTGGGAAAGAGCTGTTGCAGGCACCTTGTCACCAAAAGGTGCCATTAAAATGCTCAGTCCTTATTTTTAGGGCCGTGTTAGAGTCTGTGTCTAATGCAGATGGTCTGGAGGCAAAGCTGTGAAGTCTGAGGGGGGAAAGGGAAGATCAGCACCAGCCCCGGGTTTCCATCGGCGCGGCTGCCGGAGCTACGGGAGCAGCAGCCTGGCCTGGGGAGACGCCGTGCCCCCCCCCTCTCCCCGGGGCGGCTCCCATCCTCCACCCTCTCCCTCGGCCTTTGAGAATCACCGGGTCTCCCCAGGGGGAGGCGCCGGAGGTGGCGGGCCGTCCAGCAGGACTCTGAAGTCTGGCTGAAGGTGGGTCCTCTCGGCCTCTTCTCCTGCCCCTTTTGGGGTGTGAATGGCCGGGCCTGGAGCCAGGCGCCCTGGGCTGGGGCTTCGGCGTAAACAGGGGGCTAGGCCCTCCCAGAGGGAGACTGCAGGCTTCCATCTCAGAAGGGAAAAAAGACAATTTCCTGGTGTGAAAAGACCCGATCACAGGGCTTCCCTCCCTCCCCTTCCATATTTTTTGTAAAGGAAGAAAAATACATTTTCGTAAATACCTCATTAACTCAGTGACACCACGGAGTGTTTCTGCAACAGTTACCAACACTAAGTAGGTGTGAAAAGAGTTACTTTCCCAAGACTCTACCCATCCTGCTCCGTCAGTGACGGAACCAGACTTCAAAGCGGCCGGCGCCCAGCCCCCAGCCCGCCGGGGGGTCCAGCGCGGCTCCGGCCCTGCCAGGCTGCGGCCGGCTCGCCCGCCCACCCACCAGAGCCATTCTGGGGGTGTGCGGGGTGTTTTTTCCCTCCGTGGGGCTTGTGCTGCCCCATGTCTGCTGATCCCTTTAAGGATTTTCCTATAGGAATATCCAGGTCACGTGAGGAACCAGGCAAATTCGCCGGGAAGCAGGGAGTGGCCGGTGCCGCTGGCTCCTGCCCCTGGAAGCGCCGCACCCCGGGCTCCCCGGTTATTCTTAGAAGTCTCCCTCCTCGGCTGCGAGACGGGGTTCAGCAGCCGCACAGACAGGACACAACACATAGGAGGCTGTGAGCATAACATGGATGAGGCTAAAAATACCCCAGAAACACACATAAAAAAGCCAAATCCAACAACAGAACGAGCTAAAAATATTCCAGGCTTTGGCAAAGAGCGCGGAGTTAAATAAATTATACAAGAGCCATTCATGGGAGCGAGCGAGCTGACTTTCTCTCTTACGGGAACTTGGTTCAAGCTAATAAAAATAATAATTTACTAGCCACTGAGCTTTGCATGCGTTTAAATTTAATTGGTGGGGCTTCTGGCATTTGTCACTTCTTGGCAATTAGTGGGCTTGCCCTGGCCTGGGGCGGGGTGGGGAGGTGGCACCTGAGCTGTGGGCCCCGAGGAGCAGGGACAGTGTCGTCCCCCCTCCTCCGGGTTCCAGGGCCTAGGGTGCCCAGGAGGCGGAGGAGGAGGGAGGGTGGGCAAGGACAGGCAAGGCGCGGCGATTTAAATTTGGTAAATGAGGCTACACCTTTAAGAGTGTGTTTTAACCATCAAGATACACTCCAGCAAGTTGATAGGATGTTCACTGTCAACTTACATATGTCATCGGAGCGGGCTGTGAGCCTAAGGACCGTGCGGGCGGGCGGGCGTGCGGGCGCTGCCTCGCTGGGGCCAGGCCGGCCCTCTGTCCCCCTGGTGTCTGGGGGCAGCGGGCAGACGAGGCCGGATGGAGGGCACTGTGGCCTGGATCCTTCCTCTTGGGAGTTCCCAGGTCTCCCCACCAAAATAAGAGCCCCAGGTGGCTCGCTCAGAAAAACCGCTGCCCTGTGCTCAGAGGCCGGAAGCGGGCGCTGGCCGCTGGGTCCTCGCGGGCAGCACAGGCCCCGGTGCAGCTCAGCTTCCTCCCCGCTCGCTCTCGGGTCTCAGCTGCTCCGGCTCCAAAGGCCCCAAATCCCTCAGGCCACCCAACTCCCCAAGGACTACACTTCCCAGAATGCCCTGGTCCACCCCCAGAGCCTGAGCCTGGGAATTCCAAGCACAGACAGAGGTCAGCCAGTGCCACTGGGAATGAAGGCTTTGGGGGGGGCGCGCCCCCTCCCTCCTGGAAGAGGCCCGGAGCCCCGCCTGGCTTCCTCCCGCCCCTAAATATCCGAATAGAAGCCCCAACAGATGGGAGCTGCCCCCCCCAGCACACACACACCCTGTGTGGCAGCTGCCTTGGTTGCCGTGGCCAGACCCCTGACCTCAGCCACTGCAACGCCTGCCCTCCGTCAGAGGGGCCCTGCCACCCTCTCACGGAGCTGGCCTGGGGGGGGACTCCCCAAGTCCCTAGGGAGTCCCATGAGAAAGTCCAGCTCGGCCTTGGGGTGCCCCCTCCGCAGCCTCACACCCTCGGGGGGCAGTGGCGCCCTCTCTGTGGATGTGAGTGAGGTGACCAGCCAGTGCCCATCCTGAGTGCCTCGGGCGTCTCCTAAGAGACACGCCGCCTCAGGACAGAGGCCGCTCTGCAGGACGGCGGGCACCCCCCCCTGCGCACCCCACATCCTGCCCATGGGGGCTGCCCACGTGGAGGGCACCCCCTGGGAGGCTTCGGTCCTGCTGCCTCCGCGGTGCCGCCACCTCAGGGCTTCTGGGCGCACAACTCGCACCCTGTGGGGCTGGCTGACGGGTGGCTTGCTCCCCGAGTCTCTGGTCTCCCCTGGCCCCTGGGGCTGCCATGCTCCCCCGGGCACCGAATTACAAGCAAACAGCAAGACCCAGCCCCGTGTCCGGAGGCGCCGCAGCCGGGCTGCAGGCGGAGGGCCGGCCTGGGAAGCCGGCGGCGTGGGGCCGCGTGGCTCTGGTTGCCCGCTGACGGTTTTATGGGATCGTATACCATCGAGATCACACGGCCCTATTAGTCAGTGGGCCGCCCTGTTGGTTGTGATGTACAACATGACCGCCTCCCTGGCCCGGAGCAGCTGCCTCGAGGGTGGGGCCGGGTGGGGCCGGGTGGGGTGTGGGGCCTGGGCCTGCAGTGGGTCAGCGGGTCTGCGGCGGGTGGGCCGGTGGGGAGCGCCCAGCGCCCAGGCAGGAGCCGGGCAGGCGGCCTCGAAGCCGCCGCAGCTGTCCAGACACTCAGTTTGCGAGGGGACCCGCTGGGAAGCCCTGTGCTGGGTTTTGTTTGCATCCTGACTCGGGGGTGGGGGGGGGGGGAGGGACAGACAGGTGGGAGGCTCCCTGCCCCCACCCCCTCTCCCTGTCCCCCCAACAAAGAGTCTAGTGTCTTTAGATGCAAAGGCCTTGGGTGCTGGGAGGGGGCCCGTGTGCGCCTGGAGCCAGGGCCCCGTGAGGCAGCCCGTCCTGGGTGTAGGTCTTGGTTTTCCGCCGCAAGTTTCTGGAAATGGTGGCGAGGGGATGGCGGGGGGCTGGTGTGCTGCCCCAGAGGCCTCGGAACAGCAGGCTCGGGCCCCAAAGGGCGGCTTGGGGCAGCGCCCTCGGGACACCCCCTTCATGGGGTCCCCAGCCCCACGGGAAGAGCGCCTTCTTGGTTGAATGAACGGAGAACTGGACTCCCAGCTGCGTCCTCCCGGGAGGCAGGGCTCGGGGCTCCCTCTCCTGGGACCTCCATAGGCAGCGGGGGACGGGGGGCACACAGCCCCCTCACAGGCGGGGGGCGGGGAGAAGGAGGATTGGGGATGGCCGGGCCCGGGCTGGGATGCAGCGTGGGCTGGGGTGACGTCCAGCCCCGCAGCCCGGGTGGCGGTCCCCGCGGTGGGCAGGGGTCCACCCCGCAGCCCTTGCCTCCCAGGGGCCGTGCGTGCACCCTGGGCCGGTCTGCACACTCCACGGGCTCGCTCACACCCGCCTTCGAGTCCCCCTGCAGCCGCTGCCCGGGGGCGGGGGGGGGCAGCCTGCCCGGCCGCCAGCTGCTGGCCGCCGGCTGGAGCGGAGCCACAGGTCCCCAGGGACCCTCGGGGCACAGCCAGGGTCCCTGCTCTGTCCCCGGGGGGCTCTGGGACTGGCCCTCTGGGTCTTGGCTCCCATCTCTTAAAGGGCCACGGTCAGGCCCTGCTGGAGGGGCCAAGAGGACCCTGTGCAGCCCTTTCCGCGGTGCCTCTGCCCTCGGGGCAGCGTGTCCCTGCCCACGGGCCTGCCCAGGATGTGCCCAGGGGCCTGTTCCCCGGGACAAGCAGAGAGGGACCTGGGGAGCCTTGTGGGCTGCCCCTCAGGGTCACAGTCCCTCGGCCCCTCCCTGCTGTCTGTCTTGGGGTCCTAAGGTCGAGGGTGACCACAGAATTCGGAGATGGGGCCGGGCTCCTGCCTGGGGATGGGGCCCAGCTGCCCCGGCCCACCTGACCCTCCCCCCGCCTGTGTGGGCTGGGCTTCTGGGGGCCCTGGGTGTGAGGTGGGGGTTCAGCAGGGGTTTCTGGGGGTCTGACACCAAGGGGATGGGTGGGACCGGCCCTGCCCTGAGGCTCTGGGGACCTCGGCAGCCTCCCCATCAGAGGCAGGACCCGGCACGTGGAACACGGCTGCTCCCCGCCTGAGGAGGAGGCTCCTGGTCCCCCCAATCCTCCCACGGGGCGCTGCTGGGTCCTGGGGGGCGCCCCCCCCAGGAGACTCTGCCAGTGGCTCGTTCACCTCTGAGAGCGAGCATCGGCTCTGAGCCCAGGGCACCAATGTTCTCCCGCCCGCCCTCTGCAGGGATCCCCCCTCCTCAGCCCCCAGTGTGCCCTACAGAACCCTCCCTGCTCCCCCTTTTCCATACCCCACACCCTGATCCCAGGCAGCACCAGCACCCAGACCTGTGGTCAGTGCAGGCCAATGAGAGTGAGGACCAGAGAGGACGGGCAGGCAGGGGAGTTCCTGGGAGAAGGCGGGGGGTCACTGTGACACCCCCAGGCTGGCTCTGCCCTCTGCCACGTAGATCCCGACCGAGCGGGGCAGCAGGGACTGCGAGGCCAGCGCTGGCCTTCCCTTCCCTCCCCACCCACAGCTGCTGACCTCGCCCCGCGGATCTGCGGGAGGCCTGCCGGGTGGGGGCGGCCCAGGTGGTGGCGGCCACAGCTGTGTGTCCTCTGCAGGCGTCTCAGATTTCAGGCCCGGCCACCCGCCGCCCGGGGTGAGCCCGCACTACGTCCCAGAGCTGTGGGTATTCTTGGGCCTCCACACCCCGTCCGCCTGCCTGGCTCACTGAGGTCCTTCCCACCAGCCCCTGGCCCCGCCCCGGCCTCCCAGCCCTCACCTCTCCCCGCACAGCTCACGCCCGGCCTGCCCCGCAGTGGCCTTGGGGTGGGTGCTCCGGAGGGCACGTGGCACTCAGCGTGGCCCGGGCCCCATCACTCCCCAGAGGGCCTGGCAGGTGGTGGAACCAGAACCCGGGTGTGGACCTGGTAAAGGCCAGACCAGGGCTCCTGCTGCGTCCTGGCCTCGGCGGGAAGGTGATGGCAGACCCCAGTGTCCGTGGCCTGTGTGCAGGGCCCCCCATGGCCTGTGTGGCAGGGCCCCCCGTGGCCTCCATGGGATGGAGGGGGAGGAGCCAGACTCCAGTGACCCCCCGGACATGCTGGTCTGCCCCATGGGGCACCTGGCCTGTCCCGGGGTCTGTCCCCTGGCCTGCCCGGACCGCGGGTCACCCAGGGGTAGTCTGCCGAAAGCTGGCCCCCCTTTTGGAGACTTTTTGCATCCCTTTGGGTCTCCTAAAAATAAGCTTTTAATTTATTCTAAATTAATATTAAAATTAAACCTAAATTAAATTGAATGCATCTGTACGCTGACTCTGAAAGCCCTCACGTGTGAGGATGTGGAAAAAATCGAGAAGAGCGAGGGAGGTGCACGTGAGGCCACTTGGCCTGAGAGCCGTGCAGGGTGGTGAGAAACACTTGGTGAAACCCAGGGCCCGGGTGGGGGCAGTGCACAGCCCTTAGCACCCAGCGCGAGGGCGTGGGCAGAGGCAGGACCGCGGCTGCTGGCCCTGGGCCCGCTGCAGGGGAAGCCGGCTCCGGGGCGCGGGGAGCTGGGGTGCACCTGTGTCCGCGTGCGGCCGCTGCAGGCGGAGGACTTCGTGCTCACGCCTGGTGTTCGGACTTGTCTGCAAAAGCAGCTCTGTGCCCTGCGCTGCTGACCCCCCACTGGCCTCCCTTCACCTTCTGGAAGGTTCCTGTCTGCTCTGGGCTCCACGGTGAATGCTGTGGACGCCTCCCCGACCCTGCAGGTGCCGTGGCTTGTGTGTGTATCCGTGAGCTCGTGCTGCGTAACAGGCCGCCCCAAGCTCAGCTGCCTGCGGGCAGGCGTGTATTACCTGTTTCCCTGGGGCAGGATCTGGGTGACGGTGTCCATGGGGCTGTGGGCCCTCAGGGCTGGCTGCAGGGGACCCCCTCCCAGCTCACCCTCTCGGCCCCAGGCCCTCACTGGCTAGAGACCAAGGCTGCCCCCTAAAATCCCGGGCCCTCTGCTGGCGGGAGGCCCTGAGGCAGATGTCACACCCCCCCCCCTCGCCAGTCAGGACAGTGCCGTCCAGGTGACACAGTCACCTCACCCTGCGGGATGTTCACTCAGAGGTGGGTCCCCAGCAGGCCAGGGAGCTGGCCCAACAGCAGCGCGGCCAGAGGGCCGCCGAGACCCAGGGCCACTGTGGGAGGCCAGGGCTCGGGCTGCGCGGGCGAGGGTGGCGGCTGGCACCTGCGGACTCCGCGCCTGTGTGTCCAGTGAATGAGCCGGTCAGGGTTTCCGTCTGGACGGAGCTCAGCCTGTGGCTTGGGTGTCAGGGATGTGGGTGTCGTCCGGCTGGCAGCGCTCTCTCCTCTGTTCCCTCGCCAGCCGCCTGCCCAGTGAGGTCAGCAGGTGCCGGGCGCACCTGGGCTTCCCTGGCCGCCTGGCTCCCGCAGGTCCGGGCCGGGCAGCCCTGGGAGCCCTGCGGGACCAGGGGAGTGGGGCGCGGCCCTGGGCCTGGCCCCTGGACCAGCGGGTCATGGTCTTCCCGACTCTAGACTCCCCGAGGCCGAGTGTGGGTGGCCCCGAGTGCCCCGCACAGAGCAGCACCCCGCCTGTAGCAGTTGGGGAGGATGCTCCCCCAGCTGGGGCGCATAGAGGGGTAAGGCTGATGCCCGTCCCCTCCCCGCACCCCGTCCCCGCCCTCAGGGGGGCCCTGCACGGGGAGGGGTGAGGACAGAGCGGCGTGGGGGGCCCTGTCCCCTGGTGTGTTCTCCCCACGTCTGGCCCAGGGCCTCTGAGTCACTCACTCTTAGGCCTGAGCCGGCGTCCGAGGAGGCCCCACAGCCGTGGCCGCCCCGCCCGCCCGCCGCCGCCAAAGGGCTAAGTTTACCCTTTTCACATGAGTTTCCTTTTCTTTTATTAGTTCTGGGCTGTTGGCGGCTGGGCCTTTCCCCTGTCATCATTGCCTCCCTGTTCCAGGGCGGGTGGCTCAGCAACCACAGAGTTTTCCTATTATGGCCTGGAGGCGCTGCCTGGGCCAGCCAGGGCTTCTGGAAGGTTCTCCGGGCCGGCCAGGAGGGGCTTCCGGTGGGACTTGGTCATGTTTCTGGGCAGACACCCCCACTCCACCCCCAGGGCTGGGCTGCGGGGCTCACCCACCACCTCCCGTTCCTGCCCCCACATCGAGGTTCCCCCATTCCCCCCCCCTTCTCCTGCCCGTCCTCTCCCCGTGCTGGTCCCAGGTCCCCTCCTTGTCCAGCCACCTTCACGGAGCTGTGGGCAGCGGCCTGGTCGTGGGGTGGTATCTCAGGGACTCTGGGCCCTCAGAGCTGAGCAGCCCTGTGTCCAGCGAGGCTAGTGGTGCCGGACAGGCCGGCATCAAGGGCCGCCCCCAGACCCCGCCCAGCATGGCTGGAGACGGGGGAGGGCTTTGTGCCCACCTCAGCGTCTCCACCGCCAGGGGTCTGGCTGCTGTGGGGGAACCTGGGCAAGGGGGGGTGGGGGCTGGGAGGGGGCGCCCGGGCAGCAGGGTCCCTTCCACGTGGGTGAGCCTGGATGTGCCCCCCTTAGAGGAGGTGGGCCGTGTCCTCGCACATCTGAGGGCACACTCAGAGCCCGAGTCCCAGACGTATGTGCGTGTCGACCTTGTGTGCAAGCCCATGTGCACCCACATCTGTGCACGCACCCCGGGCACACCGTGAGCGCCCACACGCACCTGCGAGTGCACGCACACCCCTGATGCCCTTGCTGTGTGGGCTCCAGCCCCGTGGGGACCTCCTGGCTCATGCTCACCCCCAGGGGGGCTGCAGCCGCTCTGGGCCTCCTGGTGGGGGCTCTCGGAGCGGCCCCTCCCTCCAGGGCTTGGTCCCCGAATCCTCCTGGGCAGGCAGACAGCTGGGCGCCCACCTGCCTCCGGGCGGCTGGACCGAGGCCTGTCGCCTTCCTCCATGCCGGGCGCCCAGCGGATGGACGTCCTTTCTCCCTCCCTGTCGTGCAGCGGGGGCTGTCGGTCCTGCCTCCTCCCCCCTCAGCCCCCTGGGGCCTGGCTCAGAGGCCGCCTGCCCCCCCAGTGTCTCAGCCGCCCCTCGTGCTCTGGGGGCCCAGGCGGCTGTGCAGGGGCTGTGGGAGCAGGATGGGGGAGCCTGAGCAGGTGGGAGCCGGATGGGGGAGCTGGTGCCAGCAGCCCATGGGCGGGGCTCCCGGAAGCAGTGAGCGGCTGGGAGGGGGCTGCCTCTCCTAGTGGCCGCCCGCCATCTCCGCGAGGCCTTTTTTCTTTTACAACCCATTTCAGTTTCCAGAAAAGGAGGTGCCGATCGGGGGCTCCCTCAAGCCTAAGCAATGGTCACTCTGCCGCCGCTCCGCCGCCCGCTCGCCCTCCCGCCCCCGTCTGTCCGTCCCTCCGTCCACTCCTTCTCCCTCTGCCTCCAGTCTGGGTTGGCAGGCTGGGGGGGCGGGGGGGGCTCTGCTGGGCCTGCCCTCAGCTCTGGGCCCGGAGCAGGGACCGGCAGACCTGTGAGGTCTCTGGCCGCTGGACTGGAGGCCCCAGCTGCGGGCAGGAGCATCCCTGGTGCCCTCGCGGCCGTCCTGGCTGAGGCGGTGGGCATGGCGACAGGTGGTGGAGGTTGTGCCTGACCACACCGGCCGCCCCCATCACCTACTCGGTGTGCAGGGACCCTGTGGGCAGAGGCCGGGCTCCGTGGCCACTTGAGGTTCTTGGGGTGTCAGGCACTCCCACCCGGCTCCCTCCAGCTGGGCGGCCAGGAGGGAAGTGGCTGCCACAGCCAGGGTCCTGTCTCCCGGTCGGGGTTGTCCGGTTGCCCGGGCCTCGGGGCGTGGGACAGGCAGGCCTCCCGGGTGGGGGCCGGGCCTGAGGAGCTGGGCCGCCGGGGTGTCAGGCAGGCCTCCCGGGCGGGCTGGCTTCCGGAGCGGTTTTCTCAGCCAGCCCGGGGCCCGGGCCAGGCCTCCGCGGTGCACCGGGCAGAGCCAGGCGGTGCCGGGGCTGGGCTGGCCAGGCGGCGGCGGGGGGGTGAGGCTCAGCTCAGAATGGCCCGCCTGGCGGCTGCCAACACCCCCCACGGCGCTCGGCCCTTCCCGAGATCAGCCTGAGCCGGTCCGTGTCCCGGGAACCGAGCAGATGGACAGCCCCTGGGTGTGACCATCCTGGCCGTGCATGCTGGAGGGGGCCTAGGCCTGCACAGGGGGCCTGGGAGCGGGCGGACCTCACTCCAACCCCAGCCTGGCACTGGAGCCTGGGGGGCCCCGGCTAACGATGCCCCATTCCTGTCAGCCGATGGCCACCCTCCACCTGGGATGAGGGTGTCACCGAGGTTTGTCAAACCCCCCCACCCCCACCCCGCCCACCGGTGCAGACAGAGCCAGGATCAGGGTCGGACCCGCGAGACCGTCCCACCCGCTGTGCGGCTCCCACCGCCCCCGATGGTGACCGCAGCTCCGCGGCACGGACCCTGCCAGGAGGAAGCAGCCTGCAGCCCAGTTCCCAGCCAGGCTTGGCCATGCAGCTCCAGCCCTGGCCCCGGCCCAGGCCGCCTCTGCTCAGGCTCTGCCTGGGGCTGGCTACTGGTCGGCGGGCGGTGCTGGGGAGGTGGCAGCCAGGTCTGCCGTGGCTCTGCTGGCTGGGCACAGTGCCACCACCAAACTCCTCGGAGATAGAGGTGACAGCGGGAACCAGGACACTGCCGGGGGTCAGGAGCCAGCAGTCCCCCCCCCCCGAGACACACACACACACACACACCCCGCAGTGCCCACCTGGCGAAGCCTGCAGGGCCTTCCCTGTTCCCCAACGCCCAGCCCAGGATGGTGGCCAGCAGAGACCCCTTCCGGCAAGGGCGTGGGGGCCCCTGTGCAGGCCTAGGCTGGGGAGGGGCTCAGAGCGCGGGCATCCTGCCGGCCCCGCGTGGGCCCCGCACATCCTCCCACGGTGGGCTTCCCGAGCTGCTGCATGAGCGTTTTGCGATGGACACGTGGAGGCGGAGCACCTGGGTGACAGGCTCTAGCGTTTCAGTGTGGAAAGAGGAGCCGGGACCCAGGTGATGGCCCAGCCGGAGGCAGGACTCGGGGAGCCCTGCAGGTCGCCTGTGTGTCAGCAGAGTCCAGTGGCAGCGGGGGCTGGGCCAGGTCAGGTGGGGAGGGGGCAGGGGCTGGAGGGGCGGGGCCGGCGTCCCTTCCTCACGGGCTCCGGGCTCCGAGAAGCTGCTCTAAGGCAGCACCTAAGAGGGTCCCCTAAGTCGGGGGACAGGCCAGTGTGGGTCTCTGGCCATTGGTGTGTCCCCCATTTCATGGAGCCGGGACCGAGGCTCCCGCCCACCTGGCCCCAAACCCCCAGGCAGCGGGGACCCCCTTCCTGGACGTGTCCGAACAGGGTACCCCTGAGGGTCCCTGCCCAAGGCCAGGAGCAGACTCCATCTTCCAGTTCAGGGGCCCAGTCCGGTTGGGCCGCCCACTCGGCCTCAGGCCTGCCACCCAACTGCCCTTGCGGGGGCGGTGGGGGGGGTGCTGGGGGGGGTGCTGGGTCCTCAGGCTGGCTGTGCGGGACCCTCCGTGGGAGCGGCCTCCCAGCCTCGGTTTTCCTGGATCCAGGACCGGAGGGCCCTGTGGGACCAGCCTGGGGCCCAGCCACCCCCCGCCCGCGTGTGGGAGCGCTCAAGGTGTGGGGTTCTCAGGCCGCGCGCCTGGAGAAATCCTTCATCCAGACCCGGCTGTTGGACCCGCTGCCCCCACTGTCCCCTGGAGGAGCCGGGTATGAGGGGCTTTCCTGGGAGGGTGAGGGGGCGGGAAGCCTGGGGGACCAGGGCCGGGCAGGGCGAGGCAGGAAGGCCTGGCTCACCCCACAGGCATGCCCCCCCAGGGTCCCCAGAGCCCAATGGGCCGCCACCTCCCCGCCCCCTCCGCCCACCGCCGGGAGGCCAGCACTTCCCTTCCCAGGCCAGCAGCCCTCCCCGGCTGGACGTGCCTGTGGTCTGGCCGTGGCCCAGGGCAGCTGAGCCCTGCGGTCCGGGAAGTCCCTGGCTCCCGGGCCGCTTCGCCCCCTGCCCCGGGTCCCATCAAGGACTACCCGGGGCCGACACCCACCACGGGGCCAGCTCACACCCAGCTCCGGCAGCACTGACAGACATCCACAGGGCCCGTTCACACAGCCTGGGGGTGGGGCACGGAGGGAGGGAAGCTGCGGGGTTCCCAGCGGGGCAGCCCCTCCCTCTCCCCCGACTCTGGCCTGCTGCCTCTCTGCTGAGTCACCTCGTGTCTGGGAAGCTCCCAGGGCCACGCCAGGCTGGATGAGGCATCACAAATCCACGGACTCCCTGCCTCCCAGGCTGGGAAACAGCTGCCCTGACTCACCTGGGGCCGGGCCTGCAGCCTCCTGGCCCCCGAACCCCCACACACCCTGACAGGCCCCCAGGTCCCTGCTCCCCATCCCCTGGGCTGGTCCCCAGCCAGGCTCGCTGTCCTGGGGAGGTGACAAGGGGACCCTACCTCTGAGGGCCCAGCCGCCCCAGGACCACCCACCAGGCACCGCGGCTGTGCTGGGTGTAGGGTGTGTCCTTTCTGTGCAAGCCGCCTGTCTCCATGGAAACCAGGCAGGCTCACTCAGCTTGGCCTTGGACACTGGCCTTGGCCAGAGAGGGGACACTGGTGGAGGGTGCAGGTGGGCGTGGAGAGCTGGGGGCAGCACGGAGGCTGTCTGCTGGGGAAGCAACAAGTGACCTGGCTCAGTGTGTGTCTGCGGCTCCACGCCCGTCTCATCAGGACTGGACCCTGACAAGCGAATCCCTACATCTCCATCCTCAGCTCCTCCCACCTGCAGGCTCCTCCCACCCCAGGCTCCTCCTACTCTCGGCTTCTCCCGTCCTCTCTTCCCCTGCCTCAGTTTCTCCTCTTGCTCACCTGGAACCAGGCACCCGTCTGATGAGTCAATTAACTGAACCTGTGGAGAAGGTTAAGGGCCCTGCTGTGGGGAAAGGCCGGACCTGGTGCCCGCAGGGCAGGGTGGGGCCTCTGGGGGTGCTGCTAACCTGGCCCTTCCCGGGAGCCGGGCTCTGCCGCCCAGGAGTCTGCCCTGGGACAGTGTCTCCCCTGGGCCCTGAGCAGTGCCCGGCACCTGGCGGGGGGGGGCGTGGGTGGGCTGGGCGCCAGGGCAGTGACAGGCTGGAGGCTTTTGCAGTAACAGGGCACTGGGGCCTCCAGACCCTGCGCCTGGCTGTCGGGTCCGAGGGGCACTTCTCGGCCCCCTTCCTGGGCGTTTGAAGGTAAAACCCCAGGGAGCTGGGGGCCTGGGAGCCACCGCTGAGGGCTCCGTGGGAGGGGGGTCCCTGCCCAGCCTGACCATGGCCCTGTGTCCACAGCCAGCAGCCGCCTGATGGGCACCTCCCCGGCCTCCTCGTTCATGGGCAGCTTCCTCACCGGCGGCCTGGGCTCGGCGGCCTCCACGCACCCCAGCGGCCCTGCGCCCTCGCCCTCGGAGCAGGCCTACCGCGGCTCGCACCCCGCCGCCTCCCAGCTCTGGTTCTCCCACTCCCACGAAGGTAAGTCAGGGGCAGGCCCGGCAGCCAGAGCGCCCCCTCGGGTGCCCAGGCGGGTGAAGCCATCGGCGCCCTTGCTGTGCCAGGGGCTCTGGCGAGGGGCCGCCTCCTGCCCGGAGCCCCCACGGGAGAGGTAGTCGTCGGTGGAAATGGGGTGAGCACCAGGCAGTGGTCCTGGCCAGGTGTGCAGCACAGATGTGCAGAAAGCGAGAGGGGGTGGGGCCAGGAGGGCCCGGGAGCTGAGGAAATGTGGGGCACAGCTGGCCAGCCAGCCTGGGCTGCCCCCCACCCCCCTGGCCTAGGGAGGCATGGGCTCCAGATGTGGCGCGGCCGGGGAGGGAGGGCGGCGGGAGGAGAGCGCTGTCATCCTGCTGAGGCTGCCGCCCCGGGCGGCCTCGAACAGAGTCCCTCCCGGGCCCAGGCTCCTGGTGGGACACAGCCCGCGCACACAGTAGGTGCCTCATGCGCACATGTGGCTGGAGGTCATTCCGGGACTCGGGGGCACCCCAGCTCCCGCTGTCTGCACAGCCCCGGGCGCTGTGCTGTGGGTGGGGGCCCTGGGCCCCTGGTTGCTGCTGCCCGCCGGCCGCTCTGCCCTGCGGCACGGGAAGGGTTAAGCCCGCGGCGGCTGGCACGCGGAGAGGCAATTGCAGTTGGCAGCGGGCACAGAGGGCTCCGCTGCTGGCACGGCACCTCTGTAACTCAATGACTGAGAGTGGCGGGCGCCGTCTGCGAGCGCGGACCTGCACGCCGGGGCCCTGTGTTCCAGGCGGGAGATGAGCGCCCGCGCGCTGGGGAGCGGAAGAAGCCGCTCTTTGTGCCACAAGAAGGGGCTGCTCTCCAAGCGGGGCAGGTGCCCGAGGGCCCGCGGTGCCCATGATCCGGCCCCGGGCGCCGCGGAGGCACGATAAGGAGCGGCGTGTCCCCCAGGGAGGCCCCTGGAGGGACCCAGCGGCCAGCGGGGGGCCTGGCCCGCCACTGCCGAGCTGCACCCCAAGGGGCGCCCGGCGATTCGGGAGTTGGGTCTGGGCCCTGCCTCTTCCGGCCCTTCCGGCCGCTGCCCACATCACACGCCCGCCCCGCCGCCAGCAGCGCATCTGGCTCCCAAGGGAGGGGGGTGGCTGAGTGTCGGGGAGCTGGTAGGGAGGCCTGCGCAGTCTGGGGGCCACCTCAACCGAAATAACGGCCACTGCCCATCCCTGGCCCCGCCGCAGGTGTGCAGGCCCACGGCGGGCTGCCTCGGTTTCCCCTCCTCCAGCAGTGCTCCCCGCAGGGGCCGGGAGCAGCTCCGTCCCCCCGGGGGACCTCCTGGGCAAGGATGGCGGTTTGTGGGCAGCACCACCTGCCCTGCAAGAAGGTCCTGCCCTTCTGGGGGCGCGGGGAGGGATGGGAGGCCCTCAGCGCCTCCGCCCCTCACTTCCCCTGAGCAACGGCTGTGCTGGGGGGGCGGTGTGGGGGTGCCCCCTGGCCGGCGCCCTGTCCTGTCCCCTCCCCCGCATCCCCGCCCCAGGTCCTGGGGTGCAGCTCCTTCAAGGCCGGGCAGCCTGAGCAGAAAGGGCTGGAACTGGGCCCCACGAGTCGTCCCCCCCCAGCCCCAGGGGGCATCTGTCCGTCACCCGGCATCCCCTGGGTTATGTGCCCACAGTCGGGTGGGGGCTCAGGCGGGTGTAGGACAGGGAGCTGCCTCCCAGGCTCCAGAAAGGGACTTGGAGGTGACGGGGTGGGGGGTGGGGGGTCGCGCCCGAGGTCAGCTAGTGTGTGTGCCATCCTGGGGCCCATGCGACCGCACGCACCTTCCGGCCTGGCCTCAGTGCACCCCTGCCCTCTCCGGGTCTCTGCCTTCAGTAAAGCTGCCCACGGGGGTCCCCGCCCTGCGCCCCGCGCCTGGCCCGCCTGCCGCAGCTCTGACAGGCCACGTGGTGCGGCTGCCTCGCTGCCGAGGGAACAGGGAGCGTGACGGCCGGGCGGGCGGGTGGCGAGTGGCAGTGCTGGCTGGCCGCCCTGGCAGCGTGCCTGGCTGCTCGTTTGACTGCGTGCCAGCTGGATCCCCGCTTGCCGGGGCCTGTGTCTCTGCCGTGTGTATTGGGGGAGGGGGCACGCGACACGGCTGGAGAATGGGGGCCAGTGGCGCGGGGGGCTGCCCGGGAGGCTGCTGAGTCTGGCTCACCCTCAAGCCTCCTTTCCTCTCTCCAGCCCCGGGGGTGGGGGGGCAGGGCAGGTGCCCGTACGGCCTGGACGGGGCCTCTGAGGGGTTCTTATCTCTGGGGCCAGGAGGCCAGGAGGGGGCAACAAGTGGGGGGATGGGCCCTGTGTCCCCCACTCCAGGCAGCCCTCCGTTTGTGGGTGGACCCTGCCTTTCCTGGGCAGGATAGAGGGGCGGGGGAGCAGCTGGAGTGCAGGGCGCGGCCTGGAGCTGGGGGACCCTCCCTGAACATCCGGCTGAGCCTGGGTGTCCCTGGCTGCCTGCCCCCCAGGCTCCCTCCCCTCTGGGGCTGGGGGAGGGGGGGGCGGAACTGGCCAGCGTTGGGGTGAGCCCGTGTCCGGCCAGCCTGCCCCGTGGGTTGGACTGGGGGCGGGGGGCACAGCACAGCTGGTCCTATTGTCAGGAGCCTGGCCCCTCCCTCTCCGCCGCACCCCCCAGCTGCCTGGCTGGGCCACCCACGGGGCTGATGAAAGGGGTTCTGCTCCTGGGGGCTCAGCTGGGCGGGGGGCAGCCGCTGAGCAGCACAGCCCGGCTACTCGGGTCTCTTGTGCCACCTGGAGGGAGAGCCGTGGCGGCCATGGGCCCGCGTGCCCGTGCCGGCCTCCCCTGCTGGGCTCTGTGGGAGCCACGCCCTCCCTCCGCCCCTTCTCCGTCAGGGCTGGGCTCCAGGGGACCCCTGCTGTTCCCGCCCCCAAACTTCCCCGAGTCCCCCGGGCTGCCCCCGTCTCTGAGACCTCGGGCCGCCCGGGCTGCTGGGAGCAGGCAGGTGCAGGGCCCCGTCCGTGTGAGGGATGGACGTCGCCCAGCCCAGCGGCTGCCGCTTCTGTGTGGCCCTGGAGGCCCTCCCTGGGCGGCCCTGGCCCTGGCCCAGTCCCTTCCCGTGTGCCCCGTGGCTGGCATGGCCTCTGGATCTCCCACAGGCCCCCTTCTCATCGGCCCGTCCCTCCCCTCCAGCACCCCCAGCCCTGCCTGCCTGTCCTGCTACCCCCCCCCGCCCCGGCCGCCAGCGGGCTGCTCTGAAATGGGGGGACGGGGCGGCGTGGGGGAAGGGCCACGCTCCCTGGAACTCTGCGTGGGGGACAGACCCCCAACTCCTTTCACCACAGCTGAGGGAGGGCCATCCTGCCTGACCTCTGACCCCAACCTTCTGCCCCTGCCCGTGCTGTGCCCCCCGCTGTGCCTGCCGCCTCCTCAGGGTCCCAGTCTCGCCCCCCCTTCACTGCTGGGGTCCCGTCCTGACCACGTGGGCCCAGCACCCAGTAGGGGGCGCTCTGCCAGCCCTGCCACCGGGCCTGGGCCCTGCAGTTGCAGATGGCCCAGAGGCAGGGGCCCAGGCCCAGCCCGGATGCGGGTCAGCAGTGGCCCCCGTGCACTCAGCCGGCGCCGTTTTATCCCACCCCGGGCCCTGGGGTGGCCCCTCCTTGCTCACTTCTCCCAGGAACGCCTTGCCATGTGGGCAGCAAGGGCTCAGGGCGCCGGACCAGGCCCCGGGGCTGCATGGACCGCAGGTCCACGGCGCCTGCGCGGAGGCTGGGCGATGCCCGGCACCTCTGAGCCTCAGTTTCCCCATCTGCAAACCCCGCTCAGCAGAACAGCCTTTCAGGCCCTCCGTGATGCAGGCCGCCGCCCGCGCCACACGGAGCCCCCGCCGTACTCGCTGTCCCTGTCCACTGTGGGCGGGGCCTTGCTGGGGGGGCGGGGGGCGTGGGCGTGGGCAGCCCTGGGCCTGACTGGGTGGGAGAGGCCCGGCGTCGCTGCCACATCTGTGGCTGCCAGGTCGTTCCCGGCCCCAAGCCCCTGGGGTCCCCCAGGACCTGCGTGTGGCCAGGCTGCTCCCACGCAGCGTGGAGCCCCAGGAGGACAGCAGGGCCCCCGGCAGTCGGGGCTGCTGTGTGGGGTGTTGGGGAAGGTTGGGGGGTCACCCCGCTTACCCCTGGCCACTGACGGGGGTGGCATGCCTGCCCTGTGCCCGGCTGTGCTCCTCCGCGAGGGCGTGCCAGGAGCCGGGACGTCCAGGGGCCGCGGACCATGGGCAGGCTGCCCGGGGCCCTTGTTCCTGAGGCGCCTGAGGGAGCCTGGCACCGTCCCTCCGGCTCTCAGCTGCGCCTCTCAGCCAGGCACACACGCCGGGCCCTGAACCTGGGCACGGGGGTCAGCGTGTGCCCATGTGACCCCCACCCCCGGCCATCGTAGCTGCGCACCCAGCTTCAAAAGGCTGAGCTGGGGACCCCTGAGGGGCCGAGCTTCCCAGCCCACTCCAGCCAGAGGAGGGGCCTCACTCGCCCCCCGCCCCCCGCCCGCCTTTCGGAAGCACAGCTGGATGCCCGGTCCAAGCACCGAGTGCGAGGGGGGGCTGACAGAGCGTTTGGCCAGGAGCAGGGAGGAGGTGGGAGGGGCTGTGGCCAAGCTGCTCCCTTCAGACCCCCCTGTGCCCAGGCAGACGCCCCTAGCCGACCCTGCACTTCCTGAGCGGTGGGTGCAGCCTCAGGACCCGCCCAGCCCATGTCTGGGCGTCACTGCCACTCGGCAGACTGTGCGCCGCGTTGGCAGCCATTGGCGCCGAGTGCGGGTGTGACATGGAGACGCCTGGTCAGGGTGGGCGCTGGGCCCGGGGCCCTTTCCCAGGCCAGGTGTCTCCTCGGGGTCCTTCAGGGCCTGGGGGGTGAAGGAAGGGCAGGAGGAAGGGGTCTGCAGAGGCTCCACTAAAGGGGCGTCCCTGCTGCTGGCCCTGGAGGGGGGCCCCGCTGCCCAGAGGAGCTGGGACCTCTTACGCAGGCGGACGGTCCGTCCTGGAGCTGTGAGCCGGGCAGCGGCCGCGTGGGAAGTACAGATGTCCGGCCGCGGCCAGGGGCTCAGCAGGCGGGTGTGGGAGCTGCCCTCGGGACCTGACACTGGGCTGTGAGGCTGACAGTGGGGAGAACTTTCTAGCAATTTGAGCCTCGGTATCTGTGTGGGTGCCACCCCCCAGGGAGGGGCCAATGCTGTTTGTCCAGCCCATGAGCTTCGGGGTGCTGGTCCTCACTTCTCCGTGCCCCACGGGGCGCTGAGAGTGCCGAGACTTGTCAGTTATGCTAGGGGAGAGGGCTGGTCTCCTGGCAACGCACAGGGGGGCAGGAGGGAGGCCTCAGAGCCACCCCTCGGGCCTGGACCCGTCTTAGAGCTTGTGGGGTCTCGGGTGTATGTGGGGGGGAACTGCAGGACTGCAGCCACCCTGTCCCTGTGTCCTCTCCCTGCCCTGGGCCCCCTGCCCCCTGAGCTTCCCCAGATGTGCCCCCCCTTTTCCTCTGAAGCAGCCCCTTTAAGGACCTAGCGGCCCTGACTTCTGGCTTCTGGTCTTGGAACAGCTGCTCTGATTCATAAAAATCATTCCTCATTTTCTCCCTGAGCTCAGAGCGCGTCTTGTTGGGAAGAGAAAGGGCCTTCCTGTGGCCGGGTGGGGGGGGCTGCTCTCCTCTCTGCCCGCCCCCAGCCCCACCACACCCCCGTGGAACTCCCCGCTGTGGTCCCCGGGGTGGGGCCCTGCAGCCACAGATGGAGGGGGGCCCTCAGCTGCCCCCCCACCCGGGGACGTCCCAGCTCGGGGTCAGAAGGGGAAGCAGAGGCAGGGCCAGCGCCCTCTCTGCCCCTGAGGACCCGGCAGGAAGGGGCCCCCCTGGCCAGCTGGACCCCTGCTCCCCCGGAGGGTGGGTGGGCGGAGGCCGGACCCCCCCAGGGTCACAGGGGGGCCCGCCTGGGAAAGGGAGTCTGGGAAGGAGGAATTTACAGACTTCTGTTTACCAAAACGAGGGCCCGTAAAACATTTAACAGTCGCCAATTAAAGGGGCAGCTGCGTGTGTCTGCCCACTCCCCATGCAGCTCAAGGCCTCGCCCCCGCCCCCGCCCCCTCCCCGCCCCGGCCACTCCTGTCAAGTCTTCCGGGAGCCGAGTTTAATCGAGGAAACATCTGCTCCAGATGTGTCCCCGCACACTAACCAGGCCAGTGGGCCCACGCCGGCAGGAACGGGCTGCGAGGGGACAGGCCAGGGCGGCATCCGGCGCCTTCCCAGGCATCAGACGGGCCTCGCAGCTCCTCACGAGCCCCATGGGTGGTGTCCTCGCGCCGGTGGGACCGGGGACGCTTGAGGTGGTGGATGGGGACGGCCACACCTCGGACCCCCTGGGCCAGGGGACATCCAACCGCGGCCTCAGGGGCTGAACGGTGGCCTGTCACTGCTGAAGAGCCTGCTGGGGTCAAGGTGGACTGTGGGACCCCGCCCGGAGCAGCCCCGTTAGACGCCTGACCATTTCCGACTCTGAGCTCTGCCCCTGAGGCTCCCCCTCCATCCTTACCCCTGAGCCGATCCCACGGCCCCACCCTGCCCAGGGGCCTCCAGGCTGCTGCTCACAGTGTGCCCCAGCCGCCCCCTGGCATCGACAGTGTCCAGCCACACCAGCCCCACCCTCCCTCTAACAGCCTCAGCACCCGCCCCCGCACAGGGAGCCTCAGGCCATTGCGATGCCTGGCCCTTGCGGATACGCGGGCCTGGAGGCCTGTCCCTGCGGGAGAGTGTTTCTCAGACTGAGCTCCGTGGCGGGTGAGCCACGAGCTGTCACAGGACGAAGGGGTTCTGACAGAACCCTCGTTTGCGAACCGGAGTTCCTGAGCAGGATGACAGCTCTGCCTCGGGACTTGGCAGGACTTAGTTGAGGCCATCAAGGCGCGTGCTGGTGCCCCCACTCCCCAGGCGTGAGGCTCACGGCTCCCTCTTTTCAAGGCATGGCCCTCCCCACCGAGGACACCACAGGGCCCTGCACCAGCCCCTCCCTCTCCCGGCCCCTGGGGACGGGCCCCTGGGGAAGTCCCGGGGTTCCTGCTCCCTGGTCGCAGCAGGGGCGGCCCAGCAGCTGGACAGGAGGCGTCCCCAGTCGTGGGAACCAGAGGGGGTCCTGGGACAGTCGTGAGGTCCCAAGAGAGACGCCTCTGGCCCGTTTTCCACAGGGAAATGCTCAGAGTATGAGCTCTGGAGTCAGTCAGGGTCCCGCCTGCCCCGATCCAGTGGGCGACTTGGCCACCCCCCACCTTCTGGGCCTGGTGGGGAGGGGCCAGCAGTGGGGGGGCCAAGATCCAGGTGGCCGGTGGCTCTGGGCTCCAGCAGGCAGTCACCCCCTCCCCCAGCCTGGCCACGCAGGCCGGCACTGGTTCTGCCTGTCCTCGTCCCGTCCGGGGCGCAGGGCCTGTGTGTCCAGGTGGCCAGAGCCCACCAAGGCCCAGGGCCAGCGAGTGGGGCCGGTCCCAGGGTGCGGCTGGCCTTCCTGTGCTGGGCAGAGCGGGCGAGCAGACCCTCGGAGGGACAGAGACGGGCCTGCTGGCTGGACTCGAAGGTGCCAGGGAGCGTCTCGGGGCTGGGAAGTAACGCCCGGGGTGATGCCACCCCTGCTGGGACCAGCGCCCTTTGCAGACCTCAGTGCAGAGGCGGCCCGGCAGGTGCGACCCCAGTGCTCCCGCCTCCAGCAAGGTGGGTGCCTGGCACAGCCCCCTGTGCCAGCCCCGGGTGAGGGCCGGGGCAGAGCCGCCCAGGCACCGGGCGGGGTGGAAGTTGTAGGCCAGGCGTGCTGGCCAGGCTCCTCTGGCTGGGAGCGTGGCCCAGGCCGGGAGGGCCTCGGTGCAGGCCGTGTCCCTCTTCCCAGAGCCCTTTGGCCGCACCGCCCGGGCTCTGTGCTGAGAGAAGGGGCCCCACACCATCCTCCCTCCCTCTCCGCCCGTCAGCAATTCCATCAGAGCCGCACGGAGGGGGTCGGGGTCGCGCTGGAGTCGAAGTTAATGTGATGTATTGATGGTTGATTGCCCTCGGGCGGCTGCTCTCAGGGCTCCACGGGGTGTCCCTCAGGGCTGCCCACCGCTTCTCCCCTCCCTGGGGTCAGGGTAGGCGTGGGCCGAGGCCTGGAGGGGCCTCTGCAGCCAGCCGTCCCCTTGCTTCTCTAGCTCCGGGGTACCCCAGATTTTCGGGGAGCCTGGCATCCACCTTCCTACCCATGAGCCACTTGGATCACCATGGAAACAGCAACGTTCTCTATGGACAACACCGTTTCTATGGAGCCCAGAAAGGCAAGTGCCGTGCGGGGGCTCAGGGGCTGCGTGGGAACTGGGGCACAGGCCTCCTGGGGGGTAGCAGGTCGCTTGGGCCTGGCAGGCACACAGCTGTGCAGTCTGAGCCTCTCACTTCCCCTCGCCCTGAGGGTGGTGCCCAGCTCCCTCAGCACCCAGCCTTGCCCTGCACCCCCAGCCCAGCCCAGGGCTGGCGGGCGGGGCTGGTGCAGAGAAGGGCCTGACAGCAGGCGGGGCCAGGACGCTCCCCGCACGCCCAGGGGACGGACACATGCAGACACTCGGCTGCCCAGAGGATAGGCCCACGGACGGCAGCTGGGCCCCCGCACTCCCGCCCCCGCCGGCTGTGCTGTTGCCACAGCGTTTGTCAGGGCCACGGAGCAGCAGCTGGTCGCTCGGCCTGGCCCCTGGGCGTGGGCCCCGCGGCCTCCGTCCGGTGCTGGGTGCAGCCGCAGGGACGCTTCGGTTTTGGAAACGGAGCTAATCAGGTCTCGCCGGGGCTGCCCTCATTTTAATTAGCAGGAAACTGACAAGGAATTTACACAACTGAGGACGGCGTTACCAGTCCCACCTGTGTCTGTGGTCCCCCCTGGTCTGCTCGCTCTTGGGGCTCCAGGCCCACGCTGCCTGTCCGCCACCCCAGCTGGGTATGGAGGGGCCCGGCCCCCCAAAGTCCCCAAGACAGGATCCGGCCCCAGCGTGAGGCACTGGGTGGCCCCAGGGCCGGCCGGGCCCCACGTAGACAGCAAGGCCCGGGCAGGAAGGCTTTGCCCAGGCGGAGGGTCAGGCTGGACAGCAGGCCATGGCCCAGCACGGGGAGCCCCGAGCACACCCACCACCCCCCAGAATGGATGGTGCCAGCCCTGCGGGGCCCTGAAGCCAAGAATGGGCCAGGATGGGGACAGCCAACTGGGACCATTTTCCTGTTTCCCTTTATAAACGACCACCCTGTCCAGCCAGTGTGGCTCATTGGCTGAGCGTCAACCCAAGAACCAGGAGGCCACGGTTTGATTCCTGGTCAGGGCACAGGCCCGGGTGGCGGGCTCCATCCCCAGTGTGGGGCGTGCAGGAGGCAGCCGATCAAGGATTCTCTCTCATCATGGATGTTGCTGTCTCTCCCTCTCCCTTCCTCTCTGAAATCCATAAAAATATGTGTAAAAATTTTAAAAAATAATAAAAATGGTCATCCCAGCCCCCTGGCCTGAGACACCCCCAGTCGTGATGAAGAGGGCTGGCGCCTGGGGCGTGCTCAGGAGGTAGGCAAGCAGGTCTCCAAACAGTGTCTCCCCTGGGCCTCCCTTCCTCCAGGGCCTTCGCCCTCACAGGCCACAGGTCACGGTCCCGCCTGCCTCGGCCTCACACTCCCTGCCTGGCACCTGGCACAGTGCACTGGGCAGCGGCCACACGGCGCCACCTGCCGTGGGCACAGCCACCCATTAGCCATCAGGCGAGGCAGCCTCCTCAGCGTAGGGTTCTGATGGGCTCGTGAAGACTGGACCAGTTTACACCCCCCCCCCCCAGCATCACGGGGGCTCGGGGAGATGCCTGTGGCCCCAGACCTCCCCTGCTGGCCCCACCTGCTCCCGCCTGAGTCCTCTGGGCAAGGAGCTGGACGGCCGGGCATTTTCAGCGCCCACCTCCTGGGGGGCTGGACACACGTCAGAACCTTGGGGGGGGGCGTCTTTCATGGGTCAGAGCTTTGGTTTGGGAGGATGAACAAGCGAATGTGCTTAATGCCACTGAGCTGCCCTCGGAGACGCTGTTAAGGTGATGCATGCTCTGTCCCATCTGTTTTACCATTTGAAGCCTGGGTCCCTGCCAGCCGGCCACGGGGAGGCCCCTGGGGCACACGCTGGGGGGTCCGCACCCCGGCTTCCCGTGACCTGGGTTCTCTCTCATGCAGATAACTTCTACCTGCGCAACCTGCCCCCGCAGCCCACGCTGCTGCCCACCAACCACAACTTCCCCGCCGTGGCCCGGGCCGCCCCCACCCACACCCTCGGGTCCTGCAGCCGCGACCGGGGCGAGGCCACCGCCCTGCAGAAGGGCGCCAGAGAGTTCGACCGCTTCCTCCTGGGCAAGGAGCTGGGCAAGGAGAAGGCGGGCAAGGCGCTGGAGGGCAAGGGGCGGGGGGCCGAGGAGGACGGCGGCACGGAGCGGCACAGGCTGGTGTTGCCCCTGCCGGCCGACGGCCCCTGCAGGGAGGGCGCGGCGCCCAGGGGCCCCTGTGAGGGCCGCCCCCAGCCCCTCGCCTCCTGCCTCCTCAACACCAAGGTGCTCAATGGCGAGGGGGGCAAGGCCGCGCTGGCCAGCTGTGCGGGCGGCGGGCCCGGCGGGGTGCTGGTGCGGCCTGGCATGGCCTCCGGACGCTGCCCCAAGGAGGCGGCGGGACCTGTGGAGCCGGGGCAGGCCTTCAGCGAGTGCCTGGAGCGGCGGCAGGCGCTGCACCACGCGGCCTACACGGTGCCCTCCGGCCTGCCCGCCGGGCCGCCCCCACCCCTCAGCACGGCCGCCGGCTCCTTCCCCTGCCTGCAGCTGCACGCTGGCCCCGACGGGCTCTGCCCGCTGCAGGACCAAGTCCCCCGGGACCTGAAGGCCAGCGGGCCCACCTTCGTGCCTTCCGTGGGACACCCGGCCGACAAGAGCCGCGCCTTCCCGGCGGCTGAGGCCTGTGCGGTGGCAGGGGAGGGCAAAGACCGGCACCTGGACGGGGCGCTGGCGCCCGAGCACGCCGCGCACTACGGGGTCTCCTACGCCCACCTGAAGGCCGAGGCCAAGGGCGAGCGGCGGCCTGGGGGCTTCGAGGCGACCCTGAACCCCCGGCTGAAGGGCCTGGAGTACCTCCGCAGCGCGGGCCCCGAGGCCCCCTTCCCCGGGCTCCCCGCGGGCGCGCTGGACAAAGGCAGCTACTTCGAGTTGCCCACCCCCTCCCAGGACTGCGTCCGGCCAGCTCACCAGGACCCTCTGGGTGGGAAGGTCGCCCAGGCCTGCTGCACTTTAGACAAGACCGCCGGCAAGGAGGCCCCCCCGGGCCCTCCCGGGGCCCAGAAGGTGGCCCGCGTCCGGCATCAGCAGCACCTGGTGGCCCCCGAGATGGAGCTGGGGGGCAGCGGGGCTGAAGCCAAGCGCAAGTCCCTGGAGCTGGCATCTCTTGGCTACGGGGGGCCCCAGCTGTCCCCGTGGAGCGTCCAGTCAGGCCAAGGTGCCCCCATGGCCATCGGCGAGGAGCGCAAGGGCGGCGGCTATCTGGACCCCTTCGGGGGCCTCCAGCAGGCGGCCCTCCGGCCCCAGGACCTGCCGGCCCCGCCTGACGAGGTCTCGGCCATGAAGAACCTGCTCAAGTACAGCAACCAGGCGCTGGTCGCCGGCCAGAAGGCACCCTTCGTGAGCCTGGGCGGCCTCAAGGCCAGCTGTGCCCAGCAGGACGTGAAGTTCCCGGCCTCCAAGGGCCCAGGCCAGGCCCCCAGTGAGGCGGAGAGGCCCGACTGTGCTCGCAGCCGGGAACACGAGGCCCCCCACGGCGACGGGGAGGTGCGGCAGCCCCCCGTGGGCATCGCCGTGGCCGTGGCCCGGCAGAAGGACACGGGGAGCCGGCCAGAGGCAGCCTACGGCACCAACCCCGGGCGGCAGGGCCGGGCAGCTCCCACCTTCAAAGGTATGGCCCATCCCGCGGAGGAGGTGGCGGCACCATGCTGACCTACCTCCTCCACCCTCCCAGGGCTGCGTGGACCCCGTCTGCCACCCTGATGGGCCCCCCACCCTCATCCCTTCTGCCGTCTCTGCCCCTGCAGCTGGCGGTGGGCCCCGTTCCCACGCGCTGGACCCGGAGGCCGAGGAGGAGAGGCGCCTGTGTGAGGACCGCCTGGGGCTGGCCGGCCGCGAGCTGCTGCTGCAGTAAGCCCCGCCCCCACAGGCCCAGCCACACCCTGGGCTATGGGGGTGCCTGCTCACAGGGGGGAGCTCTGCTAACCCCCCTCCACCAATGGTGACTCCTGCGATGGAGACCTCTGGCCCTGAGCCGGCTCCCCGAGACCCCTCCGCACTCCCTCTGACATTGATAGCCGTGGGTGGGGGTGAGACTGGTGGCCAGCAGCTGCACTGATCCCTCACCCGCCTCCTCTGTGCAGGGACAACAAGGACCTCATGGAGTTTGGCCGGATGCATGCATCCAGCGGCTGCCCCCGGGACCTGGCCCCTCACCTCATGCTGGCCGGTGGCTCCTCCCTGCAGAGCAGCCAGCTGGGCGGGGACCCGGCCACCCACCCCCACCCCGCCCACCCCCCGTGGCTGCCCCGTACCCGCAGCCCCTCCTTGTGGATGGGGGGCCATTCCTACGGTCAGTGCCCGAAGGCAGCCAGGAGGCACAGGGGTTTGGGGGGCATGGCTGGCCTGGGCTCAGGCCATGTTCTGGCGTGGGAGGCCTGAGAGCAGCGTGGCCTAGGCCAGACTGCGGCCCGGCTGCCCGCCCCGCACCGTCTGACCGCTGCGCCCTGTCTCCCCAGGCCTGGGCCACCCGGCCCTGCACCAGAACCTGCCCCCCGGCTTCCCCGCCTCAGTGCCCGGCTCCATGCCCTCGGTCTTCCCCCTCCCCCAGGACACCCCCGCCCAGCTGGTCCTCCTGCCCTCGGAGCCCACACCCCACAGTGCCCCCCACGCGCTCGGTAAGGGCATCCTGGGCCAGGCCGCTGGCATGTGGGGTGTGGGGAGCAGGTGTGAGGAAGGGAACAGCCCCCGCGGGGGTGGCGAGCTGGAGGTGGGGAGGCGGGAGGCGGTGCGTGGGCTGGGTTCGAGGGGTGGAAAAGGCCACGCGGGAGGCAGGGGACGCAGCCCAGCGCCCACCCCTGCAGCTGACAGCTGCCCCCGCGCTGCCCACAGCTGACGTCATGGACCAGGCCTCGCTGTGGCCCCCCATGTACGGGGGCCGGGCCCCTGCCTCCCACATGCAGCACCATGGCCAGCTCCCCGTGTATTCGCGGTCCCAGTTCCTGCGGCAGCAGGAGCTCTACGCCCTGCAGCACCCGCCTCAGCACCCAACTCAGCACCAACAGCCCCAGCCGCCCCAGCCCCCACCGCGGGCCGCCCAGTTCCAGGTACCACCCGAGGCCACCGTCCTGGGCCTGGCCCGGGAGCCCCCACGGCCCCCCAGCCCTCACGCCCTGAGCCAGGGCCTCGCGGGCTGAGCTCTCCCCTCCCCACAGCGGAAGCCTGAGGACCACCCCCTGGAGCTGGAGGAGCCGGCCCCGGAGAAGGCCCCGAAGTCCACCCACAAGCCAGTTGCCTTAACCCCCGCGGCCAAGGGCGTGCCCTCGCCCGCCACCGCAGGCCCCGCCAAGCTGCCACCCTGCTGCCACTCTCCCCCCTCGAAGCCCCCCGCCGGCTGCCCCACGCCGCTGCCACACCCCGGCGCCCCCTGCACTTTATCCGCCTGCCCTGGCGGCAGCCCCAGGCCCAGCTCCCGGCTGCCCAGCATGGAGGACAGGAGCGGGGAGGGCCGGCGGGCAGGAGCCAACCTCAGCACGTCGGAGCCAGGTGAGACCCCCCCCACCCGCTCCGGGGCCTCCGCCCCCCTGGGTGGGCAGAGATGAGGGTTGCTGCCTGGCGTGGCAACCACAGGAGTGCCCTCCCCTCCCCAGCCCCCCTGGCAGGGCCTGGCCCACGCCGCCTGTCCCCTGCTCGCTCTCTTCCTCCCTTCCCACAATCCTCCTGGGGGCCCAGGAAAGGAGCAGGGGGTCCCCACCATCTCCGGAAAGCCCCAGGCAGATGGGGTGGGCCAGCCCCAGCGCCCCGGACACAAGAAAGCCTGGCCTGTGGGAACCGGGCAGCCCCAGGACCTGTCCTGGCCTCGGACCGGCCAGGAGCCTGCGCTCGCCAGTCGGCAGGCCACCACAACCAGCGCTTGGCCTGCGAGGAGGGTTCTGGCCCGGCCGGGGCCTCGCCGCCCGCCCGCCGCCTGCCAGCGCCCCACGGCTATTTCATTCTCTCTGAATTGGCTGCGAGTTTACACTGGAAACTCGTGTGGCGAACATAAAAGCGTCCCCATTCCACAATAAGGAGACGGAGCCAACAGAGGTTGTCGGTTTTTTTAGGCTTTTTTCCCTTTTTTTTTTTTTTGCAGTTAATGGGGCGTGAGGCCTCTGACAGGCCGCCGCGCGTTCTGGTTCAGGGGAAGCCCTGATGCGAGCATCCTGTTCCGAACTGCCCCCCTTTCTGTTAGCCACACCGCACCGTGCGGAGATGGCCCCCCTCCCACACCCAGGTCCCCCACGTAACGTGTTCTCCTTTCTACCTCCCCTGTTGTGCAGGCAGAGGGCTGGCTGGGAACCCCTCCCTCCCAGGTAGGGGCTGAGCCCCTGGCCCCAGCGGCCCCTGAAGACACCCCTCTTTTGCAGACCTGCCTCCTGGACACGCATGCCCTGCAGCCGGCCCGGGCCTCTCCCTGCCCCGCCGCACGCACTCGTCGGACCTCTCAGACCCCAAAACTATGCAAAGCCCTGCCCCCCGGGCCCCGCCAGAGCCCGTGAGGTTGCCTGCGCCCGGGGAGCCGTCCTGCCAAAGCCCCCAGAGCCTGGAAGAGCCTGGGCTGCCCTTGGGGGCCAGGGAGGACCCCCAGGACCGTGCTGCCGTCCCCCACCCTGCCGAGCGGGGCCCCCCAGGGAAGGCAGTGGGCCCCAGCCCGCTGGAGGGGCTGCAGGGACTGCGACATGTGGCCCTCCTCCAGGGAGGGGCCCCCGAAGCCACTGGCCGGGCTCATTCTACTCAGGGAGGGGCCCAAGGGGAGAGGACCACAGGGGAGGGGAGCGAGGAGAGGGCGCAAGGGCCCGCACAGGGGGCTGGCCCCCTGGCTCCGGAGCGACAGGCGGGGAGCCCCCGAGCCCTGGACCAGGGCGAGCGGGACGCATGGCAGGCGCCCGGGGAGGCAGGCCCAGAGGAGGAGGCCCTGTTTGAGGAGGACAAACTGGAGGAAGGAGAGGAAGAGGAGGACTGGGGGGCGACCCCTGGCCACAGCCACCGGCCCCGGGTGCTGCTGGGCCTGGACGCCCTGGTGGCAGCCACCATCGACCTCGGGGACTTGCCTGGCATCGGCCCGCTGGGCCCTCAGCCCCCCGGGGCCCCCGCCCCCTCCTGCCCCGCGCCCCCGCCCCCCAGCTCAGGGATCCCCGGCCTCGCCCTGCTTGGCGAGCTGGCCGACCTGGACCTCCAGCCTCCGCAGAGCGAGCCAGCCCTGCCAGGTGAGACCGCCGCGCCCGTCCCTCCCTCGGGGCCCCGGAGCCAACCTGCAGGCCTGGGCTCAAGTCAGCGGGCCAGACAGCAGGCCCCACAGTGTGGCCCACAGCTGCCCCCTGCCCGCTGGAAACCAGAGGCAGGTGCCCACCCTGTGTCACCCCCAGCCTAGCTGCCGACTGGGCCACGGGAGCAGGGCCATGGCACTGGGACTGGCATCCGAGGAAGGGCCTCTGGGCAGCACCTGTTGCTGGGAGGGAGGGGTGCAGGGGTGAAGCGGCTGAACTGGGGCCCCACAGCCAGGGGCGGGGAGAGCCGTGTCTCCCGCAGCCCCCCCCCACCCAAGCCTTTCCCCACCGTGGGCTCCGCAGTCGCTCCCTGGGCTGTGCGGGCTGAGCTCAGGCCATGTGCCCTGGCCTCCAGGCCCAGGGAGGTGGCCCGAGACCTAGCAGAGGGTCCTAGGCCTCCCTGGATGGGGGGAGCCGTGCTCCCAGCCCAGAGCTGCCTGCAGGACGAGGTGCTCCTGGGCTCCCAGGACCCCGGGTGCAGGCAGGGGCTGGGGTCGCCCTGCAGGGGGGTGGAGCCTGAGGGCCAGGCCTCTGCTTAGTGTGAGGGGATCCCAGACGGCCCCCAGCTGCCAGGTGCCTCGCCAGGGAAAGCCCCCTCACCCCCTGAGGGAGCCCCGCTGGGTGCGCCGTGTTGATATTCATAGAAAGAGCCCACCCAGGCCTCGGCTGCGGCCTGTCCTGCCGTGTGAGGACCCTGCCCCAGCGCTGCGGGGTGATACAGCGAACGTTCCCGTACAGCAGTACCCCGAGGGCCGCTGGGCCGCGCGGAGGGGAGTACACCGGGGAGCCCGTGCCGAGGGACCCCAGGAGGGCCTGGTGCGGGGCTTGGAGCTAGAGGAGAGGCAGGTGCCCGGCCTGGCCGCAGCCGCCTGCTGGACCCGTGCCCACTCCCTGAATGAGCACCCACATGCAGACACGTGTCCTGGGGGGCGGGGCGGCTGCTGGCCCAGGGCAGGCCGAGTGGCCACCAGGGTGTTTGGACCAAGTGAACTGCCACCACTGGGCATCCACCCACCCTTTCCTCCTGGACCCCCAGGCCCTCCCCCTCCCCCCGGACCCCTCAGGCCCCACCCGCCCCTGTCCCAGTCCAGTGCCATCTGCACGCCTGGCTGCCCGCTGTTCCCCGTAAGTGCAGCAACCGCTCTGCCTGGAATTCCTCAGGAGCTGAGCTGCATTCTGGCGGGAACAGCAGGGCTCACAGAGGGAAAGCTAGAGAAATGGGGGGGGGCGGGACGAGGAGCGGAGACAGAGGCATGAAGACTCCAGAGGGGACCCCCAGGAACCCCCAAGGCCGGCCAGAGCAATGGGGAAAGGCTGGGGGGGGGCCTGGGACGTGGGGTGAGGAGTCACCAGGTCTGGGAAGGTGAGGGGGCCCCGCCCTCGCTGCCCCACCCCCAACAGCAGGACCTTAGCTTGCCCGCACCGGCTCCAGGCCAGGGAGCTCCGTGCCCCTTCGACTTGCCGGCATACCTGTCCCACCTGCCAGCTGAACCCCGACCTCCCCCTGCTCCACCAGCTGCTGCTGCCTTCACTTTCCTCCTATCTGTGGAGCCTGCGCCTCTCCTGGTTGGGGATCCCCCAGGCTTGGGGTGCAGCTGTCCTTGTCTGTCCTCCCCCCCACAGGTTACAGAGCCTTGCAGGGTGTTGTTTGGAACCCAAAGGACCCCAGGTTCACCCAAGGAACAGCGGGTTGTCAGCAGGCTTCGCCTGAGGCGTGGGGGTGCTCAGGGATGACTGAGCAAGGGGAGGGCAGAGGGGCTTCCTAGGGAGACAGTGGCCCCAAGAGAAGGGGAGACCCTGTGGAACTTCTCGCCAAAATTCGGCTTGCAGAGCCCCGCCCCGGCTGCAGGGGGCGCCCTCCCCCCCTTCCCTGCGCCTGGGCCCAGACTGGCGTCCTGGCTGGAGGTCTGGTTTGCTCCGTAGCTGAGTGGGTCGCCCGTGGCGCCCGCTCCCCCGCACACCTCGGTCACGCACTCATGTCCGTGCGACGCAGGATCCCTGTTCTGAACCGTGACCGTGTCTGACCTGCTCAGTTTCATGGTCAACGTGTCAGATCTGGGGGGGGGGGGGGGGGGGGCTGGCCCACATGCGCCCTCGTGCTCAGCACCTCCTGTGTCCCTGCCCCGCTGCCCCCCCACCCCCCCGCGCCACCCCTGCCCCTGGAACCAGCCAGCTCCGAGGAGCCCAGTCCTCCACGGAGGCATTTGCAGCACAGTTTGGGGTGCTAAGGGTGCTCGTTGCTGCTGGGTGTCCTGTTCCCTGGCTTTCGGAGGGCACAGCTGCCTGCTGACCCCTGTGTAACCCTCAGGGCCCCTTCGGCCGTGGCTCCTCCTGGCTCGGCCTGCCCGTGCGTGCGGACCCCCATCTCGGCTGCCAGCCCTGAGAGACGGTGGCTGGGCTCTGACCCTGTACTGGGCCACCCCCTCCACCCACCCACCCCCAAGGGCTGTGGCACCCAGGCTTTCAAAATTCTGGGGGTGGCGCAAACGCATGGGCAGTGTGTTCAGAGTATGACAGGCCCCGGTCCTTCCTAAACGGGGGGTGTGCCTGACCCCCCCCCATGCTTGGTCCTCACATCTCGGGGAGCCAGCAGCCGTGCTGAGAAGCAGGCTGCTCTGAGGGGCGGTGTGTGCCCGCCGCCCACACGCACATGCCCCGTCTCTATCCACAGAGGAGGAGGCCGTGCTGACCTTCAACCTGCAGCGCCTGGCCACGCTGGCCTCCGCCTGGTCCCTGCTGGAGGCCGACAGCCGGGGCAGCCCTCGCCCCTCAGCCCCGCCCCCTGCCGCCGCCCCCCGCGGCGTCCCCACGCTCACCCCCCGGATGCAGATCCTGCAGCGCAAGGACACCTGGACCCCTAAGACCAAGCCTGTGAGTGGGGGGCCTGAGCACCCGGCCTGGCTGCCCGCCTGCCCACCTGGGGTCCTGGCGGCTCACAGCCCCTGTGCCTCTGCCCACCAGGTGTGCCCCCTGAAGGCCGCCATCGACCGGCTGGACACGCAGGAGGTGGAGCTGCGCGTGCAGCTGGCGGAGCTGCAGAGGCGGTACAAGGAGAAGCAGCGGGAGCTGGCCCGCCTGCAGCGCCGGCGCGACCACGAGTACGGCGGGGGGGGGCGGGGGAGCGTAGTCCAGGGCCACTGCCTCGTGGACGGTCGGCCAGGTGTGCAGGCTGCACTGGGAGGAGCTGGGGCCTGGGGTCCAGGTGTGTAAGACCCTGGGCAGTGGGGACCCTGGCCCGGCCTTGCCCTCCATGTGAGGACCAGGCTCCGAGGCCGCGTCTTAGGGGGGCCTGCCACCTCCCGGGACCCCGTCAGGGCACCAGCACGGTGTGCGCCTCTGACCACCCTCCTGTGGCCGCCAGGAGAGACGAGAGCTCACGGAGCCCAGCGAGGCGAGGGCCCGGCCGGCCGAGGAAGCGAAAATACTCCAGCTTGCTGCCCGCCCTGCGTCCTGGGGGCCAGCTCCCCAGGGGCGACGTCAAGAAAGTCAAGTGAGTCCTGGGTGCGCGGGGCACTGGGCTGCTGGGCACACGGCCAAGTCTGGGCTGAGTCTCCAGGCTGTGGGCGCCCCTCTGTAGCTCCTGCACCCAGCACCTCCCGCCCAGAACTCAGGGCCACGGGCATGTCCAATGGACAGAGCCCAGCAGAGTCCCCTCCCTCTGCCTCTGTCAGCCCTCGGCCCACCTGGGCTTCTCCCCTGCAGGAGCCACTGGGCCTGGGGCACCGCCACGGCAGCCCCGCGCCCCTGCCCCGTGCCCCCCAGCGCGAGGTGGCCTTGTGTGAAAGCCTCTTTATCGGCTTATAAAGCCGTTGGTCACGCTGCGGCGCTGCTCACGGCCGCCGCGACGTTATTATCCATTACCCGCCCGACGCGCACTCCCGGCCGGCATAATTGTCCTTCTCGGCTACAAATTGCCGCTCCCGGCAGGCCCATTTGCATAAATCCTCCAGCTCCTCCGAACGCGATTGGCGCACGCGTGCGCGCGCGGCATCAATCCTGATGATTTGGTAATAATAGTTAAATCGGCACTAAATGGTTCCTTCAATTAAGACAGAGGCAAAAAATTAATCTCCGGGCTTCATGTCACAAAACATTAGTGAATGCAGGGAAAGTGGCAGGGTGGGCGCTTGCCCGCCACGGGCCGTGGAGAGGATGCGCCATATGGCTGGGGGCCGCCCCAGCCAGCTCCCGCCCCACCCTGCCCAGGTGTCCCCTGCGGGGAGGGGGGTGGGGAGGGGACTCCCTTTGAGAATCAGCCAGTGCCGTGGGGGCTGCCGGCCAGGGGTCCTGTTGGGGTGGGCGTCCTGGCAAGGCTGCCCACACTGCCCTCGAGCCCGCCTGGCACCAAGCCCCCAGCCCTGGCAGCCCATCTGGGCTTGCACTGCAGGCACCTTCTCCCCTGACCCAGAAGCCAGGCCCAGCCGGAGGACGGGGGCCTCAGGACAGGGAAGGAACTGAGTCCAGGGCCTGCCCTCCCCAAGAACCAGGGCTCCCTCCTGCCCACTCTCCACCCCACGATGGGGCCCTGCCCGGATGGCTGCCGCACTGGGCCCAGGCAGGAAGTGGGGGGCTGGGGTCCCAGGGCCAAGTTGGCTGCCGGCCAGCTTTCCTCTGGCCTGCCCTCTGGGCCGAAAGGTCCGGCCACACAAGGCCAGGCCCCCGCCAGGCCCCTCAGGCCCCATCTGTGACTCATTACAATCACCGCTATGGACGGGGGAGGGGACAGGCGCATGACCCACCCCCCAGCCCCATCCGGCAAAGGACAGGCAACCAAGCTCCCAGCCTCTCGCCTGTGGGGTTCAGGGAAACTGAGGCTTGGATCGGTGAGGTGCAGGGGCCCCCCCTCAAGGCCAGGACCGAGGGCAGACAGAGGACAAAGCTCTCGGGCAGAGCCCAGCGGGGGCCCGGGGGCTGGAAGGCGGAGTGTGGTCACGATCGCCCGCCGCTGCCCACCAGGCTCATAGCAGCAGATGTGGGGAGCGGGCCGTTCTCGGGAGCCTTGCCCGGCGCCTCTGGTCCCAGCTCATGGGCCTCAGCCTTGCGGAAAGGCCGTTATCACCAGCTCCATTGTCCAGGTGGAAAGACTAAGGCACGACCCACCCACACAACAGCCCAGCCGACACGGCCCTGTAGCCCTGGCCAGGGGCAGAGGGGACTGCTGGGGAGGCAGGTGCCGGGGCTCAGCACAGCCCCCCTCCCCCCCACGGCCCTGGCAGCTCCGTGTGCCCTGAGGAGCCTTGGCCGAGAAAGAAGTGGGACCCTCCCTGGGACCCACCATGGCGCCCCGGGTGCCACCACGGGTCTGTGAGGGGGCGAGGCCAGATGGCCAGGTATGCCTGCCTCCAGCCCGTGCCCACCTGCTCCCCACGCCCCCAGGGCGGTGCGGTCCAGCCTGAGCCTGCTGTGCGCCGAGCTTCGGGGCGACGAGGAGCCCACGAAGAAGCGGAGCCGCCTGGAGAAGGGCGTCTACCTGGGCCTGCAGCCCAGCTCCGGGGTGAGTCCCCGGCAGCACACCTGGGGCTGGGGGAGGGGGCGGGATGTCAGTGGACGGGCAGCCAACCCCCAGCTGGGGCCCCAGTGTTGAGCCGAGCCACCAACGCAGCCAGTCAGGTCGCTCCCGGCAGAGGCGGCCCCTGGGCGTGCAGGTGACTCTCCATCTCTCACACTCTCACACACACACACACACACACACACACACACACACACACACACAGGAGAGGAAGCCGGGGCAGTGTGGGTGGAGTTTCTGGGAGGGCGAGGCCACAGGGTCAGGCATGCACGGTGGGGGGTGCTCTCTGCCCCTCCCAGTCCAGGTGGGAGGTGCGTCTGAGTAGGTGCCACTGTGCACACCCTTCCCCCCGGGGCACCCCGACTCCAGAGCCTGGCTGCTCTCCTCCCAGTCCGAGCAGGGTGGGCCGTCGGCGGGGAGGGTGGCAGTGGAGTGGGAGAGGGGACAGGCGCTGGGCCCTGGGCAGGTGCCCACATGGCCCCTTCTGAGCCAGGTACGTCGGGGAGGCCCGGCTGGGCCGTGGCTGGGGTGGCCGCTAAGTGGGCTGCCGCCTGCCGCTCCCAGGAAAAGGTCCGGTGCGCCAAGAGCCGCGGGCAGGGAGAGCTGGCGGCCTCTGTGGCCCGCAAGGTCGCCCAGCTGAAGCCCACAGCGAGGAGCAAGGGGCTGCCAGCTGGCCTCGGCCCCTTCCCAGGGGCGCGTGTCCGGAAGAAGCTGTCCCGAGCCAAGAGCACCAAGGCGTCCATGGCAGCCAGACACCCCCCGCCGGGCGGCCACGAGGGCGACAGGGAGACGCCCAGGTTTCCGGCCGCGCCTGCAGGGGCCACGGTGCACGAGGCAGGCAAGTCACCGATGCGATAGCCCCCCAGGGACCTCTGGCCTCAGTCACTCGGTCACTCAGAAGAGGGTGGGCAGTGGCTGGGACAGGACCCCACCCCCCCCCCGGGGCAGAGCCAGCAGCCCCCAGTGCCCACATCCCCCTTCACCCCCACGGAGGGCCATGGGGAGGAAGAGTGCCCGATGCATCCTGGAAAGGAGCTAAAAATAGCCCTCTGCCCTCCAGCCCCTCCCAGCAGCCGGACAGGCTGACCTGGGGTTATCTGACCCCAGACCAGGAGCCGGAGAGAACAGACACTTCCTCCACAGCCCCGCCCCAGGCCCCGCCCAGAGAGAACAAGAGAGGAAGCAGGAAGCCGGCCAGGGCAGGAGGAGCAAGGGGGAAAGGGCTGCCCTGGGCAGGGGATCCCCCACCCGCAAGGCATGCACCCCACTGCCGAAGCATGAGAAAGGGAAACAGCCCAGGCCGGTTTGCTCAGTGGATAGAGCGTCGACCTGCAGACTGAAGAGGTCTGGGTTCGATTCCAGTCAAGGGCACAGCCCTCAGCTGCAGGCTCCATGGCCGGCCCTGGTCAGGGCAGGTGCAGGAGGCAGCCAGTTGGTGTGTCTCTTTCTCTCTGTCTCCCCGCCTCCTTTCCACTCTCTCTAAAAAACACAAGTGTTGGCTGTCATCACGCAATTTCAGTTTTTAAAAAAAGGGAAACTGAGGCAGGGAAAGGCAGGTGAGAGAGGCATCGCCCCTCCCCATCCCTGTCCAGACACCTCACCTGGACACCTGGCCCAGGTGCCTTCTCCCAGCACAACCCCAGGGAGGATGGTGACGGGGCTGCGCGCGCGCGCGCACACACACACACACATACACACACACACACACACACACACACACACACACACACACGTGATCAGTGCCCCACCCCCACCCCAACGGTGCTGCTCAGACGCCCTCACCCGGACCCTCCCCCCCAGGCAGTGGCTCCGACATCGAGAGCTGTGAGGGCCTCCTGGGGACAGAAGTGCCCCCCAAGGAGCCGGGGCCGGCCCTACACTCGGGGGCTGCCGGGGCCGTGCTGGGGCCCTCGCCCTCCTCGGTGGTCAGAATGGAGGCCGACCAGAAAGCCAAGCAGAAGAAGGAGCGGCAGGGCTTGCTGGGTAACCGGGCGGTCAGGGCGGGCGAGCGGGCCTGGTCGGGGGGCCCCGCAGCTGGGACCCCGGCAACGGCCCCCACTCCCTCCCACAGGGGCCTGCCGCCTGTCCAGCCCCGAGAGCGAGGTCAAGATCAAGAGGCGAACGGTGAAGGCCAAGGTGGGCACCACGCTGGAGCGGGCACCGGACCGCAGGCCCCCGGGAGCCCCCGGCAAGAAGAAAGCCAGGGGCAAGGCCAAAGGCGGCCTGCGGGCCGAGCCTGGGGCCACGCCCAGCAGGGAAGCCCTCTTCGGCCCTGCCCGGGCCTTCCCCTGCCCGGAGGGCGGCCAGCTGGCCAGCGAGCGCCTCAAGAGAGCCACACGCAAGAGCACCATGCTCCAGCCGGGGCTGCGGGTGAGCACGCGGGCACCCCCACAGCCAGCGGGCACCCCACAGTCAGTGGGCACCCCCACAGTCAGCAGGCACCACAGCTAGTGGGCACCCATACAGCCAGGGGACACCCCACAGCCAGCAGGCACCACAGCTAGTGGGCACCCCAGTCAGCGGGCACCACAGCCAGCAGGCACCCTCACAGCCAGCGGGCACCACAGCTAGTGGGCACCCATACAGCCAGCAGGAACCCCCCCAGTCAGGGGGCACACCCCCAGTCAGCAGGCACCCCAGGGTCCTGGGCCAGTGGGTCAGTGCCAGATGGGAACAACCTCCGGGCCCTCCCTCTGTCCCTGTTCGCGAGACCCTGTGCCCGGGTCAGCCCAGGTCACCCCTGGGCAGCTGCGGGCGGGGGGGCTGGGACCACAGTCACCACAGTCCCTCCCCCCACCCCAGCAGCGCAGGAACGGAGCCCTGCCCCTGGCCCTGTCGCCCCGCAATGCCAAGGCCGTCCTGGGAAAGGGCAGGAAGGCGGGCAGGAGGACCAGCAAGGCCGTTGGCAAACAGGTAGGTTCCCACCCGGCGCCCAGAGGGTTGCCCGGACCCCCACCCTCCCCAGGAGCTGACTTCTCGGCTCGCAGGGCAAGGGCCATGCGGTGAGCCGGCTGCTGCACAGCTTCTCCGTGGACAAGGACTTCGAGTTCGATGAGAGCAGCAGCTTCTCGGAGGAGGAGGACGACGAGGAGGCCAGTGCGCCCCTGAGCGCCGAGCAGAGTGCAGCCCTGGGTGAGTGGCGGGCGGGGGTCTGGGCCTCTGGGTGAGCGGCGGGCGGGGGTCTGGCCTCTGGGTGAGCGGCGGGCGGGGGTCTGGCCTCTGGGTGAGCGGCGGGCGGGGGTCTGGCCTCTGGGTGAGTGGCGGGCAGGGGTCTGGCCTCTGAGGCAGTGCCGGCGCGGGCGGGCAGCTCTGACCCCTGACCCTGCCCCCAGCGCGCTCCTGCACGATCCACAAGGAGGACCTGCAGGACGGCCTGCCCGTGCTCATCCCCAAGGAGGACAGCCTGCTGTACGCGGGCAGCGTGCGGAGCCTGCAGCCGCCCGACATGTGAGGCCGGGGTGTGGGCAGGGGGGAGCCCATGGCCCTGACGGTGGCCGTGCCCCGCAGGCCTGCCTCACGCCCCCGCCTCCCTCAGCTACAGCATCGTCATCGAGGGCGAGAGAGGCAACCGGCAGAGGATCTACTCGCTGGAGCAGCTGCTGCAGGAGGCGGTGAGGGGACACCCGCCGGGAGGGGGCCTGCTGCTCCCCGCACCTCCCGGTGCCCCGAAGCCACCCACCACTCACGCGCCGGCCCCGGCTGTACTCCCAGGTTCTCGATGTCCGGCCGCAGTCCAGCCGGTTCCTCCCGCCCGGCACGAGGGTCTGCGCCTACTGGAGCCAGAAGTCCCGCTGCTTGTACCCGGGCAACGTGGTCCGAGGTGAGCCCGGCCAAGGCCCCGCCAGGCTGCCAGCCCCTCCCCTCGGGCAGAGCTGCAGGCAGGAGGCCCCCGGAGTGCCAGGGAGGGTACCCTGCTTCCCAGGCCCGAGTGGGGCCCAAAGAGCAGGCAGTGGGACCAGGCGAGGGGGTTCTGGGGGAGCAAAGAGGGACTCCAGCTGCCCCAACGCCTGCAGAGGATGGGAGTGAGTCCTGGTCCCAGAGGTCTTGACCTGGCCACATGGGCAGCTCCCCTGGGGTGAATCCTGACTCCCCAGGTAGGGGACTAGGGGACGCGGAGCCCTAGGGCCTGACAGGTGGACGGCAGGTGGGCAGGCGCAGCAGGCCTGGACCAGATGTGAATTCGCACTCGCGCGTGGAGAGGTGCCCCCATGGGGGTGATGGGCGGAGGCAATACTGCCACTCGGGCTGCGCAAAGGGGGGCTGAGGGCGCCCGGCTGTCCTGGCCGCTCCGAGGTCGGACACGCTCAGGGAGCAGAATGGCCCCAGTGTCGATGGTCAGGTGCCCGGGAGCCCATCCCCTGCTCCTCCCGCCCCCAGGCAACTCCAGCGCCGAGGAGGAGGACCTGGACTCCGTGGTGGTGGAATTTGACGACGGGGACACGGGCCACATCGCCGTCTCCAACATCAGGCTGCTGCCTCCGGACTTCAAGATCCAGTGTGAGCCGGTGGGCCCTGCCGCGTGCGCAGTCCCAGGGCTGGACAGGCTCCATAGGTGGGGGGTGGGGGTGGGGGTGGGACGGTCACCCCGGCGGCCCGGCCCGGTGCTGAGGCCACACGTCCACTCTGCAGGCACGGAGCCCTCGCCGGCCCTGCTGGTGTCCAGTGGCTGTCGCCGGACCAAGAAAGCGTCCTGTGAGGCCCCCCCGCCCAGTGAGCCCGCCGCCCCCAGCCTGTCCCCCAAGGTGCACGAAGGCCCCGAAGCCTCGAAGGCCCCCGGGAAGAAATCCGTCAGCAAAGACAGAGCTGGTATTTGGGGGGCTGCCCAGAACCCGGGTGGGGAAGCCTGTGGGGGGGTGGGGACCCGACGGTACCCCTGACTCTCCCTGCCCCCCGCAGGCAAAACGGAGCTCCTCACTTCGGGTGGCAAGCCCCCCACCGGGGCCTCGGACCACTTCCTGGGCCGCCGGACCAGCCCGCTGCTGAGCTGGTCAGCGGTGGCACAGACCAAGCGGAAGGCGGCCGCGACGGGGGGCAAGGGCCCGGGGCTGCTGCAGAACCTCTTCCAGATCAGCGGCAGCGCTAAGCGGCTGCGGGCGCGTGAGGCGCTGTTCCCGGTGCACAGCGTGGCCGCGCCCGTGTTCGGCAACGGCTTCCGCGCTGACTCCTTCAGCAGCCTGGCCAGCTCCTATGCGCCCTTCGTCGGCGGGGCCGGGCCGGGCCTGCCCGGGGGCGCCCACAGGCTGCTGCGGGCCAAGAGGGCCGAGCGGGCGGAGGCCGAGAAGGGCGGGCGGCGGAGGGCGGGCAGTGAGTTCCTGGTCAAGCTGGACCATGAGGGCGTGACCTCCCCCAAGAACAAGAACTGCAAAGCGTTGCTCATGGGCAACAAGGACCTGGGCCCCAAGCTGGGGCGGCCCCTGCCCAGCGCCAGCTACGCGCACCCAGCCCTCGCGGGCAAGGACAGGAAGGGCCGGGCGCCCATGCACCCGCTGCCCATGGGGCTGGCGCTGCGCAAGTTCGCGGGCCAGGCCGAGTACCCGCTGCCCTGCGACAGCGACTGCCACAGCTCCTACTCGGACGAGGACGAGGATGGGCCCGGGCTGGCGCCCAGCGTGCCCTCCCGCTTTCTGGCCCGCCTGTCTGTGTCCTCGTCCTCCTCCGGCTCGTCCACCTCCTCCTCCTCCGGCTCCCTGTCCACCTCCAGCCTCTGCTCCTCCGACGACGAGGGCTCCTCCTTCAGCTCGGACGACGAGGACCCGGCCCTGCTGCTGCAGACCTGCCTCACCCACCCCGTGCCCACCCTCCTGGCCCAGCCCGAGGCCCTGCGCTCCAAGGGGGGCGGCCCCCATGCCCACGCCCAGCGCTGCTTCCTGTCCAGGGCCGCTGTGGCGGGCGGGGGCGCGGGGCCCAGCGGCGGCAAATCCAAGCTCAAGCGCAAGGAGCCCCTGAGCTTCTCCAAAGCCAAAGAGGGATCGCGGAGGCAGCGGCTGCCGTCCGTGGAAAACCGGCCAAAGATCTCCGCCTTCCTGCCCGCCCGGCAGCTCTGGAAGTGGTCGGGGAGCCCCACGCAGGTAGCTGGGCCCCTGGGCGCCTCGCACCCCCTCGCCCTCTCCTTTCTCGTTGTTCAATTTCAACTAAAAACTGGGAAACTCGAGGGAAGAACCAAACACCCCCCTGATCCCCGAGGCCAGGCCCTCCGTGGCCACCCACCCCGGCCCTCGCCTTTGCCAACATAACCGTGGACGCAGGCCCCCGGGATTCTGCCGTGGGGGTCGCCGTGGGGCTGGGAAAGCACCTGCGCCAGCGCTTCCTCCCGAGCTGCAGGCGGACGCCTCGCCCGGTCCTGACCTTGTGCGTGTCTCACGGGTCCGGCCTCCCGGCACTCAGACCAGGGTCCCTTGAGCGCACGGCCCTGACGTCCTAACCGCAACCACCCCGGTGGACCCGCCGGGGTCTGGGCTCTGGCTGCTGGTGCCCGGTCTTGTCCGGGAAGGTGCCCACACCCACACACCTGCACACAAGACAGCCCTGTCCCCCAACTCTCCTCTGAATGTCTGTCTGTCTCATGCCCGCAGCGCCGTGGCATGAAGGGCAAGGCCCGGAAGCTGTTCTACAAGGCGATCGTGCGGGGCAAGGAGACGCTGCGGGTGGGGGACTGCGCTGTGTTCCTGTCGGCCGGCCGCCCCAACCTGCCCTACATCGGCCGCATCGAGAGCCTGTGGGAGTCGTGGGGCAGCAACATGGTGGTGAAGGTCAAGTGGTTCTACCACCCGGAGGAGACCACGCTGGGCAAACGGCACAGCGACGGGAAGGTGGGCGGGGGCTGGGCCTGGGGGGCCCTGCGTGGGGGTGCCCTGTGGGGGTCCTGCCGGGTGGGGTGGGGGACCCTGCATGGGGGTGCGCTGTGGGGGCCCTGCTGGGTGGGGGGGACCCTGCCAGGTGGGGAGCCCTGCCGGGTGGGGGGCCTGGCCGCCCTGACACCGTGCCCCCCCAGAACGCGCTGTACCAGTCGTGCCACGAGGACGAGAACGACGTGCAGACCATCTCCCACAAGTGCCAGGTCGTGGGGCGCGAGCAGTACGAGCAGATGACGCGGAGCCGCAAGTGCCAGGACCGGCGGGACCTCTACTACCTGGCGGGCACCTACGACCCCGCCACCGGGCGCCTGGTGACGGCCGACGGTGTGCCCATCCTGTGCTGAGCCTGCACCCACCCGGGGGTGCCCCCGTTCGGAGCTGGGGGGACTCGGACAGACGACGCCAGCTGCCCCCACCGAGCGGGAGGCGGGCGAGTGAACAAATATGCAAACCAGCGAGGCAGGGTCCAGGCTCTATTTCCCAGGAGAGACGGGGGCTCGGCGCCCAGTCCCACCCGCCCCGCGGGCGCCGCGCCTGCTGGGACCGTGCCCGCCCGGCCTCTGCTCCCCCCGCCCCCTCCCCGGCTCACGAGAGAGTAGAATCCAAGCCATATCTTCCCGAGTACCTCCGACTGTCCCACCAGGGAGAGCAGAATCAGGTGTCTGTCTATTTATTTCTCTGTACATAGTGTGTTTCTGCGGGAAGTTTTATGGAAAAAGCACGTGGGAGAGGGTCTCTTCCCCGCGTGCGTGACGAGGATGTGTGTGTGCGCGTGCGTGTGTGCGGGTTTCGTGCTGGGGTTTTCTTGGAAAATGCACTGTTTCCTCGGCTGGGCTGAGGCCCACTGGGCGTCTGTGACCACAGAGGCGGCTGGGGGCCAGGCCGAGCTCTCGGGGGGCTGGTCAGATGGAGGTCACACGTGAGTTTATTTCATGTGAATCCATCTCCTGGGCAGAACGTGTTGGGGGAGGCCCCTCGGGAGGGGGTTGCTGGAGCAGTACAGCCGAGCCCCCCCGCCCCCATGTGGCCGCAGACACGTGTATCTTACCTCTGTTTCAACGAAACAAAAATGAACAAATGTTTTAAAGTGTTGGTATGAGGCAGTGATGTTTTGATTTCAGTTCCTGAATATTCCAAGTCATTTCTGATTCCCGCTGGCCCGGCCTCTGCCCAGAGGAGGGAGACCAGCCTGCAGCCCTTGAGGGGGTTCCGGGCCTTTCCTGGAGCCGCTGGGCAGGGCTGATGCTGGGGGGGAGGGGGGGCTGGGCACTCGCTCCAGGCCGCGGGGGGGGGGGCAGGGGGCACCCCAGGCCTCAGCAACAGGCCAGCGCCCCGTGGACTGGACACTTTGTCCCTGCTCCTGAGGCCGACAGGGCCGGGCATACCTGGCCCAGGGCCTTGCCCCTGAGGTGCTCTGAGGGCCACGTGTCCCCACCAAGAGGTCCAGGGAAGCCCCCCAAGTTCACCCTGGCTCCTCAGGAGGCACTCTCGTGTGACCCACAGACACGGCCTAGGTTCCCGGGAAACGGGTATTGGCGGGTGCCCGCACCCCAGCCCCGGCCCCTCTGTCTTTCTGACCAGGAAACCCTCCTCCCCCTCCTCGCGGCTCCATGGGAAGCGCAGGGACCAGGAGGGGGTCCCCGCTCCCCCTCGCCTCCCACGAGTGCAATATTTCATTCCCAGTGGCCGCCTGGGTGGGTAGAGGGCAGCCCAGAACCCGAGCCCGCAGTGCGGGCTGACCGCCCCTGCGGACGCCCGCCCCTCGCACTCCCACCCCCACCCCCACCCCCCACCCCCTCCCCCGTCTGCGTGCGTGTGACGCCCGCCCGGCAGAAGCCCGGCTGTTGTAAATGTGTAAACTAAGGGGTGGGTTTTTCAATGTAAACACTAAAAACAAAAACAGAGGTTTTATGAGCAGCAGACTCTATGTAAATGCATTTTAGTATTAAATTTTTTATCGATAACTTGCTTAAGAATAAATATATGAACTATTGTTCCGGAATGGTCCGGAACCCTAACTGTGCCTCAGTGTCCGTGTGTCCCGCCGGGCCAGGCCGCCCCCGTGAGCCGCTGGCTGGCACGAAGCCACTCGGGACGTGTGACCAGAACGGGCTGGCAGCGGCCTTGGCCTCTGAGACCGCCAGGACGAGGTCCCTCGCCTTGTCGGTCTCCCTGAGTGAGAGGGGTGTGCGGCCTGGCCTGTCATGTGGACGGCGGGCGCCCTGGAGTGGGGGGTGGGGGGGGCAGTCCCCGGGGCACAGGCACGGGCAGGGAGTCCCTCGCACGCTGTGACTCAGGAGCAGGCAGAGGGGCTCTGAGGGGAGCGTCGGGACAGGACGGTGACACAGGTCAGGCGACATCCCTTGGGGGCAGCGGGGAACTGCTCCTGCTGCCAGGCCTGGGTCGTCCCCCTTCAGCCAGCATAGCCCCACAGCCTCCGACCCCGCGGCGCCTGAGAGCCAAGGGGGAGGGCGAGAACGGCCCCACAGCCGAGACTGGAGGCTCTGGCACGGGCTCCCTGCTGTGGGCAGACTAACAGGGACCTCCAAGGGGCCCATGTACAACTGCCCCGGGGGTCCAGGCGGGCTCCCCAGAGGTGGCACCTGGCTGTCCTGGAGGAAATGGTGCAGGGCAGGCGGAGGGCCGGCGAGAAACCAGGCAGCCAGGGAGTGCGGGGCCGACGCTGCAGCGGCGTGTGGCCGAGGCCCGGTCAGAACCTACGGGAGGGTGGGGTCGTGGGGCCGGCCCGGCCTGTGGGACAGCAGGACGCATGCAGGACGCATGGAGGCTGGGGCAGGGGTCGGCAGTCAGACTGAGGCCCTCACTCTGCAGCCCCGAGGTCAAAGTTAGGAGGGCCGTGGCCCCTGAGGCACCCAGAGAAAGGTCTTAAGCACAAGGGTGGAGGCAGGGGCACAGGGCTGGGGGCCGGGGAGCCGCCAACAGGCCCAGGAAGGTGGGCAGGTAGGGGAAGGGGCGGGGGGGAGGTGGGGGCAGGTGAGGCTCAGGACAGCAGGTGGGGCTAGAGCAGGGTTAGGTGAGTCCCCAGGGTCATTCCCACCAGCCCTGCCTCCTCCCTGCCCCTCCCTCCATCCAGTCACCTGCCCCCTCCCCAGCTCTCATCTTAACCCATCATGACCCTCGCCCTCCTCCGGACTAGGGCCTGGATGGGGCGGGCAGGGACGGAGGCTGCGAATCCACGGGTGAGACGTCCACACTTTGATCAAGACGAACGAGCCGTTCTGGGAAACGCTGAAGCAGGACAAGCGACGGCCGGGAGCGAGATCGATGAAAGCGATGTTTCATCAGGTAGAGACGACAACCCGGCCGATCGCAATTCGCTTTTAATACCACAAACCAATGGGGGCCGAGGGCTTCATGGCCCAGGCCCCTGGCTGGGCGGGATGGGGAGCGGACTCAGGCCCGGGGAAAGGGGGAGCTCTCTGGTCCAGCCAGCGAGAAGTCATCTGGGCACTCAGTGGCCGAGGCCAGTGGCCCGTCTGGCCCCTAGAGGCCACCTGAGCCTGCGCGGCACCAGGCGACGGGGAAGGAGGGACCGCCTCGGAGGCCCGGGTGCCAGCTGGGGAAGTGGGTGCCGCGGACGGGGCACTGGGAGCTCCCTCCCCTCCTCCCAGGAACCTGGGTCTCAGCCTCGCCCCTGCATCCCCCTGCCACCCGCTCCCCACAAGCTGCTCTTCCTCTAAAAGTCAGGCTGCCCGGCCGGCAGGGCTCGGTGGTTGAGCGTCCACCTAGGAACCAGGAGGTCAGGGTTCAATCCCCGGCCAGGGCAGGGTCCGGGTTGCGGGCTCCATCCCCAGGGTGGGGCTGCAGGAGCAGCCGGTCCAGGATTCTCTCATGGATGTTTCCCTCTCCCTCTTCCTTCCTCTCTGACACCAATAAGCATGTTTGTTAAAAATCGTGACAAAAAGCAGCCTGCGGCCTGTCCACCGCACCCCTCAGTGTGGCCCCCGGGCGGCAGGCGCTGTGGCTGAGAAGGGTGAACCGGGCTCGCCTGAGGAAAAGCCTCCAAGTGCCAGGGTTGGGGGGCAGGGGGGACACTCAGAGCCCCCCAGCACTCCCAGGCTCCCGGCAGTCAGGGCCCAGCCCCCAAGCCCCTCGGCAATGGAACGGAGGGCCCTGGGCTTGCTGCTGAGAGGGGGGTTAAGCCACCCCCGTCTGAGAAGTGCCCCCGTCGGGAAATCTGTTCTCACTCATGAGAAAGGCTCGGCCTCAGGAACCGCGATTGTCGGGGACCCCACACTGACCGGCAATCCCATTCTTCACCACTGGCCGTTCAGCCCCCCTGATCCTGGGCCAGCACCCAGGCCGGGGGCTCCCCGAGGGGCTGCCATGGCTCCCCTCCTGGGATGCCTGCTGGAGGCAGCCAGGTCCATGGACAGAGACGGGGTGGGGGTGGGGCACACACTATGGTCGCTGGACCCTGGCAGGGCCAAGCAGGCTGCCTGTGCCTCTTCCTCATGGTGACAGGCTTTGGGGTGTGAGCACAGCCCCCCTAGTAGCCAGGTGAGGCTCCAGCACCCACGCCTGGTCACGTGGCACCTCCCGCAGCGGCACCTGGGCCCCGAGGACCGACCTGCCTCCTGGAGGAGCAGGGGGGTCACGGGGCGGTTGGATCCTCTGTGTCAGTGTGGCCTGTATCGGGGGTACCTCCCACCACACGTTCCCCGTTCCCCTGAAATGCACACTGAAGCCCACATCCTGTTTACTTGGGGGCAAGGGGTTGGTGTGGAAACCCAACTGTCCAACCGAACCGGGCTCCTCGCCCGCCCGCCAGCCCGTGAGCAGCGCCAGCAGCTGTCTGTCCCTCACGCGGCAGAAGGCGGCACCAGAGCGGCCCGGCAGCCCAGGCACACGGCACACCCGGACCTGCCAACGAGGGAGAAGCAGCGAGTTCCGGATGGCTCTGTGCCGGCCCCGCCCCCCAGGGACCTGGGGCAGCTACAGACAGAAGCCTGGGGGCCCGGGACCTAGGTCCACAGCGTCCTGGGCAGGGCCCGGCCATCTGGCCAGACACGAGGGACTTGGAGGGAGCCAGTGACAGATGCGCCGGGCGGGGCTGGAGGAGGCAGAGAGCGGACCGATGGCGCGGACTGTGCCCAGAGCTGAGCCTCTGCCGGCCGGGTGAAGCCAGGAGAGCTCCCCACCCAAGAGCTCTTAATCGCCCAGGGCCCGGGACCCCCCGCGGGCGCCCGCCATCTCCCCGCCCATCCCCCCGCCGGCCTCAGGCTCAGGCACAGAGCAGCGGGCAGGCAGAAGGCCCAGGACCGCGCTGAGGAATACTCCGCTGTCAGCAGCAACCACGGGTCGTCCTGGTCCTGGCGGGGCAGCCTTTGCCCTCGCCCGGAGCAGACGCCCTTGCATTTGGACGCACCGTGGGCCCAGAGAAGCCCTGACGGCTCCGGGAACCCCACCGGCCCTGCAGCCAAGGGACGCAAGTCTGAGCACGGGGACAGCAGGAGCCATGTGGCGCCTTCCTGCACCCGCAGCCCAGGGGCACACAGCCTGGGCAGCTGGGGGGTGGGGGGGGCAAGCACGGGCCCCGAGCCAGCAGCCTCTCGGTGCCACCAGGGACCTGGGCTCTGCCTTCTGTGCTGCCCCAGGGTGGCTCCCAGGAGCGGGTACTGCCCCCCGAGGCCAGGACCTGTGGCCACACCACCAAGTGAACAGGAACAAGAGGGTGTGGGGCGGCCGGTCTGGCTGGGGGACGTGAGTGGGACTGGGGACGTCAGGAGCGTCCCCCTGTGGCAAGCGGACATGTTCATGAGGACCTTTGCCGCCCCGGAGAGCAGCTGGACTCGGGCATGAAGCTCATCTGCCGCCAGGGAGAGAACTGCCTGTCGGAGGCGGCTCGATGGCAGCACGGTCAGCAGGGAGGGGCCGGGGCACTGGTTGGGGCTGTGAACTGTGGGGGGAGGGAGATGGCTTGCCAGGCCCGGCCATGCCCTCACTACCTCCTCCCACTTGCATTTATTGTGGATTCCCTTGTGCGCTTCCCACACACCCCTGCCCTCCCCACACTCCCTCCTCTGCTCCCACAGCCCCTGTCCCCTCTCCTCCCGCTGTCCTGCCCCCCACCCGACCCCCAGCGCCCAGAGTCCCTCCCAGCCCCTCTGCTGCCGGCCCCACTCTGCAGCTCCGGCCCCAGGCCCTCCCAGCCCTCCACACCTGCCACCCACCTGCCACCGCTCAGCTCTGAGCTCTGGCTTTAGCCCCAGGGAAGAGCGGGGACTGGAACCCCCCGGCTTCGCTCCTGGGATGCTCCCTTTCCACCCTGAGAATGGTGACCACACCCTCACACGTGAGCATTCTACCCACAGGCCTCAGGGGTGGCGCAGGGTCCCCAACCCCCAACGGCTGACGAGGAAGGACAGGGGAGGACAGGCCTCCCCGCGCTGGCACCACGCTGCGGGGGTCCCGTCTACCAAAGCTCAGGTTCTGCCCCTTGTGCGCACGAGCAGGCTCAGGGCCGCCGGGCCTGGGGACCATGCGGGTGCCCCACGTGCTCCTGAGCGAGAGGCGGGCAGGCAGTCCGTGCGCACCCAGCCCTCAGCACGGGCAGACCGCCCACGCCGGGTCGCGGAGCTTATGTTCTTTGTTTTGGGGGTCTTCTTGCTTGTTTTTTAAATAATTTTTTTTTCCAGAGAGGAAAAGAGAGAGGGGCAGAGAGGGAAACATCCATGAAAAGAGAGAATCATGGACCGGCTGCCTCCTGCACACCCCACACTGGGGACGGAGCCCACAACCTGGGCCTGTCCCCGCCGGGAATCAAACTGTGACCTCAGCCCAAGCCACATCCGCCCCCAGGACAGGCACCGCCCACTGGCTCCCCTGGCCTTGGGTGGTGGCTGTGCAGCAGGGCTGAGGGCACCTGCCGACCCACCCCACATCCTCCCCCCTCCTAAACCCACCCCCTCCACCTTCCCCCCGGAAACGGGTCCGGTGGGGGTGCTTTGGGTTCACAGAGGCCAGGACTGGAGTTGGCACTTCTGATTCCAGGCCACCAGGTCCCAGCTCCTGAGCTGGCCAAGTCGGGGTGCACACAGGGGCGCTCGTGTGCCAGCTGCGGCGGCGGAGGCCACCCCGCAGGATGCGGAGGACTGAGGCCACCTCTGGGCCCTGCAGGGAAGAGTGGCTGGTGGTTAGCGACAACTGCCCGTGTGATGGCGGAGGCAGGGCAGCCTTGCTGTCCCCGAGAGCCCCCTCACTCTGCCCCTCCCCCACCAGGCTCCTCGAACCCCGCCAAACCCCCCACTACCTCCCTGACCATGATGAATGTGACACCACAGCTCACGTGTATGCACTGAGCCTGGGATTACCCGGGGTGAGACTGGACCAGCACGTCACTCACGCTCTTTCACCCGCCCGGCGTGACAGGAAGGGTGGGGTGCCCAGCCTCTGACCACCCAGGGCTGCATCCTCGCACCCCACACTTCCACCTCAGGGCTGTTCCCGCTGCTCCAACTCCTACTGCCCCCAAAGCCACCAGGTCACCTCCTTCCCTGTCCCCGTCTGCAAGGAGCCCCTCCCTCCTGGACCCTCCAGCGCCCGAGGCTCAGGCTGCCTCACCCAGCTGTGCTGCTGAGCCGTGAACTTCACCTTCGGAGCACAGCCCTTCCTCCTTAGGGCTCCCTGGGGCTGAGCCCTGGCGGGGAGAAAGCCCAACACTGCCCGCCCGAGGGGAGAAATGCCGCCACCTCAGCGGGAGGCGCTGCCTTGGCCTCTCCCAGGCCGAGCACAGGGTCCACTCGTCCTCCAGGGATGCCTGCGTCTGCCAGGCACTGCCCTGGGACAAGGCTGATGAAAAGGGAGCATTCAGGAGGGCCTCCTGGAGGCGGCGGCGCCTGAGCTTCGTCGGCCAGGTGCACTGACAGGCAGGCGGTTGGCGCCCGGCTCCGCCTCGTGCTGAGCCTTCACCTGCAGGACATCTTGTGGCTCCGACAGGCTCTGAATGGCTCGCAGAGTGAGGGCCCAGCCAAGCGCTGCCCCCACCCCCCACAGGCAGCCTCTGCAAGGGATGCACTGCCCGCAAACAGCACGGTCTCTAAGAGGCTTTACTCACACGCAGGACAGGTGCTGCTGCCCAGACGCCCTGCCCCAGCCGAGGCCGACCTGTAAGCACAGAATCAAGGGGACCCCTTTGCCCTCAGCCAACGAGGAACCCGCAGATGATATGAGCAAGCGCGGAAGACGGGGTCACGGCTCAGTCACAGGCCCCTCCCTGCCGGTCCCTATGTCCCGATCTCCAAGGTCACAGCTCCTGCTCGCTTGGCCTCTCCTGCGGCTGCCGCTGCCCTCCAGGCCTGGGTGGCCACAGCCCCCCTTTGCTGCTGGCTCTGGGTCCTGTCCCCTCCCTCCTTCTTTCATTCACCTTCCACTTACCCAACTCCCCTGACACCCTGACTGAGGCGCCATAACCCTGTAAGGCCATGTCCAAGGACATTCGTGTATGTCCCACTTGGAGGGGCGGTGGGACGACTCCTGGAGCGACTCCTGGGAACGAGGGCAGGCTGAGCCCCAGGCCCCCCCTGTTTGGACCCCCAGGACACGGTAGGAGAAAATGTCAATACTCCAATCACAACGAATGACTGATCTCGCAGGAGAGCCTTCCTGGCGCCCTGGGCCCAGCCCCCGAGGGATGCGGAGAGGGCGGTGGCGGCGCCCTGCACCCGACCCCCCGGGGAGGAGACCCCGGCCCCCAGCGGCCTCCACCCGAACAGGCCGGGCTGTGGGGCTGCACTTCACCTCCGCGTGCGCCCTGGAGGCAGCCACGACTCGGGCACCAACATACACAGACCGAGGGGCGCAGCAAAGACCTTCCTGCGCAAAGGGACCCTCAGGGCCGGCGGGTCCCCGGGGTGGGGGTCCCCAGGGTGGGGGTCCCGGGAGCCGCGAAGGAGCGCGCGTGGCCCTCTGGTCTCGGGGCGCCCGGGATGGAGGCGCCCCACCCGCCGCCGCCAGCGAACCGCCCCACGTGGGACCACACCGGCTCGCGGCCCTGGTGCCCGATTGGCCGCAGCACAGCCAATCAGAGGGCACCGTGGGCAGCGGCAGCGCCGATTGGCCGCAGCCGGGGCCTCGGGAGGGGGCGGGGCTCCCTTTTGTTCTTTGCTCCTGGGCGCCGCGGGCGCCCCCACCCGAGCCCGCAGCTGGGTCTGGGCCGCCAGGAGCCCGTGGGTGGCCGCTCGGACCGGCCTTCTCGCACCTTCCCTCCGCGCTCGCTCTCGGAGGAAGGCCGACCCGCCTTTCGGCTCCTGCCCTCGCCCCGGACCCTTGCTCCCTCCGCCTCCGAGGACTGTGCGGGGGAAGAGCCGTGGAAGCGCCGGCTCCACACCAGCCAATGGGTGGCGGGAAGGCCCATCCCCCTGAGGGGCACGGGGGCGCCAGGAGGGGCTGGGTCCGGATTCTGCTGACCTGCGTCGGATGCAGGTGGGGGCTGTGCCCCGGATGGGGGGGGCGCGGAGCCTCAGCCTGGCCGGGGCCACGCTCAACCCCCTCCCTCCTCAGCCCTCTTCTCGGAGGCCCCTCTGGGTGGAGAGTGGTGGCCACAGGAACCAGGGCCCTCGGAAGGACAGAGGGCTCAGGGCTGGCCTCTCTCCCAGCCCCCCAGCTTGCCCCTCTCCCCCCTCCCCTCCCGGAAGCATTGCCCAGTGAGCTCCGGCCGCACACACCCTCCCAGTGCTGCCCCGACGGGGACACTAGGCTGGGGCCTGAGGTCCCTTCCCGGCTGGTCCCCAGGCTCAGCTCCTTCCCTGCCACCAGGTGGCCACCAAGGAGACACCCAAACAAAGCCACCCAGACCGGGGCGTCAGACCCCAGGGACCTAGAACCCCCAGCCAGCGCTGATGGAGAGGGTGCAGGTGGAGAGGGTGCGGGTGGGGAGGGTGCGGAGGGGGAAGGCGAGCCTGGACACTGGCTGGAGGACAGCAGCTGGACCAAGTCATCTCCAAGGTCACAGCCCAGCCTGGGGTCTGTAAAGACCAGTTCCCTGAGCGAGAGTCTAGTGTCTGATCGGCATTCCGCGTCTTCCACGTGGAGTCCGTGGAGCGGCCCCTCAGCCATGGGTGGCGCCCGGGCTCCCGCAGGCAGCCTGGCCCGCCCGCCCGGGGTCAGAGGCTCCCTGCAGTGGCCCTGGAAGGGCTCCCAGCCGCAGGTCCTTGGCAGGTGTCTGCTGGCTCCCTGGGGGTGGGGAGCCGGAGGCGGACATCTGCGGAGTGTTTTACTGTTGGACAAATTGAATCAATTAAACAGGCCCCATCGGGGTGGCTGGGAGCCCAGTGAACAGGAAGGAGGAGGGGAGCAGAGCCAAGGGGGTGTCTCCCCAGGAGGGTTCAGGGTGAAGAGGCACAGGACACACCCCTCTCCCTGCTGTTGGGGGCAGGGACCCCCTGTGCTGACCGCCCTGAGGGAGGGAGGGGTTGCCGTGGGGACACTGTGGGGCTGGTCCCACGCCCCCTTGGCCACCGAAACCCTTTTCTTCCAAGATGCAGGCACCCAGGCTCCGGGGCCGGGGCTCCCTGACACCAGCCTCCTTTCAAAGGCCTTTTGTCGCTCCCACAGGAGCCAAGGGAAGCCGGGAGGCTCCACCCAGGAGACGAGGCTGCCCAGGCAGCGGGGGAGGAAAGAGGTGAGAGCCAGGGCACTGGTCACCACCTGGGGTGGAAGCCTCCCCAGGCCAACCAGGGATGCAGGGCCGGCTGCTCTGGGACCCCGCGGACCCGGGGCGGCCACCTCTGAGGGACCCAGCAGCCGCAGGACCGGGGGCTGCTGCAGGGTTTCGGGGAGTCCGGCCCGGCTCCCAGCCCAGCCACCACCCTGGCCAGGCACTCGCTAAAGTGCCCTTGCTCTTCCCGGGCCACGCAGTGACAGCCAGACCACGTCTGTCCCTGGGTGTCAGCTGACTGTCACTGGGCCACCTGAGGCAGACAGAGGTCTCCTCAGCAAAGGCCCGTGGAGGACACAGTGGTCAGAGGGCGGCCTCCACCTGCCAGCACTGGGACCACAGGACAGAGGCTGGGAAAGGCACGGGCCACACCTGGGGCCGGGATGGCGGAGGGTCCCGCCTCCAGACATTAGCCTGGCCGGCCACGGGAGGCCCGCTGGGGGTGGGGGTGGGGGGTAGAGAGAGAGTGACATGCCCTCCCCTGTTCTTGCTGCCTGTCACCTGCTGAGGCCCCGCCTGCCCTTGGGGCCCCGTGGTGATGGAGGGGCCCGGATGCATGAGGTCTTGGGTCCCTCGTGCTGTGTCTTAAGGGACTGCCAGCACTCGGGGGGCGGGGTCAGTCCAGGAGCGCTGAGCACCAAGCAGGTAGCAGTAGGCCCAGGGCCCTGGAAGGAAGGGCGGCTCCTCCGCCCGCTGAGCTCCTGATGCATGTTCGCCCGACGTCCTGAGCGGCGGTGCACGCAGCCTTGGGCGGGGGGCGGGAAGTCGCCGCCCCTTGGCTCGGGGAACCAGGTCTAAAGCCGCCTCTGCAGCCTGACGCGCCCACCTGGGTCCCCCGGGAGGCGTGAACCCCGAGATCAACCTTTGGCGCCGCCACTGGCCCTCTGCGCGGAGCCGGCCGGCGGCAGAGGCGATGCAGGGGCGCCCTCCAGCGACCGCGGCTGGGAAGGCGGCCGACTTGCAGGACCCCGAAGCGCAGGCCGATCCCCTCCCGGGCCCCAAGGTCCTGATTGGATGGCAGGTAACTTGGGAACCACAAAGGGAGCCGCCCTGGCTGGTGTGGCTCAGGGGATAGAGCGTCGGCCTGCGGACTGAAGGGTCCCAGGTTCGATTCTGTCAAGGGCACAGGCCCGGGTTGTGGGCTCGATCCCTGGTGGAGGGCGTGCAGGAGGCAGCCAGTCAATGATTCTCTCTCACCATTGATGTTTCCATCTCTCTCCCTCTCCCTTCCTCTCTGAAATCAATAAAAAAATTAATAAAAATATTTTTTAAAAAAGCAAAATGCCTTTTATTTCTTTAAAGATAATTGTGCCTTTATTTATATATATATTTTTTAATTGATTTTTTACAGAGAGGAAGGGAGAGAGATAGAGAGCTAGAAACATCGATGAGAGAGAAACATCGATGAGCTGCCTCCTGCACATCTCCTACCGGGGATGTGCCCGCAACCCAGGCACATGCCCCCGACCAGAATCGAAGCTGGGACCTACCCTTCAGTCTGTAGGCCGACGCTCTATCCACTGAGCCAAACCGGTTTCGGCCAAAATGCCTTTTAGAGTGACTGCTGGGCTCCTGCCAGCCCCGAGGGGGCGGAGCTGGGGAGGAGTAGAGGGAGGGCCATGGGATCAGGAGCTGTGTCTGCTTTTATCCCCCTGCAGGTCCACGTCTCTCCTGGGCACAGCCTCCGGGTAGGACGCCTCCCAGCTCGCTGGGTGAGATGGAGGAAGCGGCGCCCTCAGGAGTAACCCACTGCCCAGAGCGCCTTGGTGGGCCGCGCCTGCACGGCCAGGGGTGAGCCTTGGGGGGGTGAGCCTGAGGGCGGGGGGAAGGATGGAGAAGACAGACAAGAGGAGAAAGCTGGGGTCGGTGGGACGCTGCCCTCTGACAGCGCCACGGCCTGCAAGCCGAGTCTATTTTATAGCCAGATCCCAGGAGGCAAAGCCAGGGCGAGGTCAAGACGGTTACAACGTTCCCCGGGTTTCGAATCCACTCAATGACAGGCACCTGGTCAAGCTGTTTCCTTGCTGCACCTCCCGCTGCCCACATCACTCAGCCGCGTGGGCCCACAGGTTCGGGCCATAAGGTCAAGCTCACAGCCACGGCCTCAGGCCGTCACTGTGCGGGGACTCACATGTGGCTTTGCCACGAGAGGACCGGGCCCTCTCATTAGTCCCAGGCTTGCACCTGTCCAAATGCTGTAGCCGCTCCCCACACCCTGGGAGCAGAGAGGACAGGCAAGTGCCATTTCCAACCTTCCGGCTTTACATGCTTTAACAGCTTTTAACACATACCATACAGGTACCCCATGTAAAGTGTACAGTTCCATGGCAAAATATATACAACGAACTTTGCCAATTTTTCCTAATCCTCACGCGAGGACATTTTCATTCATGAGAGAGAGAGAGAGAGAGAGAGAGAGAGAGAGAGAGAAACACCCAGGTGAGAAACACTGCAGGTTTGGTGTGAGCCCTCACCCGGAATCGAACCTGCAACCTTTTGGTGGACGGATGACGCTCCTACCAACTGAGCCACACTGGCCGGGGCAAAACCTGCCATTTTAAAACCATTTTCTATGCAGAGGTCATTGGCACTGGGAACATTCACAATGTGCTGCCATCATCACCATCCACTTCCAGAACTTTTCACCCCAAACAGAAACCTTGTATCATCAAGCAACAATGCTGCATTCCTCTATCCCCCAGCTTAGCAATCTCTGGTCTACGTCTCCATCTATATATATAAAGAGCCAGCGACCCGAACTCCATCACGAGCAGAAGAACCAGAGAGCAGGACACCAGGCCCCTCGCCCAGGCTGGCCCGCCCCCAGGGAGCGGGTAGGGGCGCCCCGAGGCGACGCGATAGGGGGTGCGAGTTTCATGAGGGAAGTCGAAGAAACAGGGGGGAAGGCCTTAAGGGTCTGCGGGGTTGGGGTGCGCGGCCCGGAGTCGGTGTGGAGTGAGCTGGGGAAGGAAGAGGAAGATCCGATTGGAAACGGCCCAGCACAGTACCTTTCTCCTTGCGAACCAGGACGTGGGCTGAGCGGGCGGCTGTTTCACGAATGCGCTTGGGCCCGACGTGTTCACGGCAGCGGCAGGACTCCCGAAACGTCACTGACTCCAAATAGCAAACAGCTATCAACGCCAAAAGCAGAAAAACCCCAACTAGCGGCCCTGGACCTTGCATCACGACTGAAGGAAACGTCACTTGAGGAGCTAGAACCGGAAGTCTGCGCCCAGAGGACTGTGGGATTGAGGAGGCACCTGGGCGCCCAGAGGACTGTGGGATTGAGGAGGCACCTGGGCGCCCAGAGGACTGTGGGATTGAGGAGGCCGCCTGGGCGCCCAGAGGACTGTGGGATTGAGGAGGCCGCCTGGGCGCCCAGAGGACTGTGGGATTGTGGAGGCCGCCTGGGCGCCGACCACTAGCCCGTGAGCGTTACTGCGCATGTGCAGAGTCAGCCCATCCGCCGCAGCCTCGCAGTATTTGGACGTGACTTCTGGCGGGAAATTATTTCGATTGAGATTTGCCGTTCCCTTGCCGGAGGAAGATCAGAATGAAAGGTTTCGTTTGTCGCCTCGGTTGGAAGCGGAGGCAGATGGGACAGTGACGAGTAAGACACTTCGGCGGCAGTGAGGGGCAGTCTGTCCCGACTGTTGGGCGCTCAGGAGAGTGTGATTGGGGTGGAAACCCTCGAAGGGGCCTGAGGCCTGAAACCGGACTCTGCCCTTAGGGTCCCAGGCCCCGTGTTTGGAGGCTGCCGGTAACACATCCGGGTGGAAGTGTTTGCACAGAAGCCCGTCAGTGCTGAGCACCTGCTGTGTTTGCCAGCCTTAGCTCTCTGCAAGGAATACGGAATGACGTTCAATGCCTCATGTTCTCAAGAAGCTTGACTTTTAAAATAAAAAAATAAAGAAATATAAATATTAAAAATAAAATTTAAAAAAAGCTTTAGTTTTAGGGGTGAAATCAGGCAGGCAGGTGAGCGGTTAGGAGCCAGCGGTCCGGGGAGGGATGTCCTACGGCCAGGTTAGGCCCGATCCCGCGGTCAGACACCCCCGAAAGGCCCTGGGTTGCGGGAGGGTGCAGGCTGGACTAAGCGCCCCCCCATCATGAATTTCAGGCACCCGGCCTCTTGTTTCCTGTAAGTGGGTCATGCACTATGGGTCCTTCCGTGTCCGCCTGTCACTCGGCATCCTGTCCTCTGGCCTCTGCGCCGCAGCAGATGTCCACCTCCACCCTTTTCATGGCAGATGTCCTAGGTGTGGACTGGCCCGTGTGTTCACCGTCCTCTGGTGGACACGAGGTTCCCTGTGGACAAGGCTGCAGTGGACACTGGCTGTGGAGGCCCTGCCGATCGCCTGGGTGTGCCCCTTGGAGGGGAGCCATTCCCTTTCGCTTTGGGAGCCTCAGGGGCCCCCTTTCTGTGGACGAAGGGGCCACATGCTGACCTGACAGCTCAGGGGAGGCCCGCATGGCCGTCTTGCAGACTCGGAGACCTAAAGTCACCACAAAGGATGGTCTGAAATCAAACTTGAACTAAAGCAGTGATGGTGGGCAGTGACGTCCTGGGCCGGTATCTTCCCTGACAAGGTCAGCCTTCACCTTAACTGAGCCTGTCTGTCTTTTTGCATCGATGACAACACACCCTTGAGATGTCTGGGTAACTGGTAACTTCCCTTTTTCTGGAGCCCCTAGGGCACAGCCAGGTGTGCTGGGTCCCAGGACAGAGACCCCAGATTCCTTCACTATCATGTTCATTGAATTTCATGTAACCCACCTACGTCCCTCCTTTGATTGAAATGTATAAATACAGATGTAACCGCCATTCTCCGGAGCATGATCTCAATTCGTTGAGGTTCTGCTTCCCGGCCTATGTCGACAGTTGGCTCAAATAAACTCACAACATTCTTTACAGGTTTCAATGGTTTTTACGTTAACATTTCCATGATGGCGGCTCGCGCTGCATGAGGCGTCCATGTCTCTACACCCTCCCCAGCTCCTGTCACTTCCATCACGATTATTATGTAACATTCATTTAAAAAGTCATATTTTCGTTGAAAACTACATGTTCGTTGAAAATAACGTACAAACTACAGAGAAACGCCGCCCCTGCAGGGAGCCGACCCTCTCTCGTTGGGTGAAGTTGGTTTTCACCGACGGGGGTGCGTTCCCGGCCCGACGCCTTGCGCTGGGAGGTGGGCCGGGGCCCCAGCCACGTGGGGTGCGGGCGGGAGCGCGGGCCCCACGAAGGGCGGGCACCGCGTAGGGGGACTGCGGATCGTGCACCCGGGCGCCCAGGCTCGCCAGGAGCCGCGCACCCATTGGCCAGGAGCGCGGCCGCCCGGGCCAATCACGGAGGGCGGGGGCCCAGCGACCAATGGGAGCGAGGCAGGCGCGCGCGTGCGCACTGAGCCGCCCCCGGCAGCTGCGGGGGTGACCGGCGCCGCGAGAGCGGTGCGGCCGCGGCCCCCTCCCGGCGCCCCTCCAACCTCCCGGGAGGGACGCGGCGCCGAGCGGGTGCCGTCCTCGTGGGGGAGCGGACGCGCGGGACGAAGCGAGACGCGGGTTACCAGGCGGCCCCGGGCCCGGCGCGGCGTCCGGCGGGCGGGTCCCTTCACCCGAGACAAAGGCGGCGGGGTCCGGGGTCCCTGGCGGCCCTGCGGCGGCGCGGGGCGGGGCGCTCTGGACCGCGGGTCGCTTCTCCCCTCCCGCCCCGGCCCGTGTGGCGCAGTGGGTGGAGCGTCGGCCTCAGGACTGGAGGGTCCCGGTCGGGGCAGGTGCCTGGGTTGCGGCTCATCCCAGCGTGGGGCGCGGGAGGCGGCCGGTGGGTGGTTCCCTCTCTCCCTCTCCCTCCCCCGAAACCAGTAAAAACGTATTAAAAAGAGGCAAGGCTCCGGGAGGGCGCTCCGCCCGCTCAGCTCGGAGGCGGCTGATGAACCGGCGCCTGCGCGGAGGTCGCGCGGGGGTCACTGAGCTCAGGGTCCGCGCGGGATCCCGCCTCTTCCCGGGAGGCCGGCCTCTCGCCGGGTCGGGCGCTGCCGCCCCCGGTGGGGCGAGGCCTCGGGGGCCTGCGGCCGGAGCACAGGGAGCCTCCCGCCCATCTGTCGTCCCCCCTCGCTCCCCAGGCCGCCTGGGTGTGGCTCAGACATGGGGGGGTCAGATCCGGGCGGGCGCTGCCTCGCACCTGAGGTCAACCCTGAGGTCGCGGGGCTCCCCGCCCAGTGCTGTCTGCCCATCGCCCAGCCCTGGGGAGCAAAGTCCTCCGGCCCGCAGGCCCGGCCACCTCCTGGCCCCAGACACACTGGCCCCCGCGTGCTGTCACCCCAGGGCCTTTGCCCTGCCCCTCCCTCCGGGGACTGCTCCCCCACCTCCTCCTTCAAGCCCCTGCTCCTCCCCCTCTGGTCCCCTCGCCCCCCACCCACCCCAGCGCCCCAGCTTTGTTCATTTCCTTGTTTTTCCGTATTTCCCTCAACCAGGATGTGGGCTCGCTCTGCCCCCCGCTGCGTCCTGCTGGCCCCCAGGAGGCCCCTCTCAGTGTCTGTAGACCATGAAGTCGTGACCATAACTCTGTGGGCGCCCTTTCAAAGCAGGACCGGCCCTCCAGTCCCGCACCAGAGCCGGGCGGGTGCTGCGGGCACGGAGCCCCTGTGTCACGTACACAAGGAAACAGTGCATTCGCCCCGGATCGGCGAGGAGAACAGCCCTTGAGTGGGAAAGAAGCAGACAGCGATCCGACGCCCAGGGATGGGCCCAGCCCCCCAGGTTTCCACACGTGCAGGTGTTGGCGGGAGGCAGGCCCCCCAGGCCCTGGCAGCTTCATGAGGAGTCGGAGGTGGGGCCCTTGGCTGCAGCGCCTCAGCCACCCCAGAGAGCCCCACACTAGGGTGCCGGGGGGCCTCCCCACCAGGACAGACCCTCCTGCCGCCCTGGCCCTTCACGGTCTCTCCCCGTGCAGTTTCCATCTGATGCTTCGGAAACAGCAGTGGGCCTGGCCGGCGGGTGCCCGGTTGGGGTGGCTCCACTCGGGCCCTCAGTGGCGGGCAGGGCCCAGGGGCACCGGGCAGTGGGAGGGAGGCAGCAGACACAGCCCTGAAATGCTTACCCAGGAGCCAGTGAATCACAGCTCCTCCTCCCCCACCCTCCACACTGCCTGATGTGCTACTGAGTGCGGAGGAAGTGCTCCCACGGAGGGTGATGCCCCCACGCCCGCCGCAGGCCCTGTCCGGGCCATGCCTGTGCAATGATGACGACAGAGTGGAGGCTGCCCCTGGCCGCTGGCTTGTTGGCCCGCTGCCGCCGGGGACACCCAACAGTCCAGGCCCCGGCAGGTGACAGCCCTGGCCCTGTCCCTTTGTCCATGCCTCCCGGGGACAGAGGGCTGGGCCCGGGCAGGGGGGGCGCTGAACTCCCCGTGGGGCAAGGTGGTGGGGACCATGAGGGTGATTCCTTTGCCTGAATTGCCTGTAAAGGCAAGTTCTGTGAGCCTCATGCAGAGACTTCTGTGCAGAAAAGGAGTCTTTTCAGCAAAATCAATGGGAGCCCCGGCCGGTTTAGCTCAGTGGATGGAGCGTCGGCCTGTGGACTGAAGGGTCCAGGGTTCAATTCTGGTCAAGGGCATGGACCTCGGTTGCAGGCTCCTCCCCAGCCTGGGCCCTGGCCGGGGCTCGTGCAGGAGGCAACCCATCGATGTGTCTCTCTCTCATCAGTGTTTCTCTGTCTTTCCCTAAAATCGGGTGTTTATTTTATCAACAATAAAAAGGTACAGGAGAAGTAGCCATGGGGATTGTGCCTGTGTTAGGGTCTCGGAAGGTCACCCAAGGCCAAAGTGGTGAGGGAGGGACTGTGAATGTATGAGGTCATCTGGGGACCAGAGGGGCTGAGCCGCATGCTGGCGCCAGCCCCAGGGCGAGGGAGTCAGAGGCGGCTTTTTCTGGCGGAGAATTCTCCCTGCAGGTCCCGATCCCGGGAAGGGCCGGAGCGGAGAGAGAGAGAAGGTCACAGCGCGTGGAATGTGGTCAACGCGGAAGGAAATGTCCTTGTGGAGGGGCTCCAGCCCAGCCCAGCCCGCGGGGCTGCAGGCCCTGGAGGAGGGTCCAGGAGCCCCAGCAGAACAGCCACGCCCCCCGGTGTGGCCCACCTGCTCCGGGTGGACCCGAGGTCCCAGTAACACACTGGCCACCAGCCTCTAAATGGACACAGCTGGGCAGTCGCACCACCGGTGCTGTGGGCACCTCGAGGCAGCCAGCGCCACCCCGTCCCGTGCTGGGGTCCCTTCCACCGCCTACGGGCAGTGGGACCAATGCCATAGGGCAGAGCCATGGCACTTCGGAGATTAGGTTGTAAGAGCTGCGGCTCTCTCTTCCTCACCCGCCTGGGAACCGAGGCCTCCTGAGCCAGGTCCACCCAGGCTGGCCGTGCCCACAAGCAGCGCCCGGAGAGGAAGCAGCAGGCGGAGCAGGGCCCCTACAGGAGACGGCGTCATTGCCGAAGTCACTGCCCAAGGCCGCACACCACGCCCGCCACTCAGCAGGGGAGGGGGTGCCGTTCCCTCTGCCCTTCGGGTTCCGGGCGGAGACGCCGAAATGAAGGACAGAGCAGCAGGAGGAAAAACAGCTGGCAGGTTGCTCAGTGGCTAGAGCGTTGGCCCGTGGACCCGAGGGTCCTGGGTTCGATTCCCTGTCAAGGGCACGTACCTCACCTCGGTTGCAGGCTTGATCCCCGGGCCTGGGTCAGGGCACATGTGGGAGGCAACCCATCCATGTGTGTCTCTCACATCAATGTTTCTCTCCCTCCCCCCTCCACGCTCTCTAAAAAAATCGTTAAGAATTAATGGAGTCCTAGGTGGTTCGGCTCAGTGGACAGAACGTCAGCCTGAGGACTGAAGGGTCCTGGGTTTGATTCCCCGTCAGGGCACATGCCCGGGTTGGGGGCTCGATTCCCAGTGTGGGGTGTGCAGGAGGCAGCCGGTCAATGATCCTCTCTCATCATTGATGTCTCTCTCTCTCCCCCTCTCCCTTCCTCTCTGAAATCAATAACAAAATATTTTTAAAAAGCCAATGGAAACATATCCTCAAATGAGGATTTTTTTAAAAAAGCAAAAGCTAAGTAACAGGTACTCCTGCGGAGCTGGGAATAGCCGGCAGGGACCCAGCCAACAGAAACTGGCCCAAACGGCTGAAGCCACCCCCTAAACGCCAGCTTCCTCCGGGGAAGAGGGAGGTGCTGGGCCTGGGGAGGCCGCTATGGGGGGCGGGCGGGGAGCCGAGGGGAGAGCCAGGAGAAGCACATCCATGGGGCCAGGTCATCCTGCAGATTTCAGTCTTCCTTCCGCAGGAGAAGAGCTCGCAGGGTGAGGTCAGCCCTCTGCCTGCCCGGGCGGGGCCCCGGCAGATGGCACAGTGGTCGGCAAACCCGTCAGTCACCAGAGCCACATGTCAACAGGACAACGATTGAAATTCCTTTTGAGAGCCAATTTTTTTAAACTATCTAGGTAGGTACATTGTTATTAACTTCATTAGGGTGCTCCTAAGCTGGCCTTTGCTAAAAACGTCCTCATTTTATAATAATAAAGCCACCAACACAAAATAATTACAATTCTTAAATTGATGACAAAAATACCTGTAGGATTTGCAGCTGGCTGGAAAAATACAGGTAACTTTATGCTTCCAGTAGGTATTTTTGTCGTCCGGACGCAACTAGCACTAACCACTGCACAATGAGATGCTGAGTGACTGGCTCACTCAACTCGTGCACGAATCGCCCGCGCCTCCCCCGCTGCGTATCCCGCGGCCGCCTGACCGACCGACACCCCCCACTCCTTCCAACGCCGCTTCTTCAAAACAGACTCGCCCAGGCCACCAAGTTTCCATCGCACTGTACGTGCGCGCCCGCGCGTGGTATTCTGTGGAAGAGCCACACAAAAGGGGCCAAAGAGCCGCATGTGGCTCGCGAGCCGCGGTTTGCCGGCCACTGAGATGGCGTGTCTCTCACACAGAACGTCCTTTGCAGAGGAAAGTTGGTGCTTGGTTTTCAGAGCGGCTTCTTACCATAAACCACCTACAGCCGTGGTCGGCAAACCGCGGCTCACGAGCCACATGCGGCTCTTTGGCCCCTTGAGTGTGGCTCTTCCACAAAATACCACGTGCGGGCGCGCACGTACAGTGCGATGGAAACTTCGTGGCCCATGCGCAGAAGTCGGTGTTTTGTGGAAGAGCCACACTCAAGGGGCCAAAGAGCCACATGTGGCTTGTAAGCCGCCGTTTGCCGAGCCGCGGTTTGCCGACCACTGACCTACAGCCATCTTGGTGCCAGAGGTGCGTCTGGGTGTGTTTCCCCTTCGGTTCTGGGCCCCAGCCTGGGCAGCCTGCGCTGTGCGGACGCCGGGAGATGGGGAGGATCCGCGTGAGGCGTTTCTCACCGTCACACGGGACTACGGCTCACGGTGGCGGTGATGTCACCAGGTGAGAAGCTTGCTTCAGCTTCATGACCATCTATGGACCCCCCACGTGTGTATGCGATTTGTCAATGACCCAAATATTATTCTGTGGCCCGTGATTGACGGTATTCACGTGGAAATACGTCACTAACATGTTGATTAAAAAAAACCTCAGATCAATCATATCCTTTACGTGTAAACGTGTGTCAACACAGGACAGAGGGACATCCGCTCCCGGCCATGAAGAGATGGAGTGGCCCGCCAGCCATAGCAACAGGAAACAGGAAGGAAAACACCAAGCAGTAGCTTAGGCTGCGGACCACAGGCCGCCCAACCCTGCGGCCGGAGGGAAAGCCTGGGCCCTGAGCCCTGCGGGCACCCTGCTTCCTGCGGGGAGGCCCCTCCCGGACGGGGCACAGCACAGGGGCCTGAGCGGAGCCGAGCATGTGGGGAGGCCGGGGCCCTGGGGGAGGCAGCCATGCAGAGGACAAGCCCAGCGGCCGCAGAGAGGCCCCTGCAGGCTTTTGATGAAATTTATTTATTAATATTTTTTAATCCTCACCCGAGGATATTTTTCCATTGATCTGTTTTCTGAGAGAGTGGAAGAGAGGGAGAGACAGAGAGAAACATCAATGTGAGAGGAACACATCGATGGGCTGCCTCCTGCACACGTCCCGACCAGGGCCCGGGCTGGGGCGGAGCCCGCAACCGAGGTGCACGCCCTCGACCGGAATCAAACCCGGGACCCTTCGGTCTGCAGGCCGACGCTCCATCCACTGAGCCACCCTCTCCCTCCCTCTCTATCTAAAAATCAATAAAAACATATTTAGTAAAAAATCAATTTAAAGAAAAGAAGAAACAGAAAAACACACGATCTTCTCAATGATGCAGACAAAAATGTGACAAAATTTGACACCCATTTATGATTTTTAAAAAAACTCTCAGCAAAATAGAAACAGAAGGACACTCCCTGACCCTGAGGAGGAGTCTGGATCCGCCACACCCGCCGCTTTGCACGCCCGGCTGCCGGCCGGCCAGCCGCGCCCGAGACGCCGGTACCAGGCCAACCCGAGGCCGACGCTAAAGGCAAAGATACAGGAGAGAAAGCAACGCGCTTCCGATTCACGGGTGTGATCCTGCCTGCAGAACACCTGCTTCTAGAAACACGACCGTGGAGACACCCGGGGACACCCCTGGGCCAGGTGACCGAGGGCACTTCGCCAGGAGTCAGGCTAAGAGCATGACCCTTGACCTGACCGAAGAGCCGGGCACTTTGCCTTCCTGGTTTTCCTCCCCCAAACCCAGGCGGCCAGATAACGAGAGAAACAAAGGTCACACAGACCCAGCAGAGGGCCAGTCTGCACACTCGGCATCGTCAAGGTCACCCCGGACCAGGGCAGGGAGAGGCGGCCACGGCCTGAGGGGCCTGCGGGGACGGAGGCCACAGTCCCGGGAGACGCTGGCGCAGAAAAGGAACAAAGGTTAAAACTGCGGAAAGGAAGTGCGGGCGCGGTGGTCACCGGCGTCCACACCGCCCGGGAGCTGTCACAGCCGCACCTGCTCTGGGGCGGCAGGGAGGCCTGGGAGCCCTGCTTTACGGGACTCTGTGCACCATCTCTGCAACTCTTCCAGAGACCGAACGGCTCTGAAATAAGATTGAGAAGAGGAGAAAGGAGGGCAGGCAGGCAGGAAGGGAGCGGAGGGAGGGGGGAGGGAGGAAGAAGAAAGCGGTGTGAACCCCGGAGCACGGAGCGCAGGGAAAAGGAAGCGGTTACCACGGCCACGGCCTGACCTGGGTGGACACGATCCTCCTTCCTCCCGTCTGCCTGTCTTCTCCGCGGCCCTTTGCCGGCAGACGTGATGCGTGGTTTTTTTAGTTTTATGTTTTTAAATATTTTTACTGATTTCAGAGAGGAAGAGAGAGAAACATCGATGATGAGAGAGAACCACGGATGGGCTGCCTCCTGCACCTCCCACTGGGGGCCTGTGCCCTGCCCAGGAATCGACCCCTGACCTCCTGGCTCCTAAGTCACCCTCTTGCTCAGGCCGCATCCGCCCAGCACTGATGGCCCCTCAGGCCGTTGGCCGGAGGCTGAGCCCGTCTTGAACAGTGTGATCCCCTCCTACTTCATGGTCTAAACCCCCCCCAAAAAAATAAAAAATAAATTAAAAAAAATAAACCCCGTCCCAGGGCCAACCCCCCGTGCCCCATGGTGGTCTCCTTGGAGGGCCCCCGGGAGGGTCCCAGCAGGAGCTGAAAGGGAGAGAAGCCCCCGGGGAAGGTGGGGGGACTCACTGAACACTGGCCCCCTCGCCTGGGGGCTCCAACTGCCTGTTGGTGGCTGCTGGCCGAGCATCTCTCACTCACCCCACCATGGGGATGACTGTTGGCCGTGGGGGAGGTAGAGACCCCAGTACCCAGGACACGCACAGCTCAGCAGAGGCACGGCTTCCGGAAGCTTCCGTGGGCTAAGCTAAGGGGTATCTGTGACGCTGGCAGCCTCTGAGGTCTCGTCTGCGTACGCTGTCGGTCTGCTTTCCTGTCACTTGGCCACAGTTTCCTGTTTCTTGACCTTTGGTTCTTAGACTGGGGCCCAAACGGCGTTTCCTGCGTGGCTGTGGGGGCTGCACCCAGCAGCGGGGCGGCCACACGAGCCAGGTCGTGAGCAAGTTCAGTTTCCAAGTCATGGTGGCTCCGGCTGGTCTTTTTTTTTGTTTTTGTTGATTTCAGAGAGGGTGGGAGCGGGAGGTAGAAACCTCCATGATGAGAATGGTGGACCAGCTGCCTCCCGCACGCCCCACACTGGGGATCCCCACACTGGGGATCCCGGCGTATGCCCTGACCCCCGGCCTGTGCCCTGATGGAATTGAACTCTGACCTCCTGGCTCAGGGGTCGCTACCCAACCCCCAAGCCACACCCCATCTCCTGGTCCAGGCTCAGCGTTTCTGAGACAGGGCTGAGCTGCTGGGATGGGTGAGGTTTCCTGCAGGGCTCCAGGGGTCACTGCGGGGCCTTGTCCTGGCAGCAGAGCCTTTGGCGGCCACAAGCCCAGGGCCAGGTGAGGCCTGGAGCAGTACCTGGCACGCCGGGCACCGCGCCCACACAGGCATGCGCCAGAGTGCCGCAGTGATCGTCCCAGGAGCCACAGGAAGGGCCAGGGTCTTCCTGCTACCACACAAGTGGGGGGAGGGCTGTGTGACCCCTACATGTGCGGGCAGCAGGCGGAGGCCTCACTGACTCAGAGTCCAAGGTCCCTGTGGACACACCCACCAGCCCCAAGGCTGGGAAGGGTGGAGGCGGCCCCTGCACACACCCTGGTTCAGTCCGGGGCAGAGGGAAGCCTGAGCCGGGCAGGGTCTGCTTTCTGCACCAAGGACTCTCCCCCTCCCCCCCCCACTCCCCCCCCCCTGCACCAAGGGCAGGGGGGCGGCTGGTTTCTGGAAACCAGGCCTGCGGGGCAGCTCCCCAACCAGCCACCTTCACTAGAAATCTCCTCCCTGACCCAGCCCAGCCTGCCAGCCACACCCACCCGCAGGCCGAGTCTATGGACTCACCCCCTGGGCCTGAAGGCAGAACCTGCACCCACCCCACCCCCCACCCCCCGGGGCTGACCTAGTGCAGCCAGCACCCAGGACACAGAACACACCCAGCACCGGACAGACCGAGGCAGAGGGCACTTCTTACTGCAGCACTTTTATTTTCCTCACAATGACGTGTTGCTGGGGCCTAATGTTCTCACATGACAGTAGAAAACCAAAATTTGTCATTTCTGAAAGAATCGCGTACAAAAACCTTACATAAATTAAAAGGACAAAGATTTACAGGTGGAAATGCAGACCGTTTTCCAACTCAAGGCAAGTAACCGCCCAGGGGTTCTGGCAGGAACATCAACTAAGGAAAAGTGGGCCCCATGCTTGGACCCTCCACCCCACCCCATGGAGGGCAGGGCAGTGGTAACGGGCAGGGCGCGTGCCACACTCAGAGCTCCTGGAAAGGGCAGCTCCCACAGGCCAGGGCCCCGCACACACGAGGCCCCACGGGCTCCCGGGGCCACTGGATTTTTCCTGCAGAAGAAACACGTTCTCGTCTCGGCCACCAAGTGACCGACGCGTGTACAGGGGTTTAAATGAAAGGTATGTACAGGGCGTTAAACATGTATCAAGGGAACAGGTAACTTGAATACAGGTCAACATCAGCAACCAGGCCTACAATCCAGTGCTGAGCTCAGTACAGGTTTCAAGGACAATTTGTGAAGGCGTGTTCCAGTTTCGGGGCCAGCACGAGGTGTGCATTTGCCAGGGCAAACGGAGGCTCATCCACTCGTGCAGCAAACGCTACGCATCTGCCCGCAGTCCGTTTAGAAGCACTTGCGGTGGACGATGGAGGGGCCCGACTCGTCGTACTCCTGCTTGCTGATCCACATCTGCTGGAAGGTGGACAGCGAGGCCAGGATGGAGCCGCCGATCCACACCGAGTACTTGCGCTCCGGCGGGGCGATGATCTGCAAGAGGACAAGCGGCCTTAGCTCCCGCCACCGTCTTCCCCCAAAGCCTGCCCAGGCCCGGCCCGGCCCGGCCCGGCCCCACGGGACTCACCTTGATCTTCATCGTGCTGGGCGCCAGGGCGGTGATCTCCTTCTGCATCCTGTCGGCGATGCCCGGGTACATGGTGGTGCCGCCAGACAGCACCGTGTTGGCGTAGAGGTCCTTCCGGATGTCCACATCACACTTCATGATGGAGTTGAAGGTGGTCTCGTGGATGCCGCAGGACTCCATGCCTAAGAGACAAAGCTCGGTCAGCCCGGGCCTCCGGCTAGAGGTCAAGGGCCCTGCCTTCGCCGGGCGGCGGCCACCTACCCAGGAAGGAGGGCTGGAAGAGGGCCTCCGGACACCGGAACCGCTCGTTGCCGATGGTGATCACCTGCCCGTCGGGCAGCTCGTAGCTCTTCTCCAGGGAGGAGGAGGAGGCAGCCGTGGCCATCTCCTGCTCGAAGTCCAGGGCGACGTAGCACAGCTTCTCCTTGATGTCGCGCACGATCTCCCGCTCGGCCGTGGTGGTGAAGCTGTAGCCCCGCTCGGTGAGGATCTTCATGAGGTAGTCGGTCAGGTCCCGGCCCGCCAGGTCCAGACGCAGGATGGCGTGGGGGAGGGCGTAGCCCTCGTAGATGGGCACCGTGTGCGTGACCCCGTCCCCAGAGTCCATGACGATGCCCGTGGTGCGGCCAGAGGCGTACAGGGACAGCACGGCCTGGATGGCCACGTACATGGCGGGAGTGTTGAAGGTCTCGAACATGATCTGGACGAGAGGCAAGGGCTCCCCTCAGAGGCGGGCGGGGGACCCAGGGCCCCCCCATGCTCACACCCGCATGCCAGCATGCCACAAATGTGATGTGTGGAGAAAGAAAAGAAAGCAGGCAAAAACACAACGAGAAACCTTGAGACTTCAGGGAGGAAATGCCAGGAGAGGAACAGAACCCTGGAAACATCGAAAGAAATACTTGAATTTCAGAAACGAAGCTGAACAGAAAATGACTTGGGCGAGGGCGGGGAGGGCGGAGGCTCCGGCACTCACCTGGGTCATCTTCTCACGGTTGGCCTTGGGGTTCAGGGGCGCCTCGGTCAGCAGCACGGGGTGCTCCTCGGGGGCCACGCGCAGCTCGTTGTAGAAGGTGTGATGCCAGATCTTCTCCATGTCGTCCCAGTTGGTGACGATGCCGTGCTCGATGGGGTACTTGAGGGTCAGGATGCCGCGCTTGCTCTGGGCCTCGTCGCCCACGTAGCTGTCCTTCTGCCCCATGCCCACCATGACGCCCTGGTGCCGGGGGCGCCCGACGATGGACGGGAACACGGCCCGGGGGGCGTCGTCCCCAGCGAAGCCGGCCTTGCACATGCCGGAGCCATTGTCGATGACCAGGGCGGCGATCTCCTCTTCCATGGCGACCTGCGTGCAGAGGCGACAAGCTCAGGCGGGCCCCGGAGCCCACACAGGCCTCAGCGCCCAGTCCCGCCCGCCCGGCGCCACCGGAGCAACCGCCTGGAACCCCGCCGGGCTCTGCAGTAACGACCCCCAGGGTCCCCCGCGGCAGCGCGGCCCGGGCTCCCCGCACTGCGGCCGGCCCCGCCCTGCTCCCCTCCCCCCACCTCGGCGCCGGCCGGCCGCCCGGCCGCCCTTTGTTCCGGGGACGCCGCGCCGGAGCTTCCCGAGCCGGGAGCGCCTCGGCCCGCAGGGGGGCGCGGGGCCGCGGAGCGGGGCCGGGGCGCGCAGAGCCCACCGGTTACCTGGGAGGGCGGCGGGGCGCAGAGAGCAAGAGCGAGCGAGCGGAGCGGAGCGGGGAGCTGGCGGCTGCAGCGGCTGAGACCGAGCGCGGCCTCCCCCGCCGCTATTTAAGCGGAGCGGGGCGCGCGCGTGGGGCGGCGGCGCGCGCGGCCCCAGAACATGTCCATATATGGCGATCTTTCCGAACGCCGGGCGCCCATTGGCCGGCCCGGCCGGGGCACGTGGGGTCCCCGGCCGGGCCCCGCCCCCCGCCCGCACCGCCCCCAACGGCCCCGCCCGCGCCCGCTCGGCTCGGGGGACCCCGCGCCTGAAACCCCCTCGCCGCCGGCTCGGGTGGGGCTGGCGGGAGCCCCCGGGGCTGCCAGGGGTTCGGGGGGAGGGTCCCGAGGAGCCCACCGCCGGCCCCGCCCCGGGACTGCCGCGCGTCGTGGAGGAGGGCCCGGCTGCACCCCGAAACTGCCTGGCCCGGGGCGGGGTCGCGCCCCAAATCGTGGTGTGTCACCCTAGCCTGGCCCCGCGCCCCTGCGAGCTCCCGCGGAGGCTGGGCTGCGATGGCGGTTCCGGAGCGGGGTTCGGGCTGGGGAGGGGGGTCCCCCAAAGGCCGCCCGCGGCCTGGGCACCTCGGGGAGCCGTGAGCTCGCCGCTGCCACCGTCCCACCGGCAGCTGGGGCCGCGCAGGTCCCTCCGCCCGAGGAGGGGCGCCCTGCAGGGCCCCGGGGTGCACGGCGCAGGCCGAGCCCGCGCTTCCCACACGACACGTCCTCCCAAACCGCAGCCCTGATTGTCCCCAATCGCGGCTCCGCTCGGGTCTGCCCCCCGCGCCCGCTAGGGGGGGCGGGCTTTGTCTCCGCTCGGCCACCGCGGGCATTGCCGGGACGCGGGCAGGGACGGGTGACCTCCCCGCTGGACCGAGGGGCACCTGTGCGCGGGGAGAGGCCGGCCTGGGGGTCTGAGCGCCCCGCCCCGGGGGAGCGGCCCGGGCCCCCTCCCGGCTGATGTGCGGCTCCTGGAGCGGCCGGTGTGAGACCAGGCGTGAGCGCGCCCCTGGGAGGGAGGCAGGGCCGTGGTCCCCACACTCAGCCGGACGGGGGCAGGGGCCTGAGGGGGGCGCCCCAGGAGCCTGGAAGGGCAGCTGGTGACACAGCTGCGCTCGCCTGCGACTGCGGACCCCAGTGCTGAGGCCTGCCCCCCCCCGGCCTCGCTAGGTCACCCCCCAGGCTTCCCAGGTGCAGGAAGGCTGCTGTCCGTCAGGCACCTGCCCCCCGCGGGGTAACGGGGCGCCTGCACCCTCACTCACCCCGCGGGGCGCGGGTGGAGGCGGAGCAGGTGGACAGTTTCTAAGGCCCCTCACCCAGGCCCCCTGACTTGGGGGCCGCCTGCCACCCACCCCTCCAGCCCTCCTTTGTCTGGTGTTGCGGGAGGGGGTGCCCCCGGTGCCCGGTGCGTTGGGGACGGACGGAGGGAGCCGGGGCGCCGGCCCGTCTGCGCCTCCCGCCTCCCTCCTGCACCTGGGCCGCCAGGTGCGCGGCCAGAGTCGCGGGGAGGTGGGGGGCCGGGATTCCGGGGTCCCCCCCCGGTGGGTCGCGGACCCCCCACCCGCAGGACTGGGAGGCGGGGGGCGGGTTCCCGCCCGAGGCTGTGCCCCCGGCGGGGGCGGGGCGGGGGTCCAGGTGCGGCCGCGGGTGGGCGGCGGGCGGGGCACCTGCGGGCGCGCGGCTCGGCCTTATTTGGCGATTTCGGCGCCGCCCGGGAAACCGCGTCCCGGCCGCCCCGTCCCGCCCGCCGCCGCCGGCCTGAGTCACTGGCCGGGAGGGGACGGAAGTAACGGACGGGCGCCGGGCGCGCTCCTCGCCTTATTTAGTCACGGAGGCCGCCGATTGGCCTGCGGACCGAGGGGCGGTGGGGGCGGGGCCGGGGAGCCCGCAGCTCCGGGGCCGCAGGGGGTGTCTGACCCCAGGGGTCCGGGGGCCGCGGGTCGGGAGGTGCGGAGCCGGGGGGAGGGGACGCGGCGGGCCGGGCGGCGGAGCGAGGCCCTGGGAGCGGCGGGAGCACCGCCTTCGGCACCGAGATTGTTCGGTTCGCAGCCGCGAGGCCTCGCCCAGCCCGCGGAGCTTCGGGCCGGACGCGCAGGGCGCCCCCTCCTGGCGCTGAGCGGGGACGGCGGGGGGGGTCGCGGCTGCCCGCGGCGGAGTGGCCTTCCGGTCCGGAGGGCGGTTCCCCGGCTCGGGCCGCCTCTGGCGGGTGTGATCTCGGGAGCCTCCTTCCGCCTCCATCATTCAAAGGCGGAGGAGCTGCGGCCCAGGGAGGGGGCGCCCCTGGCGGGGCGGGGAGCCGAGGCCTGTCTGGGGTCCTGGGCACCGCCGGCTACCCAGTCAGGGTCCTGCCCGTCTTCCTCCCTCGGACACCCCGTCCTCCTCCCTCGGACACCCCGTCCTCACCCCGCTCCAGCCTCAGGGGTGCTCCCCCCGGGAGGCCCCGCCTGGCCTGTGCCTCTCCCACGCCACCTGCCAGGAGTCCCTTCCTCCCCTGGGTGGGTCCTGGGACAGAAGACAGGCCGAGAGTGGATGGACGAGCTGGCCAAGGCTGGAGGTCGGTCCCCAGTGACCGCCGCCCGGATGAGGCTGCTGGGGGGTGTGGACGAAGGGGCCACATGCTGACCTGACAGCTCGGGGGAGGCCTGCGTGGCCGTCTTGCAGACTCAGACCAAAGTCACCACAAAGGATGGTCTGAAATTAAACCTTAACTAAAGCAGTGATGGCGGGCGGTGACGTCCTGGGCCGGTATCTTCCCTGACAAGGTCAGCCTTCACCTTAACTGAGCCTGTCTGTCTTTTTGCATCGATGACAACACACCCTTGAGATGTCTGGGTCACGTGTGACTTCCCGGTATCTGGAGCCCCTGGGGCACAGCCAGGTGTGCTGGGCGCCTGGACAGAGACCCCAGATTCCTTCATCATTATGTTAATTGTTCCTGCACCCACCTAAGCATGTGTCCATCATTTTACTTTTATCCAATCCCAGGGGTTTCCCTCTTTGCTTATCCCTCCTCCTTAATCTGTCACCAATGGATTCATGTGACCCTCCTATGTCCCTCCTTTGATTGGATGTATAAATACAGATGTAACCGCCATTCTCCGGAGCACTATCTCGATTCCTTGAGGTTCTGCTTCCCGGCCTATGTCCACAGTTTGGCTCAAATAAACTCACAACATTCTTTACAGGTTTCAGTGGTTTTTACGTTAAGGGGGGGGGGGGGAGCTGCAGGAACGCCCACCCTGACCCTGCCGGTATGAAGTCCTCTCCTCGGAGCTTTATCTCAGGTCCCGGCCCTCAGCCACTGCCCTGTCTCCCTGGCCCGTGACAGGTCCGATGCCCCTAAGCCCCTCCAGGGTGTGGCTGTCTGCAGTGGCGACCCTGAGGGCCAGGTACCCCCACCGCAGCGTGGCCTGCCGGCCTCAGTTTCGGGTCAGAGGACAAGGTCAGGGCCACACGCTTCTGTCTCTGGTCTGGGCCCCCGTGGGGACTTGTTCTCCAGCTCAGCTCAGCCTGGGGCACAGGAGCCCACTGTTGGGGTCCACTCTCGGGGCTCGAGCCGCTCCCCTCGCCCAGCCCCTGGCACTGTGGGCCCACTGTGCGTCACTGTGCCGAGTGAGGCGGTGCCTGGTCCTAGGCCAGTGTGCGGTGCGGTGCCTGGTCCTAGGCCAGTGTGCGGTGGCGGAACCCCGTGTGGTCCGGGTCTCACTGCCCTGGGACACGCAGGACCACGCCACTTCACAACAGGGAAACTGAGGCTCACTGTGCACCCCCACGTGAAGTTTGGGGGGTCAGGTGCACTGAGACCCAGGTCCAGGGACCCTGAGCCCCTCCCCTCCTGCCTTCTGCCCGGGTCACGGGGGGCTCAGGCCATTGGAGGTCGGGCCCCGTGGGAGTTTGTGAGGTTCCCAAACCTCACAAACTGTGGGGCAGCAGGACCCAGGCCCCAGCCACCTGCCCCCCCACGCCCAGCTCAGTGAGGGCCATGGCCCAGCAGAGGCTCCGAGCTGGTGGCCCCGCACTGGACCGGAGGCCATGGGCTGGCCCAGCGACCCTTCCCCCGGCCTCGCCCTGAGGGTCCCAGGCCTCTGGCCTCACCCAGCCCCGCCCGCGGGTCAGCTTCCTGGGAGGACTCCCAGGCCACACCCCCGGGGCAGCGTGACAGCCACTGCCTGGGGTTGGCCTTGTGTTGCCCTCCCCTCAGTGGTTCTCGTCCACAGTCCTGCGCCTCCACGCGTGGCCAAAGCCAGAGCCAGGGTGCCCACCAGGCCTCAGCCCGCCCGCACACCCCTGGCCGGCTGTGGGGTCCCCCCTCGTCCCCCACCTCCTGCCGCCCCACAATTGCTCCTAGTGCCACCCACGGCCTTGGCCTCGGATGGAGCCTGGGCCCCTTGCCTGGGGCTGGGGGTCTCTGGCCGGACCCGCCGCCTCTGCAGCCTGTGGCCCTGCCTCCGGCCCCGGCCAGCACCTGGCGGCCTCTGCCTGGACAGCTGCCTCCTCCAGGAAGGCTTCCAGGCCACCCTCTCCCACCTGAATATGCCAGGCTCCCCAGCGTGATGGGGAAGCCCGGGTCCCCGGGGCAGCGCCTGGGACCAACACCCCAGAAAGCGCGGCGGGAGGTGGGGGGCGGAGAGGGGGGAGCGGCACTGGGAGGCAGAAGGGGGACAGGGAAAGGCCGTCCGCTGTCACCCACCCCTGACCCCAGCGTGCCCAGGGGGACAGGCCCTAGGGCCAGAGGAAAGGAGCCCCACTGCCCAGCGACCCTCTCCGCACCCAGCTCCGGGCGGGACAGGTAGGCCTTGAGGGGTACGGCCGGAGGCTGCTTCTCTGGGCTCTGTCCCCGCTCCCCTCGCCCCCGCGGGGTCCTGACGGGTCATCCTGGCCTCAGCCGCCCCCCTTCCCCCGCGCAGACTCCGCGGAGAGGTGCCCCTCGGGGCGCGTCTGCGCTCGGCCGCCCGGTCCCTGCAGGTCGGCAGTGAACCGCCCGGGGAGCAACCTGACCTGCGGAGCGGGGCGCGGAGTGAACCCCGCAGGGCACCCCTCCCAGGCCCGGCCCAGGGCAGGCGGCCCCATTGGGTCCGTACACCCCGCGGCGCCCCCGCCCGCGGGAACCCGTCCCAGCGCCGGCTCGGCCTCCGGGAGGGATGGGGTCCCGGGAGACGGGGCGGGCCCCGGCGGAAACCAGCTGGCGCCCGAGCAGCACCCCCTGGGCCCGGAGCCCGGGACGCCCTGCCCCCCGCGGCCATTCTGCGCCCCCAATGTCAGCGGGTTTCCGACCCGGCGCCAGCGCCCCCTGCGCCCACCGCACCCCCATCTCCTCTGCCCCCCGGGCACGGCCAGGAGCCCGGGGACGGGAAGAGGGCGAAGCGTCGGCCCCGGCGCGCCTCCCGCCCGCACCGGGCAGCGACCTTGGAGGCCTGGCCGGGAGGTGGCGCCCTGCGCCCGGGGAGGCCGGTGCCGTGCCCAGGGGGGCCGCCAGGGGGGCGCGCTGCCACTGGGCCCAGCCGGAGTCCGGCCGCACCTGCCTGCCCCCCACCCCCACCCCGAACTCGGGGGGGCCCCCAGGTCTGGGGAGGTGCCGGCCGCCGCCTCCGGTGAGTCACCGCCCCCCGAGGTGACGCAGAGCGGCCGGGGCGTGGCCGGTGACCTCGCGGCGCTGACGCCGGAGGGAAGGCGGGACCGTCCAGCCCGCACTCGGGGCCACGGGCGGGGGAGCCAGCCCACCCCACTGTGTGGAACCCCTTCTGTGCAGGGCGGACAGCACCCCAGGCTGGGGCTGCTCCGGGACTGGTGTGTGCCTGGCCAGGACGCGGCAGCGCCCAGTAATTCAGAGAAGGAAAGGGGGCTCAGAGAGGTGGGGGGCGGTCACAGAGCGGGAAGGTGCGGCAGAGGTGGGGGTGGGACTGTGAGTGCCCCCCTCCCCCTCCCCACCCCGGCTGTGCAACCCCCAGGCTGTGGGATGCAGGGTCGGGGGACAGAGGGGCGTGGGCACCGTCAGGGTAGCCTCAGGAGTCTGCAGTCTTGCAGGGTCCTGGGGGCCTGGGGAGGCCCTGGGGGGCCGGGAGAGGAGCAGAGGGCAGGGAGCCAAGTGGGGCTGGGTCCTGCTGAGGAAGGACAGGAGACGCCCGTGGGCAGGTGGCCAGGCCGCACCTCCACCTGCCTGGGTGACAGGTGAGTCACCTCCACCCGTGTGTCCACCGGGGACTGTGGGCGTGAATCAGCACAGGGAGGACCCCAGGAGCAGCCCCACCCACACCCACGGAGGGAGCCAGGCTGAGCGTGTGGGTCCCCCTCCCAGGCCCCGCAGCACCACCCCCTGGGCCGGCTGAGCGGGGGCATCCAGCCGGGAGGACAGGCTGGGCTGTTAGCGGGATTTTTAAATATATTTTTATTGTTGATTTCAGGGAGGAAGGGAGAGAGAGAGAGAAACATCCACGATGAGAGAGAATCATGGATCGGCTGCCTCCTGCACGACCCCCACTGGGGATCACGCCCACAACCGGGCCTGTGCCCTGAGGCATTCCCGTGTCCTGGGTATGTGCAAAGGTCCTGGGGTTTGGGTGTGAACGATCTCGGATTAATCAGAGGCCTCAGGCCTGGCCTCCTGTCTTTCGGAGCCTCTGGCCTCACTGTCAACTACAAGGTGCCCCTCCCCCACCAGACATCGCCCCCGGACGGTTTTACAGGAGACAAAGCCGGAGCCTGCCCAGCTTTCCACCCTGACGCCCGGCCGCCTCCCGCCCAGCACAGCCCCGTCTGTGTTTAGGCAGGAGGATCCACAAAAGCCAGTATTTCAAGAGGCCGCCCTGCCAAGTCCAGGGAAGGGGGTGGGACATAGGGTCCTGGATGTGGGGGTGGGGGGGGACGGGCAAAGGGGGCAGAGGGTGGGGTAGGGGAGGGTCTTGGAGGTGGGGTGGGGGTGGGTTTTCACGTGGAGCAGGCAGGAGGTGCAGGCTGGGCTCCCCCAGCGTTTGTGCCCACTGAGGCCTGGGGCCCCTCCCCACACAGCTCATCTCAGCACTGCCCCCCCCCTCCGAGGGGAGCTGTTACCCTAAACCGCCCGCAGGTCTCCCGTAAACCAACCCCCCAGGCTGGAGTAAGAGAAGGCGCCCGCCCGTGTGTAAGTGGAACTGGGCGGCGAGCTCACCATGAAAAAATCATGAGGTAACCCAGCAGGCCGCGCAGGAACAATGCAGGAGGCGGGGCCTGGGCGCCCGCCAGGGGGGACCCCGCACCCAGGCCATCAGGGCACAGTGGCCCCGGCCTCGGGGGCAGAGGCACAGGGGTGCTGGCCAGGAGGCCTGATCCTGGGGGGCAGAGTGCGGGGCAGGGCAGCACCCAAGTGCCCCGGAGCAGCAGGGGCCGGGGCCGGGCCAAGGGGCTCTGGGAAGTGCGTGGGCGTTGGGCTTGTGCTGCTGGGGGCACCCAGAGCGGGGCCACGACCCGGGTCAGGGACGCTGTGACCGTGGAGGCCCCTCAGCCTGTGGCCACCGGGGCTCTGTCCTGGGCCACTTCCCAGTTTCCAGGGCCCCGGGCCAGCCGAGACGGGAACCCCCCCACCCGCCCCCACCCACACACCCAGGCCTGTGCCAGCTCACACCACCGGCATCAGCGTTGCCCGGGCACCCAGCCTAGCACGCGCCAGTCGCCATGGCAGCAAGCAGCATGCTGGCAGGAGCCCAGGCTGGCGCTGGCATCCAGGGAGGGTGGTCTAGACCGCCCACGGCAGGGGTCCTTTCTCTGGTGGCCAGAGGGGCCTGCCTGGGGGGAGCAGGAGGGGGACCTTTGGGGGGCCAGGCCTGCACATGCCCAGCTTCCCGGGAAAGTAGCTGTGTCCCCAGCACGGCCCTTCTGCTCCCGGCCCCACTGGGTGCTCCTAAGAGGAGCTGGCACCGAGGGCCAGCCCAGCCCTGTCTGCTGGGTGCTCCCAACCGCTGAGAGAACCCCATGAGGGTCCCCCGGCCGTGTCTATCCACCGTGGCCACTCCCTGAGGTGCTGCTCACTAGATGGCCTCTCTGGGCCGCAGGGCCCAGCAGCTGAGGGGGGCAGCCCGGGCAGTGGGCACACGCCGGATACACGTCGGGCCCCGGGAGAGGGCTGTCAGTTCAGAGGTCAGCAGGGCTGGGTGAACGGACTCCCGGAGGGGCAGGTGGACAGGACCCGGGCGGCATGTTTGTGTGCCCGAGGGAGCGGCTATGTGGGCTCCTGGGTCAGAGCCAGGGGTCCCAGAGGTCCCACGAGGGCGCTGCACGTGGCCTAGGACATGCGAGGGGGAGGGTGCGGCCCCGGCCTGGGAAGCAGGTACATCGGGGGCCCTGCAGCAGCCCCCTAGTGCGGGGCACGGCCTGTGCATGTGTACCACACGGGCATGTACACACACGTACATGTACACACATGTACACACGGGTACGCACATGTACACATGGGTGCGCACATGTACACACAGGTACACGCGCGCACACACACGCGCACACACACACACAGACGGCCATCCGTGGGGACCTGTGGGGCCCAGCCCATCACACAGAACCTCCACATCAAACATTCACAGGGACTTAGTAAGCACCTACCATGTGCCAGAACCTTGGAGGTCCGGGTAAGGGGTCCCTGTGCAGCTGGGCACAGGCCTCGGGTCCCGAGGGAGAGGCCCACCTCCCAGCGTCCCCGGGGCCTGAAAGGCTCCCCAGGAGCCGCCCACCTCCGCCCGGGACGGGGCCCGGGATAGAGAGGCCACAGCCGTTTGGCTCTGCCGCCGAGAGGCTGCCCGGAGCCAGGCCCGCTTAGTGCCTGGCGGCCGCTTCCTCCCAAACAACTGCTGCCTCGGCACCTGCCAGCGCCAGTCACGCTAATGAGCCTCCGCTCTCAGGTGCCCCTCCCGCGCCTGGCGGGGGTCAGGGTGCGAGGAGGGGCCGTGGGCACCGCTACCCCCGGGCCCCGCGCACAGCCTGGGGTCCGGATGGCACCACGGTCCAGGGGCCTCGCTCTGCACGAGGCCTGGCTGGGTCCCTGGTCTGCTCCTCAGTCTGCCTGTACCGGACTTGATGGCTGCCCAGAGCTGGGAGATGGAGGGAGGACTCCTGACCCTGGTCCACTCCTGATGGTGCCCCCTGTGCCACCTGCCCGGCCCCCTGGGCTCACACATGCTCAGCCCAAGTCCATTTCAATCCGCTGGACCCTGCCAGGGGCCCGTCACGGCCTGGGGAGGGGTGCAGGCCTCAGGCCCGAGATGGAGGGAGGCTCCGGAGCCGTGGCTGGAAGTGCCCTGGTCCGGTGGGTCCGGGGAGCCTGAGGGTCACACGCTGGGAAGGGGAAGAGGACGCGCTGGCCCAGGCCCAGGCCGGGCAGCTCTGGTTTCTTCCTTGGCGCCCAGCCCCCGAGGCAGGTGCAGGAGACAGACAGGCACGGTGGCCGGGTGTGCAGGCCCTGCAGGTCCCCCAGGACGCCCCGGGGCTCCACAGGGAGGGGGTAGGGGAGGCCCCCACCACTGGGCCTGGGAGGTGCCGGGTGTGGGGTGCCCTCTTGTGGCTCATCCCGATATGGCCCCCTGCACCGGACCCAGGAAGACCCCACAGTCAGGCCAGCTTCTCTGGCTGCGTGGATGGCAGCTCGGGGTCCCCAAGGCCGCCCAGCAAGGCTGGCCTGAGCAGAGCTCCCCACGGAGGCAGGACGAGGGGGAGCCCGGCCCCCTGGAGCGCTTGGGGCGCAGAGTCAGCTGGGTCCCTGCTGCCGCCTCCCGTGTCCCCTCCCCTGTGCAGCCTCTAGCAGGTGTCGCTACCTCCATCACAGCTGCTATCACCCGGGGCCCCTGGGACAGTGAGCAGCTGCCTCGGGTCTGGGTGCCTCTGGTGCCAGGACGGGCGTCGGGCCCGCTCACAGGCACCGACACCCCCGCCTGCCACTCTCCAGCCGGCCCCCCTCGGGAAGCACCAGGCCCAGGCCGCAGGCTGCAGGCCGGGTTGAGGGACGGCCCCGGGGCCCCTGACCGACGCAGGCTGCCGAGCGGGGGGCCTTGGGCTCCTGGCGGTGGGAATCAGAGACGCGGTAACTGGATCTGCGGGCGCTGGCTGCGGCGAGGGTGGCGGCTCTGATCGGGTTGCCGTTTTCCACCCGCGGCCTTTTCTACGCAGGAACTAGCTGTGCTGGGCGGCCGTGCTGGGGTCTGGGGCCCGGGGTGGGGCCGGGAGGGGAGGGGCCACGAGGCGGGACACAGGGCCCAAGCCTGGGCCCCAACAGCCCCGGGAAGAGGGGGGGCACAAAGGTGGTCAGGGCTTTGGCGGGGGCACCCCCAGCCCCGGGGCCCCGCTCCAGCCCGTGCCGCCCGGGAGTGGCTGAAATCCAAGCTGGGGCAGCGACAGGCAGCCGCTGTCCCTAAGCCGGCCTGGCTCTGGTCCGCCTCCCACCCGCCCACTGCTGCCCGCTGGCCATGTAAGAGCTGCCCGGGCCCGCGGCCACTGGTCAGAGGCAGCACCGGGTCCATGACGTTGGCAGGGCCTGAGGGCCGCGGGCCAGCCCAGCCGTGCCGGGCGCCGGGGGGCCGTCGGGGTTCGTGAGCAGAGCGCGCCGCCCGGGCTCCCGGCCGGCTGTCCCGTCCGAGATGCCCACCAACGGCCTCCACCAGGTGCTGAAGATCCAGTTTGGCCTCGTCAACGACACCGACCGCTACCTGACAGCCGAGAGCTTCGGCTTCAAGGTCAACGCCTCAGCGCCCAGCCTCAAGCGGAAGCAGATATGGGTGCTGGAGCCGGACCCCGGGCAGGGCCCCGCCGTGCTGTTCCGCAGCAGCCACCTGGGCCGCTACCTGTCGGCCGAGGAGGACGGGCGCGTGGCCTGCGAGGCGGAGCGGCCGGGCCGCGACTGCCGCTTCCTGGTCCTGCCGCAGCCCGACGGGCGCTGGGCGCTGCAGTCGGAGCCGCACGGCCGCTTCTTCGGCGGCACGGAGGACCGGCTGTCCTGCTTCGCCACCGCCGTCTCCCCGGCCGAGCTGTGGACCGTGCACCTGGCCATCCACCCCCAGGCCCACCTGCTGAGCGTCAGCCGGCGGCGCTACGTGCACCTGTGCCCGCAGGAGGACGAGATGGCGGCCGACAGCAACACGCCGTGGGGCGTGGACGCCCTCGTCACCCTCATCTTCCAGAACCGGCGGTACTGCCTCCGGGCCTGTGACAGCCGCTACCTGCGCAGCGACGGCCGCCTGGTCTGGGAGCCCGAGGCCCGCGCCCGCTACACGCTGGAGTTCAAGGCCGGCAAGCTGGCCTTCAAGGACTGCGACGGCCGCTACCTGGCGCCCGTGGGGCCCACGGGCATGCTCAGGGCCGGGCGCAACACGCGGCCGGGCAAGGACGAGCTGTTCGACCTGGAGGAGAGCCACCCGCAGGTGGTGCTGGTGGCTGCCAACCGCCGCTACGTGTCCGTGCGGCAAGGTGAGGCGCCTCCGCGAGAGGGTCACGGCGGGGGGGGGGGGGGGGTGCGGCTCGTGTCTGGTGGTGAACCGTGTGTGGTGGTGCACAGGCTGGGGGCCACGTGTGGGGTCCCCGTGGAGGGCTGCTGGCTTTGGAGGCAGAAGGAAGGGGCTCTGGCCGGCCAGCGTGGCTCAGGGGCTGAGCGTCCACCTATGAACCAGGAGGTCACGGTTCGATTCCCGGGCGGGGCACAGGCCCGGGTTGTGGGCTCCATCCCCAGTAGGGGGCGTGCAGGGGGCAGCCGGTCCATGATTCGCTCTCATCATGGGTGTTTCTCTCTCTCCCTCTCCCTTCCTCTCTGAATCAATAAAAATATAGAAAATACATATTAAAAAAAGAAGGGGCTCTGTCTCAAGACAGCTGGGCAGCTGCTGAGAGCCACATGGGCAGTGCCCAGCGGGGTGTGGACAAGGCCCCCCACTTTCTGAGCTTTAAAGGAGGCTGGGGAGGGGCCGCGGCCAGGGCAGGGAGCCAGCAGGACCCGAGTGAGGCAGAGCAGCGGTTCCCGTGCCCCCGTGTGGCTGACCCGGGGTCCTTGTCCAGCCCCAGGAGTGGGGAGGGGAGGCAGCTGGGGTCCTTCCCGTCTGGGGGATGCAGGGAGCAGGTGGCCCCTCCCGGCCTGTGCCCGTCGGGGGAAGGCACTGTCTGCCTGGTCGTGCGGCCGGGCCCCGGGCCAGCGGTCTCAGCTGCCCCCCTGGGTTGGGCTCCTGGCTCTGTGCACCCAGGAGTGGCCGACACACCCTGACCTGGCACAATGCCACCCCGTCCGAGGGCAGAGGCCCAGCATGAGCACCGGGGAGGGTGCCCACTCTGGCTATAGGGGCCCTGCCTTCAGCCCATCCAGTGAGGTGGGGGGGATCCTGCAAACGCCTGAGCACTGGCCCTGGCTCCAGCGGAGGGTGCACAGGCCTGTCCCGCCCACCACAGGCCGTGGTCCAGCTACCCCAGCATCCGGCCCGGGCCAGGCCCAGGTGCTTGGTTTGTCAGCGAAATGCAGGTTAGAATGCGAAAAAGCTGCTTCTGGGTCAAAGGAGATGGTGGGCACAGCACCTGCCGTGTCCAGCTGTGAGCAGCCTCGTGGGGCGTGGGCGACGAGGTGACCGTGCTGGTGGTGAGGTGGCCGAAGTGACAGAGATGGTGCTGGGGGTCCCACCAGCAATTCTGGTAGTGGTGGTGTTAATAGTGATGATGGCCCTGATGGTGGTGGGGTTGGTAGTGATTTTGGTGATGATGGTGATGGTGATGGTGGTGATGTTAATAGTGATGATGGCGTTGATGGTGGTGGTGTTGGTGTTGGTGGTGATGATGGCGTTGATGGTGGGGTTGGTAGTGATGGTGGTGGTGTTGGTGGTGTTGGTGTTGAGGAGGTTGGCAGTGGTGTTGGTTTGGAGATGGTGAGGATGATGGTGTGAGGAGTGGGCTGTATGGACCATTTTTCATTCACTGGCCACCCTTGATCTGAACCCCAGGCAGTGCTGTGGGTAGCCTTGCCCTCCGCTGGCACTCCTGGGAGACCCCACATGTGAGAGGGAGGCTGGGAGGCACAGGTTCAGCCCCTGCCCAGGGAACCCCAGGCTTGGCTGTGGCACTGGGAAGGGCAGGGACCTCACGGGCCCCCCTAGCAGCTTAGGGCCGAGATGTAGATAGAGGCCGAGGGGGGCGCAGGTTACCTGCTGATTAGCCAGGCCCGGGATTTGCCGGCGGAAGGGCCTGGCTCCTGGGCTGTGGTCGGAGGTGTGTGGGCTCCACTTCCCATGTGGCCCTGGGGCAGAGCTCCCAGACCCTGGAGAGGTGCCTTCTAAACCCTCTCAGGTTCTCGATGAGCCGCTCTGGCTTCGGGGTTGCCCCAGGAGCATGCTTCCCCACGTCTGCTCCCCACCCACCCAGGGAGAGGCGTGAGGGGCTTCCCATCTCCTCCCTCCAGGGGTCAACGTCTCAGCCAACCAAGACGAAGAGCTGGACCATGAGACCTTCCTGATGCAAACTGACCGGGAGACAAAGAAGTGCACCTTCTACACCAGCACCGGAGGCTACTGGACCCTGGTCACCCACGGGGGCATCCAGGCCACAGCCACGCAAGTGTGAGGGCACCATCCCCACGTCCACCACCACCTTCACCTCCATCACCACCACCTCCATCTCCTCCACCTCCATCACCACCTCCATCACCACCACCTCCGTCACCACCACCTCCGTCACCACCACCTCCGTCACCACCACCTCCATCACCACCACCTCCGTCACCACCACCTCCATCTCCTCCACCTCCATCACCACCTCCTCCATCTCCTCCACCTCCATTACCGCCACCTCCATCTCCTCCACCTCCATCACCACCTCCTCCATCACCTCCACCTCCTTCACCACCTCCACCACCTCCACCTCCTCCATCTCCTCCACCTCCATCACCACCTCCTCCATCACCACCTCCTCCATCACCACCACCTCCATCACCACCTCCACCACCTCCATCTCCTCCACCTCCATCACCACCTCCTCCATCACCACCTCCTCCATCACCACCACCTCCATCACCACCTCCTCCATCACCACCTCCTCCGTCTTCTCCACCTCCAACACCACCACCTCCATCACCACCTCCTCCATCACCACCTCCATCACCACCACCTCCATCACCACCACCCCCACTTCCTCCTCCACCTCCATCACCACCACCTCCATCACCACCACCCCCACTTCCTCCTCCACCTCCATCACCACCTCCTCCATCACCACCTCCTCCATCTTCTCCACCTCCATCACCACCTCCTCCATCACCACCTCCATCACCACCACCTCCGTCACCACCACCTCCGTCACCACCACCTCCGTCACCACCACCTCCATCACCACCACCTCCATCACCACCACCCCCACTTCCTCCTCCACCTCCATCACCACCACCTCCATCACCACCACCTCCGTCACCACCACCTCCGTCACCACCACCTCCATCTCCTCCACCTCCATCTCCTCCACCTCCATCACCACCTCCGTCACCACCACCTCCGTCACCACCACCTCCGTCACCACCACCTCCATCTCCTCCACCTCCATCTCCTCCACCTCCATCACCACCTCCGTCACCACCACCTCCATCACCACCACCTCCATCACCACCACCTCCATCTCCTCCACCTCCATCTCCTCCACCTCCATCACCACCTCCGTCACCACCACCTCCGTCACCACCACCTCCATCACCACCACCTCCATCTCCTCCACCTCCATCACCACCACCTCCATCACCACCTCCTCCACCTCCATCACCACCTCCTCCATCACCACCACCTCCATCACCACCACCTCCACCACCACCTCCACCACCACCTCCACCACCACTACCTCCTCCATCTCCTCCACCTCCATCACCATCTCCTCCATCACCACCTCCTCCATCACCACCACCTCCATCACCACCTCCTCCATCTCCTCCACCTCCATCACCACCTCCTCCATCACTACCACCTCCATCACCACCACCTCCATCACCAGGATATTGTAGCAGCCCAGCCAGGGAGGAATGCATACTGGGGTGAGGACAGCTCTTCATGGAATGGGGCGGGCATATCAGTGGAAGGGAGGTGCCTGCCCCTCCCCCGGGGCGCGGTGCTGGACTTGAGGGGGCTGGGAGCCCCGGCCCTGAGCCCCGTGTCCGGCCCCTCAGTTCGGCCAGCACCATGTTCGAAGTGGAGTGGCGGGGCCGGCGGGTGGCCCTCAAGGCCAGCAATGGGCGCTACGTGTGCATGAAGAAGAACGGACAGCTGGCGGCCATCAGCGACTTCGTGGGTGAGCGCTCCCCCCCTGGGATGCCGGGCTGGGCCCTCTGCCCTGGACGGCGCCTGCCCAGGGGCCCTGTGTCCACCACGAGCCCGCCTCCCCTCCCCGAGGGCGGGCGCTGTCCCTGGCACCTGCCACCCCTGCTGGCCCACATCATGGCACCTGCGGGAAGCCCAGGGCGCAGGCCCCTCGCCAGGGCACGTGGGACAGCAGGTCTGGGCCCACGAATCGGAGCCGAGGCTGCTGGGGGAGCCATTCCGCCCGAGCGGCCAGGACGGGACGGGACGGCTCCCCGCAGGCCAGGACGAGGAGTTCGTCCTCAAGCTCATCAACCGGCCCATCCTGGTGCTGCGCGGCCTGGACGGCTTCGTGTGCCACCGGCGCGGCTCCAACCAGCTGGACACCAACCGCTCGGTCTACGACGTCTTCCACCTGAGCTTCAGCGACGGCGCCTACCAGATCCGAGGTGCGGGCCGGGCGGGGGGCTCGGGGCCGGGGGAGCCCGAGGGGCGTGGGGGGCGCGCGGCCCAGGAGCGCCCCGCCCACGCGCGCTCGCCCGCAGGCCGCGGCGGGTTCTGGCGCACCGGCAGCCACGGCAGCGTGTGCAGCGACGGCGAGCGGCCCGAGGACTTCCTCTTCGAGCTCCGCGAGCGCGGCCGCCTGGCCATCCGCGCCCGGAGCGGCAAGTACCTGCGCGGCGGCGCCTCGGGGCTGCTGCGCGCGGACGCGGACGCGCCTGCGGGGCTCGCACTCTGGGAGTACTGAGTCCTGGGAGTACTGAGCCCTGGGGGTGCTGAGCACGCCCGTGTCCCCATTAAACCGTCTGTCCAGCGGCTGGTGGCTCGAGGCAGCGGCGCGGGCGGGCGGGAGGGTCTGCCCTGGGCCCGCCCTCCTGGTTGCCGTGCGCCGGGCCCTCTCCACCCCTTCCCGGAGCGCAGGGTCTGGGCCTCCTCCGTCCAGGATAAGGGTCCCGCCGGCACCACCCCATCCTGCACAACCACAGCCCGGGGTCTCCTCTCGTCCCCAAACCCCGGGAAGAAGATGCCCTCGGTCTGAGGCCGCGGGGAGGCCCCGAGAGGCAGGCCAGCGAGGGGTCGGGGGTGTGTCTCCAGCATCACTGCGCCCAGGCTGCGCAGGGTCTTGGGGATCCCGGAAACATCTGATGGACAAGCGACACCCACCCTCGCTCAGTTCCGGAAGCTCCCTCATTGCCACCCAGTCACCCCCAACCCAGGAAAGGGGCTCTGGGCCAAGCCCATCCCACCTGTGCAGAAACCCCCACCTGCCTCGCCCCGCACCTGGCTGCCCTGTGGTCCAGGTGGGTGACCCATGCCCACCTGTGTGCCCCCCATAGCAGCTGCCGCCCAGGGCCCCCAGCTCACAAGGACACCCCCCCCACAGCCTTTGCCTGGGTGACCTGGGACTTCCAAGGTGGGTGCAGGTGGGAGGCTTGCCCCTGGGGTTGGTCAGGACCTGGAGGATGGGCGATGGGGGCTTGGGGGGCAGCCCGAGCCAAGGCCCAGAGCCCAGAGGGAGGACGAGACCCCAGACAGGTGTCTTCACCTGACAGATGCTCTCACTGCCCTTCCCCTGGGGCACGGGGTGCAGAGTGGGTGCCGGGGAGTCAGACACATGGCCAAGGAGAAGAGAAGGACAGGGCGGGCTGGGAGGAGTCCTGGGACAGAGGACCTGCTAGGTCACCCCCAGGCCCTACCCAAGGACCCTCTGGCCCACTTTCCCTTAGGCCCGTTAACTGAGGGAGGGACAGACTGTGTCCAGCTGCAGCCTGTGCTGCCCCCTGGTGGTGCTGGGAGGAGGCTGGGAAGGCGGTGCTAGGCCCGGGATCCGTGTGCCACTCGCCTTGGCCGGGGACACTGGTAGAGGGGGGCCCCCCCGGCCTGGCTCCCCTGGGAGGAGGCTGGGACGGGTTGGAGACTCGAGGGCTGGGGCAGGTGGCTCCTGAGCAGCCTCACCCTTCCTGGCTGTGGCTGCACCCACCCTGCGCCTGCGCCTTTCCGGGTGGTCCTGACCGCAGGTCGTGTTCACGAGCTCACACGTCACGGCCGGGCTGAGCCCACCCTGCGGCTTGTGCCCGTTTGTCCCGTGTCCTGCCTTTTCTCAGCGTGTTTTCTCCTTTATCCCACGTGCAGCCTGACCTCACCCCAGGGCACAGGGAGGCCAGGGCCAGGCTCACCGGGTGCCAGGACGAGGGGTGCCAGGACCCAGGTCAGAGCCCCACCCAACGCGGGGCAGGGGGGACAAAGGGGCGGAGTCGAGGGCTCACAGGAAGGCATGTTGTGGCAGCAGCGGAGCCCTTGGGCCCACAGAGAAGCACCAAGTGACATCTGGAGTCATCTCCCCACGGAGCATGCCCGCACCGGCCGGCCCCACCCACAGCCCGGGAGTCACCTCTCCACGGAGCATGCCCACACCGGCCGGGCCCCCACCCACAGCCCAGGAGTACAGAGCGGGGCACTGGGCGGCCCCAGCCACGGGCGCCAGGTGTCCAGGCGACTGGCCACCTAGGAGCACCCCCAGTCTTTGTGCTTTGGTCACAGGGAGCCCCCCGGGGACTCCAGCGGTGCCGGAGCAGGGCCAAGGCTCCCGGGTGGGCGATGAGGCAGGTGGGCGGGCAGTGCCCCCAGGAACAGCGACAGCCAGGCGGTCCTGCCCGGCCTGGTCCGGAGCCGGCTCCGTGGCCTCCGATAGCCGCTCCTGAGCTGGGCCGGCCCTCGTCCTGCGCTGGACCTGAGTGGAGGGGACGATGCTGACCCAGCCCCCGCGTCTGGGGAGGCTGCCAGCAGAGAAGGCTGAGGGCGAGCCCACGGCAGCTGTGGAGGGACAGGATGGATGGGCTGAGGCCCTGAACCCAGGACAGGAACGGGCCAGGATGGCGGGGGCTGGGGGGGGGGGGCAGCAGGGGCGGGGCAAGCGTCCAGCTCGGCTGCCCTGAAAAGGCGCTCTCTGACCCCTTCTCCGAGCATGTCCAGAGGCCAGGTGGCCATCGGGCAGGTGTGTGCGCCCTGCTGTTGGCAGCCAAGCCCGCCCTGGCCTTCCACAGCCACACGCAGCCGGCACCTGCACCAGCTCAGGAGCTGGAAGCAGCCTTTGGGGGGGGGGGGGGGGTAGGGGGGGAGGGGAGGCCCACCTCTCACAGCAGGAGGAGGCGGGGGCTGCGGAGCTGCTGGTACACCTGCAGGAGACGCTCGGCCGTGGCCTGGGAGCTGGCCTCGTCCTCTGTGCACAGCCGATCCCTCAGGGCCTGCACCTCCCGCAGCAGCGTCTGCGATGGGGGGGAGGGGGGGGTTAGTGACAACAGCTAGGCCCCCACACTCCTGCCTGCCCGCCCCCTGGTCACCCACAAACCCCACTGGAGACGTGGGGGGCAGCCCAGGAAAACTCTGTGGCCTCTAAGTGTGGGACAAGCTGCCTCAGGACAGGAGGGCACAGCTGGGCTGGAGGGGGACCAGCCCCCAGGTGACAGGGGGGTCCGGCCCACAGGTCGGAGCCGGGCAGGGGCAGGAGGCCCTGCAGGTCACACACTCGCCTGCCCAGAGTCCTCTGGGGCTGGACCAGGGCTCACCTCGTGGTTAGCCTGGATCTGGTGGAGATACTGCACGCGGAGGTCGGGTGGGCTGGAGCCCCGGGCGGCCTGCTCCACCACCATCCTCTGGGGGACATGGGCAGTAAAGAAAACAGCTGCCTGTCTCCCCTTAACCTCCTGGCCAGGCGGGTCCTGGGTGCCCAACAGGGGCCGCCGGGGGGTCAGCAGCAGGCCCCCCACACCCCCAAACCCCGGCTCACCTGCAAGACACGTGCGCTTGGAGGCAGAGAGGAGGTGGGGACTGGCCTGCCACCCCGTCAGGGAGCCCCAGACCCCGGGCGCGTCCCCCAGAGCGGACGCACCTGCATGCGCCCGACGACAGCGTGGTGGGCCCTGCACATGTTGGCCAGCGACGAGCTCTCCACCTGAATCTCCACGGCCTGGACGGGCCCCGCCGGGCACAGGTCGGCCACCGCCACCTGCAGCACAGGAGAGGCCTCGTGCCAGCTCCAGGCCAGCTGCCCCCACCCTCCTGGGCAAAGCTGGTCTCTGTCCACCGGCAACGCCCCTCAAGAACCGGCCACCGATCAACAGCATCTGCTCCCCGCTGGGGAAGAACCTGCTCCTGGGGCACTCGCTCTAGAACGAGGTGACGGCCGTGGCCTTGCCGACACCCGTGCGGTGCACACGGGACAACCCCGGCCACCAGGGCACCCAACGAGGCGGCTCCCCGGAGACAGGAGGGCGGCTCTGCTTGCCTCGTGGACGATGAGGCGGATCTCGGTGCCGTCCGGGGCCACGGCCTGGACAGAGGTCAGGGCCCGGGCCCGCACAGCGTCCACGGCGGCGTTCTGGGCCAGCAGCCACTGCAGGGTGGCACAGCACAACGACACGCCTGAGGGGCAGAGGTGCCGGCCATGAGTGTGGACGTGTCCTGGGGCACTGAGGAGCCCACGTCCACAGCCTGTGTGTCCACAGGGCCCCGAGGCCAGAGCCAAGTCCCCAGGGCCACCAACCTGAGTAGCTGTCCCCCAGGGCCGCTCTGAGCAGCTCTGCCGACACCCGGATGGCGGCCACGGACGGCGGCAGGTACTTGGCGCGCAGGGACTCGGGTCGCACCGGCTCGCTGCCCGGCTGCCAGCAGGTTTCCAGGAAGGTGCCCACGGGGTCACTGGGAGGGTGGCAGGGCGCGGGGGCCTGCACGGGGGGCGCAGCCAGACCCGGGAAGCGCAGGCCCTGCAGCATGTCCACCGTGTGCTCGCTCAGGGGCAGGCATATACCCCCCTGCTCCGGCAGGATGTCGGGGGGACACCCGTCCAAGGAGGGGTCCTTGAAAGGGTCCGTGGGGGCCAGGGCCCCGCCCACGACCTCCCTGAGGCTGAGGAAGAGCGCGCAGGACACGGTCACGGGCAGGTCTAGCACGCCGTCCGCCCCGGGGCCCAAGAGCAGCGTCACCTCCCGCCGATCGCCGGGGCCCAGCTGGTCCACGGGGACGGTGTAGGTCACGGCCGAGCCCGAGTCCGAGGCGTGGGAGCCGGGCAGCACCTGGACGCACAGGGCCCAGCCGCGGTCCAGGCGGAAGCCGCTGCTGTTCTCCAGCAGGCAGGTGGCAGTCAGCACGTCCTGCAGCTCCCGGCGGCTCCAGGCTGTGGTCGTGGTGCAGGAGACGGGCCGGGCGCCCTCCCGGCCGGCCAGCAGGGCACAGCTCACATCCATGGCCTCGTTCAGGCACGCCAGGGCCCTGTCGCGCTGGTCCACGGCCTTCTTCAGGGAGGACACTCTGGGGAGGGCCAACAGGCACCAGGGAGGAGCGGGGAGCGGGGTGCGGGGTCAGAAGGGACCAGGACTCTGTTCCGACAACCACTCGTGGAGCCCCGCCTCCTCAGGGAGCAACTTGCTTGTCCCACCCACGCTGTCCCGTCGTCCGGGCCTTGCCCACCAGGCCAGGGAGCCTGCGCCCCCCTAGGGAGGCCCAGCACGATGGACGGGCCCTGGTCCACAAGGGTCCGCAGCCTAGGGATGCGCCGGGGGGCACAGGAGGGCAGGGGAGGGCTCTGCCAGAGGAAAGGCTGCTGGTGGCCTCACTGAGCACGGAGTGGAGGGGTCTCCCACATCCCTCCAGGGAAGAGGGGGGCAGTCTGAGAACACGGTGGGGGAAGAAGCCCCCTTTTCAGATAGCTCTGCATCTGGGGCTCTCGCTGGGACCACCGGCCACACCAGGCTGCCTCCCGCGGACACGGCCTCCGCTCACCTCTCGGAGACGGTGCCGATCCCACAGAGCAGGTCCTTGATCTTCCGGCCGGTGTCCGCCGCGGTCACCCGGGGGGGCCGAGCGGGCTCACGGCTCAGGTCCAGGCAGCAGGTCATCAGGCGGCCTTTGGCTGACAGCGCCAGGAGCTCGGTGCCCCCTGCAGGTGGACACGGCCGGGCCCAGTCAGCAGGAGGGGGTGGCTGCTGGGGCAGCTCCCCCAGACCCCAGACAAGCGCCGGCAGGAAGCCAGCACCAAACGAGGACCCAGGACTACTGGAGAGCCGGGCACGCGCCAGAGCCTGACGGAGCTGCCCCTGTTCACGTGCACACACTGCACAGGGCCCGCCCTGGGAGGGAGGGCGGCACCGCGGAGGTGGCAGCGCGGGGGCACAGGCACGTGGACCCGACTACGCGGGACCAAGCCAGGACCCTCCTGGTCACCATGTCTGTCGGGCTCCCCGTGGCCCGCTTTCCCTGCGTGGACAGTGGCCTTTCCCCGTCAAAGCGTCTCTTTCACATTAGAACGCTGCATGGCAGGCTTCAGGCCGACACGTGGGCCACCAAACAGGAACACGCCCCGGGCAGACTGCTGTCCCCCAACATGGGACAGAACCCGTGCAGAGCGGGCTCGTCGGCGGCCACTCAGTGAGCGGAGGAGAAACATCCAGGCCAACTCGCCCTCGACTGCCCGCGAGGCAGGACCTGGTCACGAGGCGCAAACCCCCCCCAGGCAGGCGGCACCTCCCACTCCTAACCCCCAGACGCACGGGCAGCCTCTGACGCCGAGAAAGGACCGTCCCCACGAGGCTGCCCGGCGGGATGAGCCGCCTGCAGGGTCCCAGCAGCCGGGGGCGGGCAGGGAGGGGAGGGCCAGCTCCCGGGGAGAAGCCTGCCACGGAGGGCCCGTCCCCCAGGCTCCGATGTTCGGGTTCCCATGGCGCTCATACCTGCAGGCGACCTAGGCGACACCGAGAGGCTGACGACGCTGCAGACACCCAGGCTGGTGGGACACAGCAGAGGGGGCAGGCCTCCCGGGCCGTCGGACTGCAAGGGGTCCTCAGGGGGCCCCCCTCGAGCCAGGTCCACCACGCAGAGGCTGGAGGGGGTGCTGTGGTAGACGTGGCTGTCCCCGCTGCAGGCTGCGCAGAGCACGGGCCCCGGCAGGCAGTACTCGCGCAGCTCTGGCACCAGACTCCCTGCCTCGTCCCAGCTGGCCTTGATGGCCAGGGTCCGGCCGTGGTGCCCGAGCGCCACCAGGCAGTCCAAGTCCGCGTCCTCTGCGCCCTCAGCTGAGGGCTCCGTCCTCAAGGCCCCGATGAAGGCGACGGGCTCTTCCAGGTGATGGAGGATCCTGACAAGGGCCTTGGGGTCCCCAGGGGCCGACCGGGAGGTGACCAGGGTCTTCAGGACCACAGAGCAGAGCTGGCCGTCAGGGAGACCACAGAGGATCACGGGCGATTCCAGGAGGGCGGCGTCGGCTCCAAAGAGGAGCCCGAAGAGGGGCCCCTCCAGCGTGAAGGCCCTGGGGCCCTGTGGGGGGGTGTGCCGAGCCCTGGAGCTGGGTAGGGACACACAGCACAGCACCGGGCGGAAGTGGGGGGCTTGGGATTTCCCGGGGCTCCCCGCTGGGGGCGTGTGGGTAGACAGCTCCACCTCCCCGATCTGGCCTCTGGGCCCGGGGTCCGCCCCCGGACTCGGACACTCAAACAGCTGCACCTTCCACTGGGCGGGGCCCTGCGCCAGCGCGATGAGCAGGTCGCCCAGCACCGTGAACGCGCACAGCGTGGCGTCGGGGAGCACACAGGTGTCTGGGTCCACGGGGGTCACGGGGGAGGCGGCCTCGCTGTCCTCGTCGTCCCCATCACTCTGGCTCACAGACCTCGGGGAGCAGAGGGAAGTGTCACCGCCGAGATGCACGTGCTGTCTCCATGGCAACCTGCCACAGCGACCCCTCCTTACCTGCGGGCCTGGTCCAGAGACAAGCAATAGATGCCCCTCCGCGCGCACAGGACGAGGAGCGCCCGGCGAAGGGCCAGCGCCTCCAGGTGCCACACCTGCCCCGGGAACCTGTACACCGCCTGGGCGGCGGGGCGGGAGGGCGGAGGCTCCAGCTCCGAACCAGCTCCTCGGGCGCGCCCCCCGCCCCCCTGCCCGCAGCCCCTCGGGCCGGGACCCCGCCCCCGCGGCTCACAGTCAGCTGCCGCGCCTCCCGGTCGTAGACGTAGACCAGCTCCCTCCCGGCGGCCAGGAAGACCTCCGCGCCGAGGAGCAGCACGCGGGGCCCGCCCGCCGTCAGGCCCCCGGCCGGGCAGCTGAAGCCCGCCAGGTAGTGCACGCGCGGCGCCAGGCCGGCCATAGTGCGGGCCCGCCGCCCGGAAGGCGCGGGAGCGCGGGGGAGGCCGGCGGAGGAGGCGGCGGGGGCGCTGTACGGCCGCCCACGTTGCGGCGCGGACTCCGCCGTAAAACGGAGCGGCGGGGGCGTGGCCAAGCGGGCCGGGGGCGTGGCCAATACAGGGGCGGGGCCGGTCCCGGGGACAGAGCAGCTGGGCAAACGCGGGAAACCCGCGGCCTGTCCCCGCCCGGCCGGCCGGTCCTCTGCGCAGCCCGAGGCGCTTCTTGGGGTGCCCTACGGGCCCGCCGCACCCCCTCGCCAGTGCAGGGCCACGCGGTCTGGCACCAAGCCCGCCCCCCTCGCGCGCCCTGGAGCCAGGCCGGCGCCCTCCCGGGCTCCACTCCTCCAGCCGTTTGCTGGGGTTTGGGGAGCGCCTGGATGCTGCGGGGCCCGAGCGGGCTGGCCGTGCCCGCCCCTGCTGCTTCCACAGCCAGAGGCTCTGGGCCTAGGGATGGGTCCCATCCCTCTGACCTGCTGAGCCAGACGTGGACAGACGTGCCCCTCCGTGCCTGGACACGAACCGGGTGTGGGTGTGTTGGTTTGCATGGACAGTGGGGTAAGCCAGAGGAATTCTGGGCTGGGGGCAGGGCGGTAGAGAAAATGAGGGGGGTCACCAGCCGTCATCCCCCGGGGTGAGTGGAGGGAGGGCAGGCAGCTCTGCCCCCACAGGGCTGCCCTCATCCTCCAGGGCTGGGGAGAAGTGGAGACCGGAGCAGAGTGTCGACCTATGACCCAGGAGGTCACAGTTCGATCCCCGGTCAGGGCACAGGCCCAGGTTGCGGGCTCCATCCCCAGTGTGGGGCGTGCAGGAGGCAGCCGGTCCATGATTCTCATGATTGATGTTTCTATCCCTCTCCCCCTTTCTCTCTGAAATAAAACTATATATTTTTTAAAAAGCCAATGGGACAGCCTCCAAGGCCACCCATGAGAGGCATGTGGGGGGCACGGCAGGCATGGCATGCTGAAGGGGCCCAGCTGCCAAGTGTTCTCTGGCTTGGAGTTAAGCTGGCACCAGGGAGGCTGGTGATCCTGCCGAAACAGAACCAGCAGCAGCAAACGTTCTCACTGCCCTTGAGGTGGAGGCGGGCACTCAACCCCGGGCAGCAGCCAGCCACTGTTCTCCTCTGGCGCTGGGTGGACACTGGGAGTGCTTGCCCCCTTCTATGCTGGACGCTGGGAGGTGGCCACCAGGCACAGGGAAGACCTTCCCATTGTGCCATGCTCCTTTCTAGCCACTCCCACTCTAAAGCACCCCCCCCACACACACACACACGCGTGTTCTGAGCTGCCCTGCTCAGCAAACGTGCAGGTTTTCCCACAGTTAAGTGGGCGGCCCCCGGCCCACTACCTTCTGCTCGGCTGGCAGGCTCCTGGCCCCGAGCCCAGGCTGGCTGCACCTGTGACACGCGGATTGATGAGCATCACCTGCCCGTCCAAACACCAAGGGGGCTTGGAGTGCCAGTCGTGGAGGTCGGGCACGAGCAAAGGGCTATGGGCAGCTCAGACCCAAGGGGGACAGAGGGGCCTCCCTGCTCCCGGCCGGAAGCCTGGCAGCCAGTGGTCTGTGCCAAATCTGGAGGCAGTGTCACCTTCCTAAGGACAGATCACGCCCCAGACGTGGGGGGGGGGGGTGCTGCAGGCTGTGCCAGGCGCTGCTCAGAGGCAGCACAGCCATGATGGGTGCACGTGCAGGGTAGGAGGGCGGCCCTGAGATGGTTGCCAAGTAGTGCACTCCACCTGCTGGATCACTTGGGGGGGCGGTCCGAGAACCTTCCTTCCAGAACCAAGCTCAGCAGCCTCAGGTGCCCTCAGCCAGCACAGCGGCCACACCTGGGCGTGGGAGCTGGTGCGAGCCATGCTGGTGATAGCCTGTCTCAGGGAGGGGCCTGGTGTCTATGTGCCTGTTCCGGGAGCAGTCACCGCGTGTGCTGAATGGTGCACGAAGGCTGCCACCAAACCCAGAGGGCAGGTCGCTCAGGCCAGCAGCATGTCCCTCTGGCCTGTTCCCTGCAGCTGAGGGGCTCCAGGGCTGCCCCCTTCACCTGCTGCCTGGCCACACCCGCTGTCCCAGCACGCAGGCCCAGGAGTGACACCTGGGTGAGGGTCAGGAAGGGCACCCAGGGAGGCCAGGCTCCCCTCTTCCTCCCCCACCTCCCACCTGCTGGGAGCAGAGCCCTGGAGCCTGGCGGGTCAGGGGTCCCTACCCTCCAGTGGTGCCCGCCTGACAGGCTTGTGAACTGGCCCTGCGGACAGGGAAAGCGCGCTGCAGGGCTGTGGGAGCACTGAGGGGGAGGCGGGCCGGCAGCCGGTGGAGTTCACTCCGTCACCCTCCACTGTGGGGCCTGGTAGCAGAGCGGGTTGTGCTCACACGAGGGCAGGTGGACGCAGGGGGCTGGGCCCTCCCTGTGCAGGAGGAGGTGGCTGAGCTGCCTGAGCTCTGACTCTTTGGACAATAAAAGTGCATTACTGAACAAAGAGCGACTCAAAACCAGAAGCAGAGAATCACAACGCTTTTTCTTTCGCTAAAAGACACAGAACAAGTGGATTCCGATGCCAGACTGAGTGAGGATGCTGGTGAGAAGCTAGCTGGGCAGGCGGAGGCCCTGGGGCGGCGAGTCTGAGCACGGGCGGGCGCGGGCCCACCTGCAGCCTCCATCTGGCCGCAGGGACCACAGGCCAGGGCTGCTGGGAGGGCGACAGACGGTCTGTGCAGGCGGCTGTGCTCTGGGCGGCTACTCTGCCCCTCCTGCCCCCAGACCAGCCCTCTGCCCCGGCCGGACCCCTGATCAGCCCCCGCCGACGAGCAGACGAGTTGTGCGGTGCACCTGGAGGTGCCAGACAGGGCTGTTCCCACTGCAGCCACCATCGCGCGCCTTCCTGGCACTGGGAGGTGGGGAGGGCCCCCAGGCCAGCCCCCCAGGGCAGATGTGGGATTCCTAAGCAGCTGTGCCTGGGCTGGCCTCCCCAGTGGGTGCAGAGCAGCTCGGAGTCAGCAGCTCTTATTAAGGCAAAGAGGCATCAGTGCCCGCAGGATCCTGGGCAGGGGACCCCAGAGCACACGTGGGATGCCCAGACCTCGCACCATCGGCAGCCTTCCAGTGCCCTGGGCTGACCCACGTGGTTTCACAACGGGCCAGGCCCCTCCCTCCCCCAGGCCTGTCTCAATGGCCACATCACTGTGTCAGAGGCCAGAGCCGGGTGAGGGCCCAGGAAGGAACTGTATGGGGGCAAAGGGGACCAGAGCTTCCAGTCCTGGGCCACCTAGTCAGCTGTCTCACTGATGCCCGGCTGTGCCCCTGCTCGGAGGGCCGGGCACCCAGCAGACGTCTCAGGCACTGAGGTTCACTTCCAAGGAGAACCGACTGTGGGTCCCCGTCCGCACTCACCACCCTGCACACTCCCACAGGGACTCCCTGGAGGGAAGGAAGTGGAAACTAGTCTCTCTCACTCCCCTTTTATGCAGTTTTTATCTTTAAAAAAATAAATAAAAGTCTTCTGGGCAGGAATTACTGATAACTGTTATTACGACCAATGCCAACTTTAAATCCCACCTGGAGGTCGGGTGAGAGCGGGAGAAGGAGTGGGCAGCAAAGTGACCTGCGGACCAAGCAGAAGGGAGGCCGCGAGCCCGTGGCCACTTGCGTTTCCACCAGACAGTGGCTCCCGGGCGGCGGAGAAGTGGCCCCACAGCAGGGTCTGCCCAGAGAACAGGCTGACAGGCCAGCAAGAGCCCAGCCACGGCCGGGGGGCAAGAGCAAACAGCGTCCAGAGAGGACGGGGGAGGCTGGCAGCAAGCACGCCCTCCCCTGCAGGCGGCGCTGTCGGGGCGCCAGTCCTCCCACCTAGAGGCGTCCGTGGCACCTGCCCCTCTGCTGGGAGGGGCTCCATCTTCCAGGAAAGCTGGTGCCGAGAGGCTTCGTGGGGGAGACCCCAGGGCAGCCCCCCGCCCTCCATGAAGAGTGGCCGTCTCCACGTCCAGCTTCAGAGCGGGCGGGGGCCCAGTCCTGCCAGCAGGGCCGAAGCCCTAGGTCCTGGGGAGGCTGCACATCTCGCAGTGGCCGGTGCCCGGCTGGTTCATGAAGGTGCAGTGCTCACAGGCCCACATGGCGGCCGCGGCGGCATGCGAGGAGCCCCCGACGGCTCCATACTCCTGGAGGCCCGGAAGCTGCACCCCAACAGTGCCTGCAGAGGGGAGAAGCAGCTTGTCATTCTCACAGGGAGGACGTCCCACCGGCGAAGCTCGACCTCACTGCCCATCGGAGTCCACGTGGATGCCGAGCAGCTGCTCCGGAGTCTGGAAAGCTGAGCAGCTCACCACGCGCACTCACAGCCCGAGAGCGTGCGCCCAGCAGAGGCCCCGGCGCCCGGTGGCCGCCACACAGTCAGCATGTGTCTGCGGCCAGGCTGCCGGGGCCTCGGGAGCTGGGAGCGCTGGTCCCGGGAGCCCGAGGGGTGTCCTGGGATGAAGAGAGGGAGCACTTACTGCAGAGCTGCTCAATGGTGGCCCACTGCTCCGACTTCTTCCAGGTCTGGGCGAGCTCCTCGTTCCGGGTCCGCACGGCCTCCAGCAGCAAGCTGATGCTGTCCTGCAAAGCCAACAGGAGGGTCCATGCGCGGCCTGCGGTGGACGGCTCCTACCTGTCGGCTTCTCCCCCAGCATCACACACTTGGGAGGGGATGCGGAACCCTCACAGGCCGTCATTTTGAAACGCACTGCCACACACTCCCGTGTAGCACCAGTGCCAAACTGAGCCAGCACTTACATTCCTCCCATGCACCGTGCCGCCACTGAGCCATCTGTCAGCACCCAGATGACAGGCTCCTGGGCTAAGTTGGACGGGCAGGAGTCAAGGTCCTGCGTCCAACCCCCTCCTCAGGTCCCTTACCTTCTCAATCCCGCCTTCCAATACACACCACAGCCCAGGCCCCCAGGGCCAAAGGGCAGAGAATCAAACTGCTTTATAGGAGAGAGCGGGGCGCAGTCCCTGCAGAAAGTGATGCTGGCAGTGACACAGGCGGTCCCTGCTGCCCCGCAGGAGCCCTGACGGGGAGAGCCCGGCCCAGCCCGGCACCACCCCTCCCACCGGACGGCGGCAGCTGATCCTGGGCCCGGAGTTGCACCTCTCTGGGTGTCTCGGTGCCTGCTGTGAAATGGCAGACAAAGCCAGTAAAATACAAGAGCAGCCACAGGCCAGCCGACAGAAAAGCCTGGGCTCCTTGGGGGGCCCCTCTGCTGCATCCGTTTCCTGGGGGGACGCGCTGAGTCAGCATCAAAGGTGGAGAAACTGCCCCTTCTCTCGTGCTTCCTGGGGCCTTGGGCAGAAAGGCCACCCACACCCGGTGCCACGGGGGGTCCTGGCGGGACGCTGCCCGCACCCAGGCCCGCCCAACTGAGAGCGCCTGCGCCGGGCACTCGCCCTCTCCTCGCTCTGTGTCCCACAGGCGCCAACTGCAGCTGCACGGGGCCTGGGTGCCCGCCCACCCGCCCGCCGACGGCCAGAGCAGCTGGCTCGGGAGGGAAGACAGGGAAGGAGCGGCTGTGGTTCTGGAGCTGCCAGGACAGGGCTCAGCCGGGGACCGAGCTAACCGCCTTCCGTCCCTGCCCCCCGTGGTTCGCTCACACCAAGCAGACTGGCCCCACCGAGACGCGTCTGTAGGCAGACGCTGAGGGTGAGTCACTCTCCATCAAAAAGCACAGGGCGCAGGGGACTGGCCGCCTGCTCCAGAGGAAGAGGAAGAGGGTGCCCTGTGCCCAGCCCCCGGCACACAGCACACTCGCTCCCCACCTGCAGAGGCATGACTTCGTTGGTGACCAGGAAGAGCAGGAGGTGGAAATCCGAGATGGTGTCCAAGAACATGGCGGAGGTATTCTGCGACAGGTAGGTGGCCAAACTGTGGAAGTCCTGGACGGAGGGCGGAGGGGAGACAGGAACATGCATCGTTCTGGCCCAGAAGCCCTCCCACCTGAGGCCTCCTGAGGGCTTCCAGGCTGACGGACATCCCTCTCCCCCTGCCTGTCCACTGCCGGACCAGGACCCTGGCCCTACACAAACGGGCAGCAGGCACTTCAAATTCGGTTTCTAAAGCCAAGAGCTTACCTGTGTTTCCCCTAACACGTCCCGGTTTTCAATAGGAAATGGATTTTGTGAAATAGAAAAAGTATAAACTGGATCCTTGGGGAAAGTTGTCGTGATCTAAGGAAAGAGAAAGACAAACCCGCGTCAGTGAACTGTGTGGACAGGGTGTGGGCGGCCCTCAGGACAGAGCAGCCCGAGCCTCGAGCACTCACAGAGCCAGAGGCCTCCCTGCCCACGAGGACGGGCACCACTGGGCCACTCTGAGCGGAACTCCGAACCTGACCCTGGGAAGCGCGCTGAGAACCGTTTCCAGGAGCTTCCAAGACGGCCCCGCCCCCAGGCAGCTGCTGTCTGCCGCCTCGATACAACGCAGCCCCCCTGGGTCAGCCGGGGGCGGCTTCCAGCCGACGAGCCTCCTGCCCCCCTGTGCTCCCCCTCTGCTCTCTGTGGCCCTGGACGACCTCAAGGTGAACCACGGGCACAGCCCAGAGGCCGAGGAGGCAGCTCAGGAGCAGGCTCTGCTCCACCTCTGGGTCTGAGCGCCTGCAGAGCAGCTGAGGGTCGGAGAGCCACGCGGGCCCTGAAGTCCATGGGCTGCTCCAGAGTCAGGGCGGGAAAGGAATCGGGGCCTGAGATGGGGCACAGCTCCCTGTTGTCCCCCCAAAATAGCTGGAGTCAAGAGCCTGTGTTCAAAGGGAGCCGCGCTCTCGTTCGGCTCAGACGTGCTCTGGTGATGACAAGGGCACGTGAGACCCAGCGGTGGTGCCCACGGGAGCTGCGTGGCCATGCCTGCCTGCCCTTCGGTGGCCACAGCATTCCCTCCGCAGTTCAGCACCAGCGGCAGCAGCCTGCGGGCCAGGCTCAGGGCAGCTCTTCTGGGTCCTCGGGCTGTTTCTAAAAGGTCAGGAGGCGGTCAGCAATGGGCAGTGCTGTGCCTCGCTGACCAGACGGGCGGGTCACGGCGGAGGGCGTGGACCCGAGCCACTGGCCCGTCGCAGCGGTGTGGCTTGTGGGCCACACAACCTCAGCCTCTCCGCTCACCTGCAAGATGAGGCTGACCCGGTGCCTGCACCTAGGCTGCTCAGAGGATTAAATGCTCAGACACGTCAAGCCCTCAGGATGGCCACACACATACACGGGACTCAGTTTTAGCCGCTGTCACAGTTCGAAAGACGATGGCAGGGCGGCCCATGCTGCTGGGACAAAGCCTGTGGACAGCTGGGTCCCTCCCTTTGGGAAGCAGAGCACCTGCTAGTGAGTGAGAGTGGAGCGAAGGGAAGTGCTTGCTGGACATGCACTTGCCCTGGAGAGCCCGGGACTAATCAGGGTGCTCAGGGGGCGGGCACAGGCCCCAGGCACCGGGTCCTCTGCTTCAACCCTCTCCCTCCCGGCCCTTCTCGGGGCTGACTGGCCGATGCGTGGGCCCCTCCGACAACCTCCACAGGAGCCTGGGACATCGGCCCAGTCACAAGGTTTCAGACACCAGATGGCCCTCGTCAGGCCTGGACCTGGGGGGCGAGGAGCTGAGTACTTGTTTGGCACCTGCTGCCTGGGAACTTCTTCCACAGGAACTGGGGTGTCACAGGGACCGTGCTCCCTCCTCTACCAAACACAACTGGGACCATGAGCGAGGCAAGAACTCAGGGCGGGTGGGCAGGTGGGCGGCCTCTGGGGGGACCTTAGGAAGCTGCTTCACAGCACCGACTCCGCCTGAGAGTGTATCCGCGATCTGTCTGCCTCTGCGTCACACCCAGGCGGTCTGAACCCAGATGCCTGCGGCCTGAGTAATCGCTATGTTCTTGGGCGCTGTCGACTGGATGCAGCACCGACGGGTGAGCTCCTGGGCCCGCCCTCCAACGCCAGGCCTGCCTCACATGCCGTCCCAAGCCCAGCACAGCCCACGGGTCCCAGCAGTCGGAGCACTGCCTGCTGCTGTCGGGCTGTCGTCAGGTCAGTCACCGCCTTGGTCTGTGGCCTCATCTGTGACCTGAGCCTGAGGCCAGAGCAGAGCTGAGACCCTGGGCAGATGCACGGGAGCAGGTGCCCTCTCGGCTCCTGGAGCTCCACCCAGGAAACCCCACTGCCCCCCACTGGAGGCCATGATGGCTGGTCCCTGAGGACCGGCCGTGGCAGCAGCTGTGACCAGGGCAGCACCTGCACCCGCCACGCGTGGACTGGTTGGTGGTCCTTTGTTGCACTTCAGTTTGGGAGAAGTTAACACCTAATTGTTTTTAAGGGGAAAAAACTAAAAGAAAAAGCCCTTAAAATTGAGGGCTCCTCAGGGAAGCCAGGAGCCCTCCCAGGCCTTGGCCTGCACCAGCCGCCTTCCCCCCGCAGCCCTGGCTCCAGCGCGCTCCTGGGGCTTGGGGCACACACTTACATCTATGATCAGATACTCCACGGGCAGTGGGCGGGCCAGCTGGGTGATCTCGTTGCCAAACTTGTCTATGTCCTGAAAGGGAAACAATGGTGAGTGGAGGTTTGCTGACCAGCAACCTTTCTGCCCTCGTGAGCTGTCTGCCCTGGTAAACGGTGACAGTTCTTGCTGAGGTGTGTGAAAGCAGGAAGGAAAGTGAGCCTTTTCCTGCAGGGCCCCGCCTTCCATCCCTAGGAGCTCTCTGTGCCGCCTCCACGGGAACTCGCTGGGCAGAGGACTCCCCGGGCCCCGCCCCACGGCCGCCTCTCCTCCACAAGCTCCCACGTGGGGCTGAGTGCTCCGTCTCCACGCTCTCACACCTCAGAAACCCCACTTGATAGAACTGAATACTTAACACGTTTCTAAGAAAATGCGCACACGAGCCACATGCACACAAGGACACAGACACGGAAACCCACTGCCAATCTGTCAGAGTCCACACAGTTTTGCTTTGTCAGATGCGGAACATAAAGTTTAATTATGGGGGAAACGGCCAGCATATGGTCATTAATCATAAAATGACAATTAAACCTGATTTATGTCAAACATGCTGTGTTCAAACAGGGCCCTGGAAAGGAACTCCTGAGACCGAGGCTTCTCATGAGGGATTCTGCAGGGGGGGCACCACTTCGCGTTGTGTAGTCACTCACGGAGTCGTAGCAGTTACACCCGTGCTTCCCAGTGACGGGGGCTTACGTAAAGTCTCTCTGTCTTAACGCTCTCGGACCCGCCTGGGTGCGAGCACGGCCACCCTCCCTGGACGCAGAGCCCTCGGTCAGACCAAGCCCTGGAGGGGAGGAGGGGGTGCCCTGCGCTGGTTTCCTCGGCGGCCAAGCTGGCCCAGCTCACCGGCTCCCACCGGCAGCCAGAGGAGGGAGCCTGCTGAGGCCCGGGGCCCCGGAAGTGGCAGTTTCTCGATGGAGGAGACCAGGAGGCAGGAGTCAAATCCAATCCAACCAAACCACCGCTTCCAACAATGCGCACTCGCCCTACAAGCCCTAACCTGCAGCGACTCACACGTAAGGCGCCCATCGGAACTCGTCTTCACATTGAATGAAGCTCCGACCGCAGAAGCAGTCGAAGCACCTGCTCGCTGTGACCCCTCCCGGGGCTCTTGTTAAAGCCGCTCTCTCTGTCTAGCTGTTCTCTCTCAAATTTCACTACCCAACCACACCTCTCTGCTCCCCCAGAAGACAGAGGTGCTGCAGGCCCCTCTTCCCTGGGGGAAGAGCAGGCAACGTCCGCCCCCACCGTCTCACAGGCAATCACTTCCACAAGCGTCAGCAATGCCAGTGCAGGAGCTGGAGGAGACGCCTTCGTTCCACGTTAGGCAGCTGCCAAAGTGTCAGCAGTTTTAGCTCCTCCTTGAGCAAGACACTAAGTCAAAGATCGTGGTTCCTCCTGCCTCCCTCCCCGCCACGGCCACATCTGGACCCAGCGCACCAGCATGGAGACAGCGGAGAAGCCCAGGGCCCCTGCCTGCATGAGCATTTAGGGTGCCGGGCCTGGTGCTGGGACAGCAGCAAACCCCGCCCATCGGGCACCACCTGCTCTGGAAAAGGCGGGTGAAACCCTGAATGCACTGTTTTTCCCTAAGAACAGCCACGAGGCAGCACACGGAGTGAGCAGCTTCACCTGCGAACTCACAGGCTGCAGTGGGAAGAAGTTCTCACCAGGGCTCCTCAGACCAACGCTGCAGCACGGCCGCTCACAAGCATGCGTTAAACCTGACCCAGCGCCCCAGGACAGTGGCTTCCACGCCTGCCTTCAGGCTCCACCCTCCGGGGCTACAAACACGCAGCTAACAACCCACGGAAACAGTGTGAGACCAAAGCAGGAGCACAGGCCTGCGGGCACCTGCCAGCAGCACACAGCGCGACCCGGGAAAGCACACTGCCCACCTGGCAGAATTAAACACCACCCACAGCCACCTCAGGGTAATGACGAAATCCCGAAAGCACGTCCTGGACGGTGAAACAGGACAAGAGCGTGGGCTCTGGTGCTGCCCCGGAAGCCTGGCCGCAGGAGGATAGGTGGGGGGTGGGGGGTACGGGGTGCGGTCCTGGAAACCCCAACAGGACCCTCATGGGAATTAAGGGACAGAAACAGCAAAGGTGCTCGATACAGAAGTGTACCAGCTTCCACAGCAGCGGTTTGGAAACTTGCTTTTAGAAGGGGTTCTTTAGAACATGCGGGAGTTACAATACATACATGCAGAACCCCACAAGACACGGCTGTGCAGGTGTAACGAAGGTTACTACGTAGCTGACCTCAAGATCGGGAGATGACCTGGGGTCACCTGGACGCCCAGTGGAACGACAGGAGCCCCTCAAGGCCGTGCTGGCCTGAGACAGGTGCTCCTGCGGGCCAGGCTGGGAGCCGCCCGGGGGGGACCGGGAGCCAGTGCGCCCACCTCAGGTCAAACAGGCGAGACCCGCACCCGCTGTGGCCGGGATGGCCTGGAGCAGGTGCACGGAGCGGTCAGGGGAGTCACACGTGTTGTGTGTCACAACCACCCAGCTGCAGCCGTGCTAGGGCAGCAACAGAAATTAACACAAGGGCCCAAAACGACACCATCCACCCACAGACCCAGCAGCTCAACAAACCCGACAGGACACGCGTGCCAGGGCCCAGGCACATCCCGATGAGACCGCAAAAACCCGGACACGGGAGGACAGCTCAGCAGCGGGAAGAGCCGCGCTATGGACAGAGGGACCCGCGGGGTGACAGCGACCTCCTGGGGAAACCTGTGGGTCAGGTGACTGTGGCGCAAACCTTCAGCCCTGTCTACCCAGCGAAACGGCCTTGAAAAGTGAAGACAAAGCACTTTCAGACATAAAGGCGGCCCTGCTCTCGAGAAAGACAAAGTCCTGCGGCCGCAGGCGGTGCCAGGTGAGCCCTAGGCGGCCCGGAGTGGGGGCAGGCAGCGACCTCGGTCACGACCAGGAACAAGTCCGAGCTGAGCATGAGCTGGGGTCTCTGGTCCCACCAGGAAGCACAGGGCTCGTCATGGTCGACGTGGACAGCGCTTCTCAATAAGAACCGTTTTACAGCTTTCACGAGAAACCAAGACTTAGCAGGGACAGTCACTTGTCTAAAGCGTCAGCGAAACCTCGGCAGCTTCTGCAGAGCCCGTCACCGACCTCAGCTCCGTCTTTACTCCTGGGGAGGCCCTGACACGCACGTCGCCTTGTTTTTAGAGACTGAGCTTGTGTTGCTCGGTTTGATTTTGTGTCTAAACGCCAGATCCAGCGAAGCCACGTCCACTTCCGGTTACAGGCCCTACCGAGCCCCGGACGCCTTCATCCACAGCTGAGACTAAACCTCTGCAGCGGACCAATGGCCCAGGTGGCCAGAAAGCACCAGAACCAGGCGGGGCCCAGGCAGGCCAGGGTCCACACGGCCTCCGTCCACTGGAAGCCCACCGTGTGTTTACCTTATAAAACACATCAGGCACGTACTGCTCACTGCTGGACTCCTTGACGTAGCCGAGCTCGGGCGCGTCCTTGCAGGGCAGCAGGCAGTCGTCCCGCACCAGCGCCATGCACTGGTTGGACACCTGGTACCCTTCAAAGTGGACCTGGTTGTCCGGACCGCCTGCAAGAGAGACCTTCCGTGAGCACCCACAGGACACGCAGACAAGCCCGCATCTGCTCCTCTTTAGACCAACAGAGCAGACAAGCTGACAGGAGCCTGCTGTAGCTAAGATTTCAAAAACGGATATCCAACAGCATCTTTCCGAGGGGCCTGAGCACCAGGCCTTGAACACAGGGCATGGAGCCGCCACAGCCGCACCTCAAGCAGCCCCACCCAGGGCACCCTCTCTCAGAACCCGGGAAACAAGACGGTAAACATTCTCCAATATCCGCCCAACCTCCGCTCAGAGTCAAGTCCTGGGCTACTGGTTTGGAGCCTGCCTGCCAGTAAGCTTCCGTTCCAGTGAGGGGGATGCATCTGGAGGCAGGAGGTGGGAGTGGGCGAGAGGACAGGACAGAGCCATGGCAGTGAGAGCGAAGCACCTGCTTCACCCCACGCAGCCTCTGCCTTGGAGAAACCTGCCTGGCCGCCAGCGCTGCAGCGTGGCCGCCCAGGGCGCCACTCTCCCTGCACCTGCATGGCCCCCACACGTTACTTTATGTCCCTCGATCCCACCCGTAAACCTCCAGTGAAAGTTAGTGACGGCTGAGGCCGAGTGTCAGAGCTGCTGAGTGGGGTGGGGGGCCCGGGAGACTAAGAGGAGCCCGTCATCCTGAAAACATGCCTTTGGCCACCGAGTCACTCCCTACAGAAACAGTAATTAAAGGGGCAGGTTGCCCCAGCCTGTGGGAGCCGAGAACAGCAGATGGGGGAGGGGTCTGGAAATCTGGAAGGTGCTGGTTGCTCAGCAGTGGGGAACGGTGAGCGGCTGCAGCCAAATGTCCTAAAAGATGGCAGGCATTGCTGAGTTCAGGCAAGTCCCACCCAACCAACAGCTAGTCACAGCCAAATGGCCTTGAACGGACCCGCACACTCAGGTAGATAACAGCCATTTTGTTGTTAACCCTCACCCAAGGATATTTTTCCATTGATTTTTAGAGAAAGTTGAAGGGAGGGGGGAAAGAGGGGGAGAGGGAGAGGGGGGGAGAGGGAGAGGGAGAGAGAGAGAGAGAGAGAGAGAGAGAGAGAGGGAGAGAGAGAGGCGTCGATGTGAGAGAGATACCAAAGTGTACCAGCTTCCACAGCAGCGGTTTGGAAACTTGCTTTTAGAAGGGGTTCTTTAGAACATGCGGGAGTTACAATACATACATGCAGAACCCCACAAGACAAGGCTGTGCAGGTGTAATGAAGGTTACTACGTAGCTGACCTCAAGATCGGGAGATGACCTGGGGTCACCTGGACGCCCAGTGGAACGACAGGAGCCCCTCAAGGCCGCGCTGGCCTGAGACAGGTGCTCCTGCGGGCCAGGCTGGGAGCCGCCCGGGGGGACCGGGAGCCAGTGCGCCCACCTCAGGTCAAACAGGCGAGACCCGCACCCGCTGTGGCTGGGATGGCCTGGAGCAGGTGCACGGAGCAGCCAGGGGAATTAATGAATTAGTTGCCTCCCTGACGGGCCCTGACCAGGACCCAGGGATTGATCCTGCAACTGAGGTACGTGCCCTTGACAGAATCGAACCCGAGACCCTTCAGTCCGCGGGACGACGCTCTATCCACTGAGCCACACCAGCCAGGTGACACCCCCGTTTTGATGATGGGATTCAGGTCGAGAGGGTCTCTGTGTAGCTGCAAAAGCAAACATGCAGCCTCCATCCAGGACAAGGTCCCAGGAGGACGTGTGACCTGAGGGAGGGTCCCTCTCGGCTCAGAGCTTCACAGTCACTTCGCGTCTCAGGAAACTGTAAGTGAAGGACGACAAGTGAACAATCGACATTCACAATGAAACGGTCTTGACGATACCTGTGGCCACAGCAGTAACGAACTTGGACCCAAAGTGCCCGTCCGGGGAGAGCCGGCACATGTTGGGGTGCTTGTTCTGGAAGTCCCCCGCGGTGATGCACTCCTCTGCGCTCAGGAAGTAGGTGTCCTGAGGAGAGAGCAGGTCACGGTGGCCTGGACTGCAGCTTGTCGGGAACTGGGGCGAAACCAACGCCCATGGCCTCCTGTGAACCAGCACGCCCAGCCGCCCAGCCGAGAGCCCCTCACCTTGTTCCGACTGTATCGGACGGTGCCCTTGCGCGTGTCTTCGGAGACGAGGTCTGTGAATATCCAGCCGACCTGCGGACCACGGACAGAGCTGGGCCTCTCCCCCAGGAGCCAGGCCACACCTGGACCCCAACCTGCTCAGCTCAAGGCGGCCACCCTCCTGGTGCAAACAAGCCAAACACACTGACCCGCCAGCCAAGTTCACGCCCAGCCCCGTGCCAGGTGCAGGGACCCCACGGTCAAAAAAAGGCACTGACTGCCCATGGAAACGGCACCTGCGCCGCTGAGAGGAGGCACACGGCCATGTCCCGTGTTGTACGAGCCCCGGCCTGGAGGGGGCAGCATGGGCAGCACCTCGGGGACTGCGGCAGAAGGGAGCCCCTGAGGTGCGGGCGAAAACCTCCTGGCGCCAAGGCCCCCCAGCCAGCCCCCAAGTCCCCGCAGGGGTGGCCTCCAAGGTGTGTCCTGCTGCCATGACGGTCTGTGCGCTCCGTGCCGCTGGCCCTCCCCTGCCCGCGAGCCTCCAGCTTTCCTGAAGCCGACGGCTGGGAGTCCACGGGCTGGATCGAGGCTCACACCCACTCCCGTGCTCAGCTGCTCGCCTGCACAACCCTGACACAGAACTCTTCAAATCCGGCTGCTGCACACACGACCGGCAAATTCGGAGACGGTCATTTTCCTCTAAATGCCCAGGTGGCCCTAACCGGCTTGGCTCAGGGGATAAGGCATCGGCCTGCGGACTGAAGGGGCCCAGGTTCGATTCTGGTCAAGGGCACAGGCCCGGGTTGTGGGCTCCATCCCCAGTGGGGGTGTGCAGGAGACAGCCGATCAATGATTCTCTCTCATCATTGATGTTTCTATCTTTCTCTCCTTCTCCCTTCCTCCCTGAAACCAATAAAGAAATATATTTAAAAAGAGTAAAAATAAATAAATAAATAAAATGCCCAGATGAATGCAGAACAGAGGAGGGTGGCAATGAAGAAAATGAGACTTAGAGGACAGGTGTGAGTAAGCAGTGGCGAGGACACAGCCACCCCAGCCTGAGCTGCATCGGCTGGGGAGACTGTCGGGAGAAAGGCACTTAGGTAACTTCAAATCCTCCATGGTAGTCACGGTTACCAGGAACTACACGCGTGTAACAAATACAGGTCAGAAAATTATACCGAGGAAAACGTCCAGGACTGAAACAGAAACATGACCCTGAACGGAGATGCTGACCCGTCAGAAACGAAGGGACATCCTGCTTACGACAGCGAAGTGCCTTCGCCGACACTCCCGCTTGGAAAGCACGTTTCCCATTGTCCCGTCGCCGCCGGAGGGAATGTGCTCACTGTCTCCACGGGCCTGGCCGGAAAGGGACTGACAGCGAGTGCTCAGCTGCGCTCAGACCCACAGGTAGCTGTGGACCCACCTTCAAGGTCCTGGCAACCTCACAAGGATGTGATGAGACAAACTAGGCCAACAGGCTCTGCCCACCCACCCTGACCAGGGAGCTCAGAGCCCACGGAAGAGGACACACCTGCGCCAGCCCCATGTGGCACGTGAGCACGTGGCGGGCCTTGGCCAGAGGCAGCCACAGTGCAGGGAGGAGGAACTCCGCCTGAGGTGTGCGCAGCAGGGCAGGAGGACACGGCCTGGCAGGAGGACGGGGTCCCCTGTGAAGCCATCCCCAAGCAGTGTGGCTGGCGGATTTCGGTGTCACAGCCCTGCGCTGGGTCGGACATTCTATGCTCAGGGGACATGGTCGCATTGAGCGCTGAATCAGAGAAACCCAGTCAACACAGCGAGGCTGCAGCACGGCTGCCCGCACCGACGGCGTACTGCTAGCGCGAGCAGCTGAGGGCTCCGTCCGGCCTGGGCCTGGCCACGCTCCCTCCCGATGACCCCACCGAGCCCGGCTCCACGTACCTTCCTCAGGCCGAGTTTGGCAGCGATTTCATCCACCACCTCGGCCTTTGGGTCTTCAAGAAGCTCCAAGCTGTTCTGTGTCCCAATCTGTCGGCATTGAAGGGAGAGGGGGTTCAGAGGGGCTCAGAAGAGCGCGGGCCCCCAGCTCCACCCCGGCTTCGCTGTCACAAAGGAGCGCTGGGAGCCCCTGGCCGAGAGGGGGTGACAGCAGCGGAGAGAACGCCAGGCCGCCAGAGAGCGCACACAGCCCAAGCCGCTTCCGCGCCTCCCTCGGCTGCACGTGCTTCAGAACACGGAGACCCGATGCCGCAGCCGAGCCGCCAGGAGGGCTGTCGGGGCTCAGGAGGGCGCTCCACGGGGTTGAGGTCCTCGGTGGGGAAGAGGCTGGTTTCAGAGCGCTCCTGATAGACAGGCTCACTCTGGCCGGCTCCCGCCCAGCCTGCTGGCCTGGCCCCAGCTGCCTGCAGGAGGCGATGCTCGGGGGCCTTGAACCCGCCCTGGAAGGCAGCTGTGGGTCAGCAGGAAGAAGTGTTGTGCTGAGCAGAGGCACAGGCTGCAGAGCCAGGTCAGCGCACAAGCCCAGCCCGAGCTCCCTGCCGGCACCTGCCCACCAGCCACACCTGGAGAGCCACAGCGCTGCCTGTTGCTGGCATCCCCATCTGGGACCATTGATCCTTCAGAGCAGAGACCAAGTCACACTCAGGACAAACCTGAGGACCCTGCTCGCACCACGTGCAACATGAGCTTCAACTCCTAACGAGCTGGAGGTGCAGGGTCCGTGGGGCACCTCCAGGACCCGGGGGCCGAGGATGCTGGAGCCGTCTGGGCGCCAGAGGGTTCTGTCCCGACCTCCTGCTCGGTCTCACTCTAAAGGAACGTGGGGATCCTCCGCCATCAGATGCCCTCACACGGAGCTGGGCCCAGTGCCCGGGGGCGGGGGGGACGAGGGGGTCTCTGCTGCCACCTCGTCTCCTCGTCAGGGAACCACACAAAGGCGTGGCCACGCACCTCATGGCAGCTCTCAGTAAATGGGAGGGAGGGAGACTGCACTCAAACCTACTCACAGGCACAGACACAGCCAGGGAGGCAGTGGCACTGTGGGCAGCCCAGGCCTGCACACCAGCCACGGCCACGCGCCTGCGTCAGACCCTGGCTCATGCAGAAGGGAGGCAGTCCTGGCGCGCTCTCCAGGGCAGGCGTGCCCAGTGCGAGCAGACCCACAGGACCGAAGGCTGGGGACAGTGAGCGCCCGTGTGTCTGCTTACGTTAAAACAGTCAGACTTCGGCAACCTAGGCTAGAAACTGTTACAGGTGGCACTACCTGCAGGGGAGGGAGGGCACACAAGAAGGAAATGCCTTGTTTGCAGGTCTGATGTTAGAAATGTGCAATCCCCCCCTGCCAAATATATAGCAAAGTCACCAGAATGTTACACAGCGCACCGTGTACCAGCACCCAGCTCAGCTGCCAATGTCTGCTGTGCTCCACCATCCCGCGCCCTAGACACCTCCAGTCCATCTTATTTCTGTCACAGCTCATGATCCAGTGCAGACACGAGTCCACTGCCCCCGTGTCAGCGGGCACTGCTCCCTGGAACTCATGTCCACTATATGGAAAAGCAACCCTTCGCTACTCAAACTAGAACACAGCCAATGAGCATGAGCCATAACTGACTGGAAGGATCTTCCCAGTAACTTTACTTTCTTTTCTAATTTTAATTATTACTTATTTTTTAAACCTTCACCCGAAGACGTGCTTGCTGACTTTAGAGGGGGAAGGGAGAGAAACATCCCCGTGAGAGAGAAACACCAATCAGTCTCCTTCCCACACGCACCTTGACCAGGGGTCAAACCACAACCTAGTACATGGCCTGGCCGGGAATCAAACCTCTCGGTGTACGGGACGACACTCCAACGAACTCAGCCACCCCAGCCAGGGCCCAAGTAACTTCAGAGCAGAGTGACAGCCCAGCCGGGGTGGCTGAGTTAGCCGGGCATCATCCCTGCACCAATAGATTGCTAGTTCGGTTCCTGGTCAGGGCACATGCCTGGAGTGGGGCTCCATCCCCAACAGGGCGTGCAGGAGGCACCAACTGAGGTTGCTCTCTCACATCGGTATTTTTGCTCCAAACATCAAAACCTTAAAAACTCACACGTAGTAACCGGGGTTCCCTCGGGACCCCCCCCCCACCAAAAGGCCTGATCCTGTCTCCAGTCCACACCAGCGGCCGTGCCGGGGCGTGTTCCGAGCCGGAGGGGGGGGGGGCAGGGTGAAGACCGCGTGACTGTTTCCGCTGTGCCCGGAGGAGCTGAGCCAGGGGGACACAAGGGGGTAAGAGGAGAGGGAAGGATGCGGACACTCTGGGCGCAGCTGGCAGGTGAGACACGAATACAGTGTCGACGTCCAATGTACTTATGTTGACAAACGTGCTTGTCACGGAAGAGAATGTCCTGATACTCTCTGTGTCCATCGGGGAAACACACACCGAAGTATTTAGGAGCCACGATCTTCCTCTCCAGTAATTCAGAGAGTAAGTATCGTGTGTGCGTGTGTGTGTCTGTGTGTGTCTGTGTCTGTGTGTGTCTGCGTATGTGTCTGTGTGTGTATATGTGTGTCTGTGTGTACGTGTGTGTCTGTATATGTCTGTATGTGTGTGTGTCTGTGTGTCTCTCTGTGTGTATGTCTCTGTGTGTGTATGTGTGTGTGTGTGTGTGTGTGTGTCTGTGTGTGTGCGCGCACACGCAGAAACAGACACAGGGCCAAGGAGCTGCCACCTGAGAGCCCACACAGCCTCACGAGGAAACGCAGACCCACCTGAGGAGGCTCGTAAATGGCGGCCACCTCGGCCCGGATGCCCAGGGGAATGTCCTTGTGCTCCGTGTACCGCCCGTACAAGTACCCGAAGTGCTGGTTCCCCGTCTTCCTCCAGAAGTCCAGGAAGCGGTCAGCAACCGTGTGATTCTCAAACATAATATTGTCCACATGTCTGTATTTCTGTAGAGTTAACCACATGGGGCTAAGTAAAGACATCCATAAGAAATAAGTAGCCTTTTTAAAATTAAATTTATTGGGGAGACAATGGTTAATAAAATTACATAGGTAAAAATAGCTTTTACCTGGCTCTTCACACGCACACACACGCACACGCACACACGCACACGCACACGCACACGCGCGCTTTAGAACAGCAGCCGCCAACCTTTCGGACCCCGTGGACCCCTGGCTGGCGACCGCTGCTTTAGAATGTGCTCTGCCCTTAGGAGCACTTCAGATTGTAGTCAGTGGTTCTCCACCTTCTGGCCCTTTAAAACAGTTCCTCATGTTGTGACCCAACCATAACATTATTTTCGTTGCTACTTCATAACTGTAATGTTGCTGCTGTTATGAATTGTAATGTAAATATCTGATATGCAGGATGGTCTTAGGTGACACCCCTGTGAAAGGGTCGTTCGACCGTCAAAGGGGTCGCGACCCACAGGTTGAGAACCGCTTTTCTAGTGGGTACATGGGGGAGAGGGGTTCCTAGCTAAGTTAATTCAAATGAACCTTACTGGCCAGAACCAGTTTGGCTCAGTGGATAGAGTGTCGGCCTGCGGACTGAAAGGTCCCAGGTTCGATTCCGGTCAAGGGCATGTACCTTGGTTGCGGGCACATCCCCAGTAGGGGGCGTGTAGGAGGCAGCTGATCGATGTTTCTAACTCTCTATCCCTCTCCCTTCCTCTCTGTAAAAAATCAATAAAATATATTTAAAAAACAAACAAACAAAAAAACACACAAATGAACCTTACTGGGATTTCACCTAAAAGGGAGGTGTTCAAAGTCTCTAGAGTAGCGGTTCTCAACCTGTGGGTCACGACCATCAGAAAACACATACAGAATATCAGATATTTACAGGACGATTCATAGCAGTAGCAACATTACAGCTATGAAGTAGCAACAAAAATAATTTTATGGTTGGGGTTCACCACAACATGAGGAACTGTGTTAAAGGGTTGCGGCATTAGGAAGGTTGAGAACCACTGGTCTAGAGGAAAGAGTCGTTCTCAAAAAGAAAGAGAACGAGAAGAGAGCGGGAAGGAGAGGAGGAGGAGGAGGAGGAGGAGGAGGAGGAGGAGGAGGAACGGTTTCCAGATGAACGGACAAGCGTGGCCGCAGCGGCAGGGAACAAGTGGGCTGTTCTCGGGGGCAGGCAGGGCCCCAGTGGCAAAGGCCAGAAGAACCCCAGTTTTCCTGGTTGTTTCCCTCCTGCTTCAGCCCCGCTGCCCCGAGCCCCAGGCAGGCGCCCTGAGCTGGTCCAGGACACGCTTCCCGAGGCTCCAGAGACGTGAGGTCCACGAGGCCGAGCTACAAGCGCGGAGTGTCGGGACAGCCATGGGGAAGTTTGGCCTCCACACAAGCTGACCAACAGGAAACTGACGCCCACCCTGCTGGCACGAGCTTCAGGGTGCGATTCCACCAGGGGGCCCTCCTCGGGCAGCTCCCCTCCAGGGCAGTGTCCACTCTCAGCCCCGGAGCCCGCTCCGTGCTGTCACTCACCTGTCTGTTGAGCGTGATGGCGCTGGGCTGGCACTTGGTGCAGATCCCGTTGGGCCACGGGAGGTGTCCCTCACACCCCGATTTAATCTTGCAGCTGATGTTCTCCAGGGCAACAAACTTCCCCCTGAACAAGAGCCAATGTCATCAGCCATGACAACAGGAAACGCTCACGGAGACTGGCAACAACACTCAAATACCATCCACTGAACAGTTCCGCAGGGTGGGGCGGGGCGAGCCGTGGAGGAGCAGCAGGGAGTGGCGCCAGCTCCTGTCACTGGACTCCAGGCCCGCCTCGCCATTCCCACTAAACCCTTTGATTGTGCCCGTCCCGCTCTAACGCCCACGATGGCTGTCCAGAACACTGGTGAGCCCTGGCCGGCGCGGCTCAGCTGGCGGAGCCTCATCGCCTGCACAGGAAGTTCAGGCTCGATCCCAGTGCGGGGCGTGCAGGAGGCGGCCGGTCAGTGATTCTCTCATCACTGATGTTTCTATTTCTCTTTCCCTCTCCCTTCCTCTCTGAAATCAATAAAAAAAAAAAATTTTTAATTAATAAAAAATATTTTTAAAAAAAGAATACTGTTGAATATCTATTGATCTAACCTGTATCCCTGAAGGGAAATGCAGTGCTTTTTAAGTTTCATTAATTTATCAGCGACATTCACTGTGAGACACATACCTAGAGGTTTGTAAAAATTGCTTTTTCTCAGGAAAAACTGATTAGGTTACACAACAAAGGCATCTTTACAAAAAAAAAAAAAAAAAAAAAAGACATCTTCACTCTGCTTTTGGCCAAAACAAAAACTGTGGCTACAAGCCTGCCAGCGAGGAAGCATGGGCCCTGCTCAGAACATTGGGGCAAACCCTCTGCCAGTGTCCTGCCCACAAAACGGCCCGAACACTCGGCCTCATCTCACAGGCCCCCAGCCTCTGCTCGGAGGGCGTGTGGAGTGCTCAGCAGTCGAAGGTTGGTGACAGATACAAATGTGCCCCCGGATCCCAAGGTCCTGGACCCAGACGGAAGAAAGGCTGGCAAATTCATGCCCCTGGTCCATCAACTTCCATAGCTTATCCCACTGACAGGCAAGAATGGGTGTCTGGTGGGAGTTTTTCTCCCGGCCAAACATTTTTAAAAGTCATTTTAGGATGTCAGCGGCTGTCAGAGCAAAACGACAATCAGGCCCCACGATCTGCTGACTCGGGCGGGAGTGAGAAATCACAGCAGGATGTGGTCAACAGAAGGCTCACACAGGCAAGGACTTGACATGGTTGAAAAGACATCAAAATGGTCTGTCTCCAGCCACCATCGCGGCCTGCACTCACGGGAAGAGCCGCCTGCTGCCGCCGCCCGTGCCCACCTGGCTGACCCTGCAGACACGGCCAGCCCGTGCCAGCACCACTGCTCCAGACCCACAGGGCTGCTACACACCAGGCTCCGGGCAGGGGGCTGACAGAAGCGGTCCGACGTGACCACAGGGTGGTTCTGTTTTTCCAGAAAGCAGAGCAAAACTCAGACACCAGCCACAACTGGCCACCATCACGCCTCATCTCATCCACCTTCAGCACCAAGTGGCCAGAGCACTGCCTACCCAGGAAAGTTTGGGAAGTCCCTGGGGGCCTCCATAGTGGCATTGCCAGCCTGGCATGTGCCCCACACTCCAGGCTCTGGGCATCAGTTTCCACCCACCCGTTTCTTTTCTACAATCAGGCAAACCCATGAGTCCAAGTGCATCAGGCCCAGATGCCACCTTTGCTTTTTTTACTTATCTGCCCGGTGGCTTCAGCCACCACCTACCAACACACAGCAAACTGTGCCGCCCGCCTGCAGGTCACTTACTTGTCAGCGCCCCCGGTCAGCTTCCGGATGTAGGCGTGGAAGGACATGTGTTTCACGGGCGGCTCGAGGTGGTTCAGGTAGTCCTCGTCGAATGGCTGCCGAGACACAGAGCGGTCACACACCCGCGGTCCCACCTGCTGGGGCTGCAGGCTGGCGCGGGCGATCAGTGCGCAGAAAGGGCCAGGCCCACGGGCCAGGGGGGGCTGGGGCTGGCTCTCTCTGCCCCTCTAGGTCAGAACCCACCTTTTCTTTGGGTGCCTATCTTTTCAAGATGGAAATGGAAATGGATCTCCATTAAATGTAAAATGCCCTAAATCAAATAAGATTGGGAAAGTTTTTCCCCAAAAAGTCACAAGATGAAACAAGAAAGAGAAGCCTCGTGGCGACGGGCTGCCTCTGCCGTAACTCAGCCTAGCCGGGTGCCGTCAGCATTATCACGGTGACTCTCACTCTCACCGGACAGATCAGCGGGCGTGGGACTCAGGGTGAAGCAAATCTAAAAGACGACGAGCACAGAAGTGCCTGGCGCAGCTGTGTGTCAGGGTGAAAGGATGGCCCAGGAGCCCCGTAAGCACGGCCCTTCATCACAGCAACACAAATGCTGAGCCATTCACAATGCACCCCGAAGGCCAGGCCGCCGCCATAAATAAGGGCTCCCTCTGTGCAGCGGCCCTCGCGGGACGACGAGGCCCAGGGCAGTAAAGAGACGGGTCCTCTAACCCCGAGGGCAGTGCAGGGCTCCAGGAGAGCCTAGCCGGCCGGGAAGCAGGAACTGCTGCAGACTCACCTCCAGAGGAACACAGTGCACGCACTTCCCCAGCGGCCCATGGCGGCACCTGCGAAGAGTGCGGGGCAAAGAAACACAGTGGTTAGCACGCCCACTGCCTCCTGCCGCCTCCTGGCGCTTCTGACACTAACAAAATCACAGGGAATGGGTGTAAAGTCATTTAAATACATAAAAATCTTAAGCAAATGCTAGAAACGGGTCCATGGACACGGCAGACCTCGACAGAGGTAGGTGAACAACTCTAGTTTGGGAAAAGCCCGTAGAGGATGCCTGGCTCGGGTGCAGTCACTTCGGGCAGAGAAACCTGGGAGCTGTGCGCCAAGCCACAGTGGACGGGCACTGGCACGCGAAGGTGCCCGAGGAGGACTGGCTGGGTGAAAGCCCAGGGGTCCCTCCGGCTCAAACAATCCTTTCTGTTTGTAAATCCTTACCTGCGGGTATTTCCCATTGCCTTTTCAGAGACAATGGAAGGAAGGGAGGGAGAGGGAGGGAGAGAGACACATCGATTGCTTGGGCCTGTACGCCCCAGGCAGGGTGCCCTGAAAGCTAAACACAGGTTTCCACTCCCAAGAGAGAGAACCCTCTTCTGTCTCCCCCGCTCCAGCTGAGAGAGGTCAGCAGCAGGGTTCTGCAATGGCGCCTTCCTTCCCACTGACTGGTGCTGGCTGGCGCTGAGTGCCAAGCCTCGCGGCCAGGCTCAGTCAGAGCCCTTTCCAAATGGGGTCCTGCTCTCAGGGGCCGTGAGCTTGACATTTCTGAGCAGAGGGCTGGTCTCTAAGAGGCGGGCTCTATGGCTAGAGGAGAGGTCGGCTCGCACATGCACACACGGCTCATGAAGCCTCAAGGCACCAACGGGGGAGCGGGCAGCGGCCGCCAGCAGGGAGGACGTGGGAGAGGCTCTGTGCCCACAGCAGTAGAGCACCACTCGGGCTCTTGGATCCGAGACCGACAAGCCACACAGGCAGCGTCTGGAGCCCCCGAGCCTGGGTGTTGGCACCTCCACGCCCCGGGAGGATGCAGTTAGCAAGACTCCGCTGCAGGCAGGCACCTTCCCTCAGGCAGCTCTGCTCCCCCGAGCGCAGACGCAGGTGTTTCTAACTGCTTTCCTTAAAAGGAAGTGAAAAATCTAACGAAAGCACACGTCACAGGCATTTATATGGTCCCAGGAGAAAAGCGAACGTTCGAAGGGGCACTGTCTTCAGCAAACAAGGTGTTCACTGAAGAACAGAAGCAAGTCCGTGCGTGTGATGCTGGAGCGGCTCCACCTCACTACACGGGGTGGCAGGGACGAGCCCCCTGCAGGCGCGCACCCAGGTGTCACCCCTTCTCCCCCCTCCGCACGGAGCACTCAGGTCTCTCTGGGCACATCAGGGTCAACCTGGGTTCCTTCTGGACCCTCGCGACCAGCAGGCGCGTTACAAACAGTCCCGGCCGGCACTCACAGCTGCGGGTCGCGGCTCCGGTAGATCTTCCCGTCCTGCCGGCTCAGGTACTGATCGATCTCGTCTTCCACCACGTTGGGAGCCCCAAGAGCCTTCAACGCCCCCGTGGCGGACGTCTCCATTTCCGACGAGGGTCCGGCCAGGCTCGAGGGAAACAGGAACAACAAATCGCCATGCCTGTTCAACGACAAACAGTCCAGGCCCATCTTCCTCTGGCACCTGAGCTGCACAGACACCTCCTGGATGTGAGGGTCTGACCTCTACCAAAGCCCAGGCCGACCAGGCTGAAAGCTCAACACGAGGCGGCCACTCTCAACAGAGACCCGACGGCTCTTCTCCCGTCTCCCCTCTGCTTCCAGCTCAGAAAGGTCAGCAGCAGGGTCTCTGCAGCGGTGCTTTCCCGCCACCTGCATGTGAGCACTGATGACACACGTCCACCTGCCTCTCTAGCCTCACAGAGGGACACCCTGCTGACCCGGGAACGCGGCGTCAGGGCCACCCTCGTACATGGTGGCTCTGACCCTCAGTCTCCAGCTGCGGACTGAAAACACTGTGTTTACTGGGAAACACCTGCATAGGAGTGGACCTGCGCAGCTCAGACCCTCGTGGGTCACGGGCCAGCTGGAGTCACCACACAGCCTGGGGGGCAGGCAGCTTCTCCCACCATCTCATTCTCTGCTTGGCCCCCACTTCCCTTCATTCACTCCTTAGCCTCCTATCCAGCCCCCCATCCTATCTGCTTTGGACACATCCTTCCATTTCTTTCTCCTTGTTCCTGCACGCGTGCGGGCACGCACACACGGCACTGCTGGATGAAAACGAGTCTCACAGGCATACTGTCTGCATTTGCTTTTTTTAAAAATCCTCACCCGGGGATATTTTTCCATTGCTTTTTAGAGAGAAGGGAACAAAGTGGGGAAAACGGAGAGAAATATCTGTGAGAGAAATACATTGGTTTCCTCCTGCATGAGCCCCCACCAGGGCCCAGGAGGGGGAGCAGCCTGCACCCAAGGTATGTGCCCGACTGGACTCAAACCCGGGACCTTTTGGTTGAAGTCAACACTCTATCCCCTGCGCCAAACGGGCCAGGCATGCTTTTTTTTGGTCAGGAATTTCTGCCTAGGCCCCAGGTTGTTTTTCTTTTTTCTTTTTTTAATTATATTTTCATTGATTTCAGAGAGAGGAAGGGAAAGGGAGAGAGAGACATCAATGAGAAAGAATCATCGATCAGCTGCCTCCTGCACACCCCTGACCAAGAATCAAACCCTGACGTCCTGGTCCATAGGTCGATGCTCAACCACTGAGCCACACGGCTGGGCTGCGCTTGCTGTTCTCATGTGACCACACTTGGCCAAATCCACCCAAACAGTCTGTCTCACCAGCACTTCTGGGACTGCACGACGCTGCCAGTGAAGCGCCTCAGGACGCATCTGCAGCGCCCACGCTGTCGGCGTGCCACTGTGGCCCTGCCACCCGGCGCCAGAGGAAAATGCTCGATAAGCAGCCCCCAGGGCCTCCCCCGTGTCTCCTCACTGGTACCCACTTGATCTTCAGCAGGTTGAGGGACTTGTTGGATGATGCTGTTATCTCTCCAGTCTTGTTTCTATTGATGTAAACTGAGAAGCCATTATTCTGGAAGCCAAACTCCTTTGCGACCTGAAAGAGCCAACAACAGATTTCATGAAACAGCTATGTCAGTGCTGACTGCGCGCACCCCAGGCGATACGGGGACCCTCACTCAATTCAGAAGCTGCTCCTTGGTAACTAAATCTCTCGCTACTTTCGCTCTCGTGAGGAAATCAGTTCTGCTCACACAGATGTCAAGCAAAATGAGAAAAGTGGCCAAAAAGAAGCACAGCTCCACGTAACACTCAGACTGAGAGGCACATTTCAGAGCCATGACTGTCTGGGGGTGCAACTTCTGTGGAAGTCCAGTGTAAAACCCAATTCCGATGCTGACCCAAGAGAAGAATGAAGCAGCGAAAGACGCCTGCGCATCAGCCCTGAACGCCCGCTGGGCTGGGTGCGGGCCACGCACGAGGGCACCCCGCACGCGGCAAGCAGTCCTCGTGCTGGCTCCACTCCGTATCCAGACCAGGGAGTGCAACAGGCCGGGCTCCTGCCATGAGGGTCTGAACACCAACAAGGGAGACAAAGTCAACAAGGACGGAGACCACGGGCAGGAAAGGAAGAGTGAGGCGCGGGGCCAGGGAGGCCCCTCTGAGGAGCCTGAGCAGAGCCACGGAGCAGAGCCACGGAGCAGACTGGGAAAGGGCAGGAGGACCTCGTCTACATGGATGTGCAGCAACTGACATGGAAATTCACTGGATGCTTCCGCAGAAGGGAGACGACAGAAGGAGCCGACTAACATAAAAACAGGTTAACAGACACTACAGGAGAGAAAGGAAGAGGCCGAGGAACCCGGGACGCTGTCAGATGACCCTCAGGAAAGAGTCAGAGCAGAGCTGGGAAACACCTTAACGAAAACGGCTGAAAACCTCCACCTGGATGAAACCATTGAGTTAGCAGCCCGGGGAGCTCAGCAAACCTAGAGGAGGAATAGAAGGAAGCCGTCCCAGCACATGGGCCCACGCTGACGGGCGTCCCGGGCGCGCGGGGTCACGTCTGTCAGCCCTGCACCCGCAGCTGGAAACACCCTCCCACACAGGGGTCGGAGGAGACCGTTCCCATCAGCCACAGGCAGGGGCTGTGGCCACAGGCTCACGGAGGAAGGGCTCGTGGACGCTCTGCAGGCTGCAGAACCATGGACCAGGCAGAACCCAGCCCTGAGGAGCCTGAGTGACACACGGGAAACTCACACAACGGCCCCGCGAGCCCGAGGGAGACAGGCAGGTCCACAGGAGACCCGCACGCGCTCCTCTCCCTGGTTCTTTTACCTGCGAGTGATGTCTCCTCTCACAGGGAATTACTGATAGAGCCTCGCATTTATTTACTATAAGGAAAGAGTTGACTTATTAACTTTGTGTACTAACCTATTTTCTACTGATTTTTTAAAAAGGATTAAAACTAACTCCAAATCACCTTGTCATTCTGAAATTCTAAAATTGATCAAAATGATCTTTAAGACGAAGTTACGATTTTATATCGATATGCTGAAATAAGCATTTGATACCATGTAGTTTCTTCCCAAGCTAAAAGCAGCATTATAAAATTAAGCATCAGGAAATTAAGACTGAAATTTTGTGTCCCCAAGTACAAAAAAATTAGGACTCAAGACTAAAAATAATAGCTTTAATTTGACTGTTCTCTGAAACGGCTTCGATATAAACTGAAATTAACTGTGGTGTTTCACCAATTCTGCAAAAACTATGCTTCCTGTAGACGAAGCACTGCAGCTGCCCCCAGGAATGAGCCCTCCTCCGCAGGATGTTGGCTGTAGGGACGGTAAATACTCCCAGACGCAAACACTCAGAGGGGAGCCGCGAGACCAGCCCTCGGAGCGAAGGTGGCTGCAGACGGACGAGCACACCACAGGCGTCCTGGTCCTGTCAGCACGGACGCCCCGCCCATGAGCTGGCCCCGGGGCGGGCGGAGCCGGTGTGTTCACAGGGCTCCTGTGGCGCCACTGCCCCAGGAGAGTCTCAGCTCTGCACCCGAAGATGCCGGCGACCCTAACGTGAGGCTGGCCTTTGGGCACAAGCTCTGCAGAGCCACACAGCGCCTCCTGCCTCCACCCCACAGCCCGCGGGGCAGGAGAGGGTGCCGGGGCGGAGGGGGCGGAGGGCGCCCCGTGGCTGCCGGAATGCTGGCACCACCCCACTGTGACCTGGGCCTCTGCTTCATCGTTTTCCAAGCCTCTCAGTACGTATCTTACTTCACGGTTTTAAAAAAGTGTCCAAGTGTTAAAAGGGGACTGTGTCACATGCCGCTGAAAGGCCAATTATGACCAGACTAGGAACCGCCCCGAGAAAGAACAGGTCGGACCTGGGGTGACTCAACAGGGGCCGCCAAAAGCAGACAGGACGCGGGCCTGGCGAGTGTGGCCTGAGGAACTGCCTGGGGTTCGGCTGAGACGCAGAGAGGGGCCTGAGAGGGAGCTGAGGGAGGAGCAGGAACCAAGGCCTGAGATTCTGAGGCACTTGCAACGCACATGATGTCAGCGCACCTGCCAACCTCCATTCCAGCGGTTCTCCACCTTCTGGCCCTTTAAATACAGCTCCTCACGCTGTGGTGACCCAACCATAAAATTATTTTCGTTGCCACTTCATAACTGTCATGTTGCTATTGTGATGAATCGTCATGTAACTATCTGATATGCAGGATGGCCTTAGGCGACCCCTGTGAAAGGGTCGCGACCCACAGGTTGAGAACCGCTATTCCATTCCCTTACAGGCATACGCCACATGTCAACAAGGACCAAGGCCACCAATTGTGGGGACAGCAAGATGGAGCCAGCAGTGCCACAGTGGACGACACACACTCTACAGGCAAGTTTGTGAGGGCAGAAGGCCATTTCAATGCCCCTTATAGGACACCTATGTACAGCCCAATTATTCACTGTTAAAAATGAATACAGCCGAGGCCGGTTTGGCTCAGTGGATGGAGCGTCGGCCTGCGGACTGAAAGGTCCCGGGTTCGATTCTGGTCAAGGGCATGTGCCTTGGTTGCAGGCATATCCCCAGTAGGAGATGTGCAGGAGGCGGCTGATCCATGTTTCTCTATCATCGATGTTTGACTCTCTATCTCTCTCCCTTCCTCTCTGTAAAAAATCAATAAAAAATATATTTTAAAAAAAAATGAATACAGCCCTGTGCCTGGCCAGTGTGCTCAGTGGTTGGAGCACTGGCCTGTGTACCAAATGGTCTCAGGTTCGATTTCTGGTCCAGGGCAAATACCTGGGCTGCAGGTTCAATCCAGGCCCTGGTTGGGACATGTTTCTGGGGGCAACCGACCAATGTGTCTCTCTCACATCAATGTCTCTCCCTCCCTCCCTCTGTCTGTCTAAATCCCTTGGGACTTTGGTCCTACAACTGTCCGCTGTGCCCGCTGTGCCCCAATCTGATCCTATATCAACCCAACCAGTCACACAGGAAGAGCAGAGCGGAGCCTGGCCCGGGAGCGGGCGGGGCCGGGAAGGGAGGTGGGGAGAGAAGGCGGAGCCAGTGGAGGACCAAGAGCCTGAGGTCGACAGCAAAGCACAAGTACCTTCTTCAGAAACGCGGCCGCCGTCTCCCTCTTCGTCGCTGTGATCCGCTTCACCCCGTCTGGGGACTGGACGCGGATTATCTGTTGTAAACGGAACAAGACGGTCACGACCGGCTAGAGCTGGCTCTATCCCCAGGGGCGTGTGCAGCCTCTCGGCGCCCCCTCCCCCCGCAGTGCCCACCAATGTGCCCAGGTGAAGCACAGGGCGAAGCCCGCCGATTCTCAGCTTACTGTTTCACTCAGAAACATGCCGCTTCAATTCTTGGCCGTCACCCATAAAGAGCGTATCTGAAACACTGACATTTTTATCCTCAGATCCCAAAAAAGGGAAGGAAAAAGGCCCACCATGAATCATGAATGACTGGGTTCCTCAAAAAGACCAAGCTTTGTTTCAGGATCTACACACACACACATTGGGCTGATTTGAAAGCACCAGCCCTGGCTGGTGTGGCTCAGTGGATAGAGAGTTGGCCTGTGGACTGAAGGGTCCCTGGTTCGATTCCCGGTCAGGGCACCTGCCTGGGCTGCAGGCTTGATCCCCAGCGGGGGAGCTTGGGGGGGGGTGCAGGAGGCAGCCGATCAATAATTCTCTCTCACCATTGGTGTTTCTCTCTCTCCCTCTCCCCTCTGCTCTCTAATCAATAAAAACATGTATTTTTAAAAAGCACCACGGGAAATCTAGCTTGTCATTTACCTCCCCGCCTCCTTGGAGTGCTGGGCAGGGCTGTCATTTACTTGTAGGAAGATGAAAGAAATGTGTAAAGCGGTGATAGCACTTAGCAGGATTTTAAGAAAATGTACAACGGCATCATTTCCAGGACTTGATTTCACGCTGATCAAAGCCTTCGGAAGGTGAGTGACTACCTGGCAACTGCGGGGGCAGAAGACAGCACTGCCTGCCGCCAGACAGGTGACGCTCCAACCGTCTGGGGGTGGGGCGGGTGCCAGAAAGAATATGCCGGAATGTTCCCCGCGGCAACCACGGCACTGCCGTCTGAAACACTTTCCGGTGAAAAGTGCCACAAGCCCTTGTTTTAAAAAGACTCCAGACAAAATGCCACGGCAGCTTCCATCTACGCTCCGCTCTCGTCAAACAAAGAATCACCCAGCTTTTCCTACAACAGCTCGGCTGCCCTCGTATCCTGTCCGCTTTCACCGCCTGAAGAGGCTTTGCCCGTCCCCCCCATTTTTACGGTTGTTTCCTATGCTCCGAGACCCCGTTGTGGGGAGCACGAACACCGTCTTCCTTCTTGCTGCCTGGCTGTCTGAGCAGCTCCCTCCCTCATGTGGGCAGCAAACAGAGGCTTCGGCTTCCGGCTGCCTGCACCCTGGGAGCCCGCTCTGCTGGGGCAGCGCCTCCCTGCGCCCGCCCCCGCGAGGAGCCCCAGGCCGCTCAGGGGCGTGGGGACGGTGGGGGCAGCGCTGGGCCTAAGGGTCACTCCACTGCAGGGCTACCGCGTGTGCCCGGCCCCAGGGAGCCCTGGCCGCGCCTCCGCCGCCACAGATACCCACAGCCTGGGCGGACCTGCAGGGGGACACAGCCCGCCGGTCGGGCTTCCCTGCCTCTGAGTAGACGGCCGGGGCTCCTGGGGGAGTCTCGGAACCGCCCAGAGGACCAGGGGCGATGCCCACACAAGTCTGGGAAGGCCGCTCTCGGCTTCCACCACCACCCCTGCCCGGCCGCGGGGCTCGGGCTGAGCGTCCACCTAGGAACCCGGAGGCCCGGTTCCACCCGGGTCAGGGCACAGGCGGGGTTGCGGCTCCATCCCCGGGGCGGCGGGAGGCGGCGGTCCATGACTCTCTCTCATGGATGTTCCTCTCTCTCTTCCTCTCCGAGGTCAATAAAAACATTAAAAAACAAAAAGCCGTGGCATCGGTTTCAGAAGAAGGAAGAGGACCCCTGTCGTCCCCCACAACCGGGGGAGCTGGCCCCACACGCGGGCAGGAGCACGGCCCCTGCGGGGAAGGGCAGGGCTGCGGGAGGCCGCGGGGGGCAGGTCGGGAGCCCCGGAGCCTGCTTCCCGGGAGTCGGTGCGCGGGCCTCCGGGCTGGGCCCCGCTGGGCCCGGGAAGGGAAGGAGGCGGCGCAGGGGGCCCGGGGCCCGGAGCCCAGGCCGCTCCCCCCGCCCCGCGCGGCCCGGCCGCGGGGACCCCACGTCCCTGAAGGCCCGGGTCCCCCTGTCCACCTGCCATGTTGACTTTGGGGGGAAACTTTCCCCGAGTGAACGCGGGGCGGTTTCTGATTGTCAGTGGCTTTCTTGGTCCTTTAAGGGGTAGAACCAGAGGGTGCGGAGCCCCAACTTCAGGAAACCGGCTCCCACACGGCCCCGCGCCGACGGGCTCCCGGGGAGGGTCGGCCAGGCCCCGCGGGGAGGCAGCGCCTGCCTCGGGGAGTCGTGACACGGCCCCTGCTGGGCGGGTGCGGGGCGGGACGGGGCGACGAGAGGCGAGCGAAGGGCAGCGCCCCGCCTGGCCCGCCCGGCAGCCCCGCCGCGGGGAGACCCCCGCCTTCCCCGGCCCGCGGGTGAGGGCGAGGGTCGGGGGCCCGGAGGGGCCGAGGGGGAGGCCGAGCCCGCCCCGCAGCCAGCCCGGCGCGGAGGGCGGGCGGGCCGCGGGGGCCTCCGGCAGGCCGCGCCGGCAAATCTGCTGCCTCATCCCGGCGCCCGCTCCCGCCCGGCGCCCGACTCACGATGCTCTCGGCCATGGCGGCCGCTCCCGCCTCCGGGCTCGACGCCCGGGCCGCCGCCGCCTGCCGCCCCGCGGGCCTCGCAGCCCCAGCCCCGGCCTCAGCCCCGGCCCCGGCCTCCCGCCGCCGCCGCCACCGCCGCTCCAGCTTCGCCGCCGCCGGACAGCCACCGCCGCGACGTCCGGTGCCTCGCGGAACGCGCTCCCCGGACCGCTCAGCCCCGAAGCCGGGTTCCGGGCGCACCAACGGCCGCGCATGCGCACGGCGGCCCTGCGCCGCCCCGCCCCTCGCGGCGCCCCGCCCCCGGTCCCGCCCCTCGCGGCGCCCCGCCCCCTGGTCCCGCTCCCCGCGGCGCCCCGCCCCCCGGTCCCGCCCCTCGCGGCGCCCCGCCCCGCCCCGCCCCCTGGCCACGGGCCGCGGGGAAAGCGCTCCGAGAGGCGGGTTCTATACACCGGGAGCTGACGTCAAGTCCTGTTGCATGTGCGCCGCAACTGAACAAAAATTTATATATTTTTTCTTAATTTCAGGGAGGAAGGGAGAGGAAGAGGGAAACATGATGATGAGAGTCGCTGCTGGGCTTCGCCCCCCTGGGGAGGGAGCCCGCCACCCAGGCGCGGGCCCTGACCCCGGGGTGGAAGCCGGGAGCCTTCGTCTGCGGCCAGGGCTTGGCTGCGTTTTAGCGCAATGCCCCTCCTGCAGGCCTGTCCGGCTCAGCGCCCCGTCTTGAAATTGTTAGTAATTTTGCACACGGAGCTCCGCGTTTTCAGGTTGCGCTGGGCCCTGCAGGTTTTGTAGCTGACCTTGCCCTTGATTGCAAAACAGTTACTGAACATCCAAGCGGCGAAAAGCTATGCGTGTAACCCTGTGGCTCACTTTCAGGTGGCGCTCAGGTCACTGCTGTGCGGGAGACAGTCGGGACCTGCCCTCTCCACCTGGTTTTGTTGTGACTGTTACAATGTCAGGGTTTGGGACACATGCTGTTCCACTGACTTATTTCATCACCAATCCTTTTATTTTTAAGAATTGGTTCCATCTCTCACATGTTTTTATTGATCTCAGAGAGGAAGGGAGAGGGAGAAGGAGAGGGAGAGAGAGAGAGAAGCATTGATGTGAGGGAAACATTGATCAGCTGCCGCCGTAAGCGCCCCAACCGGGGAACAAACCCACAACCTGGACATGTGTCCTGACGGGGAATTAAACCCATGAACCTTCAGTTTATGGGACAACAATCCAACCAACTGAGCCACACCGCCCAGGGCTACACTGATTTTCCTTAGGGCGTATGAGGCACTAGGCCCAATGGTCACCATTAGTCCTAACCCCTTGTGGTTTTTTAAATGTATTTTATTAATTTTTTACAGAGAGGAAGGGAGAGAGATAGAGAGTTAGAAACATCGATGAGAGAGAAACATCGATCAGCTGCCTCCTACACACTCCCTACTGGGGATGTGCCCGCAACCCAGGTACATGCCCTTGACCAGAATCGAACCTGGGACTTTTCAGTCCGCAGGCCGACGTGCTATCCCAGGGGTGGGCAAACTTTTTGACTCGAGGGCCACAATGGGTTCTTAAACTGGACCGGAGGCCGGAACAAAAGCATGGATGGAGTGTTTGTGTGAACTAATATAAATTCAAAGTAAACATCATTACATAAAAGGGTACGGTCTTTTTTTTCAATTGTTTTATTCATTTCAAACGGGCCGGATCCAGCCCACGGGCCGTAGTTTGCCCACGGCTGCTCTATCCACTGAGTCAAACCATATTTTGTTTTTTTGTTTGTTTGTTTGTTTTGTTTTGTTTTTAATATGTACTAGGTGTACCGGTTAATAAAGCGGATTTTTTCAATAGCTGGAGTTACACACATGTTGATAGATATGCGATTTGATATGTATGCTATGTTGTTGTATTGCTCCCTCAGATGACCACTTGTTCCGATCGATGGCACACGCACTCTCTGAGCAGCACTTCCAAACATATGAAGAAGTGGAAAATTGGGTCTCTGAATGGTCTGCCTCAAAACAAGAAAAGTTCTATTGGACGGTATCCACAAATTACCTGAAAGATGGGGGAAATGTGTAGCTAGCGATGGACATTGCTTTGAATAAAGCACTTTTGATGTTTCTTTGTATTTTCTTTGAATTACAAAATCTGCGTTATTAACCGGTTAATAGTCAATCCACATTATTTATGGTTAATAGTTAATCTGCACTACTAACCGGTTAATTATTAACCTGCATTTTTAACCAGCTACTAGTTAATCTGTATTATTAACCAGTTACTAGTTAATCCACATTATTAATGGTTACTAGTTAATATGCATTATTAACCGGTTAATAGTCAACCCCCATTAACTGGTTAGTAGTTAATCTGCATTATTAACTGGTTAATGGTTAATCCGCACTATTAACCGGTTAATAATTAATCCACAGTATAACTGGTTAATAGTTAATCCACATTATTGACTAGTTAATAATGCAGATTTTATAATCAAAGAAAACAATTTCAAAAGAAACATTAGAAGTGCTTTATTCAAAGCAATGTCCATCACTAGCTACACATTTTCTCCATCTTTCAGGTAATTTGTGGATACCGTCCAATAGAACTTTTCTTGTTTTGAGGCAGACCATTCAGAGACCCAATTTTCCACTTCTTCATACATTTGGAAGTGCTGCTCAGAAAGTGCATGTGCCGTCGGTCGGAACAAATGGTCATCTGAGGGAGCAATACAACAACATAGCATACATATCAAATCGCATATCTATCAACATGTGTGTAACTCCATCTATTGAAAAAAATCCGCATTATTAACCAGTACACCTAGTATTTCTTTATTTTCTTTATTGATTTCAGAGAGGAAGGGAGAGAGAGAAAAACATTAATGATGAGAGAGAATCATTGGATTCTCTCCTGCACGCCCTCCACTGGGGATCGAGCCCACAACCTAGGCATGTGCCCTTGGCCAGAATCGAACCTGGGACCCTTCAGTCCGCAGGCTGACACTCTGTCCCCTGAGCCACACCGTCCGGGGCAGTCCTACCCCTTGGAAGCTCAGATCCCAGGTACCTCGTAGCCAGGAAGGACGTGCCTAGCTCATTTTTACAGGGAATGAATGGGGATGAACTGGCATTTAGCCGTGGGCGAGTGGCCGGAGACGGTCACTGTGCCAGGTCACAGGGCTCCATGTCCCTGGGGGAGCAGCCATGGACACTGCCAGGCTGAGGCCCACACGGGGCCCCACAGTGATGGCCATGGGGCAGCCCCCGCCTCGGTGCCCACAGAGCGAGGCTGAGAACTGGCCCAGGAAGAAAGGCCGCTGCGTCTGGACAAGCAGGGGCGGTCCTGAGCCCTAAAATGTGATTCCTCACATGATCCCATCGTGACACACATCCTGGGGGGGCTGCTGGCTCACCCGGCCCTGAGCTCCCGGCTCCCAGAGTGGTGGGCACAGGACAGCACCAGCCCCGTGTCTGTGTCCCCGCCAGAGAGGCCACGGAGACCAGCGCACCTGTCCTGGGGGGAGGGGCGGATGGAGGAGGGCGAGAAGAGCCCCCTGCTGTCCCAGGTGAGTCAGTGCCCTGGCGGCTCCCCTGGTTGGAGATGCGCCCAGGTCCAGGGCCCATGGGAGCTGCGAGGATTGGGGTGGGCTGTTCACCTCACCCTGCACCCTGTTTGGATTCTGGGGTGTGGCCCAGCCTTGCCCTTGCATTTGACCCAGCACGGGGTGCATCCGTGTCCCCCGGAAAGCACAGGCCCAGGAGATGGTGCCCACAGGGGCCTTGGGCCTCCCTTACGTCCTCTCCACCCCCTCCAACACCCGACTCCTCAGCCCCCTCACCTCCCCGGCGCCCCTTCCCCATGCCCATGTCCCTGGCTGTCTAGGGTCTCCGAACTGCCCCCTCCACTGACCGCTCCCTCGCCCTGCAGGCTCTGACCCCTGGCCCTCCTCCCTCTGCAGGATGCTGGGGGCCAGGAGCCACCCCTCCCTGCCAGCTGCCTGGGCCCAGAGCTCCAGGACGGACGGGCCTGGAGGGCAGGCCTGGGGGGAGGCCGGACTCCCTCCCTGCCCACCCTCCCGCTGAGAAGCAGCTGCCTGCAGTGCCTGATCTTTCTGTCCAACTTCCTCTTCTCTCTGCTCGGCCTGCTGGCCCTGGCCATCGGGCTCTGGGGCCTGGCCGTCAAGGGCTCTCTGGGGAGCAGCTGGGGGGGCCCCCTGCCTGCAGACCCCATGCTGGGGCTGGTGCTGGGAGGGCTGGCGGTCAGCGCCGTGAGCCTGGTGGGCTGCCTGGGCGCCCTCTGTGAGAACGCCTGCCTGCTGCGCTGCTTCTCCGGGGGCCTCCTGGCCTTCCTGGTGCTGGAGGCCCTGGCAGGGGCCCTGGTGGTGGCCCTCTGGGGCCCCCTGCAGAACGGCCTGGAGCGCGCCCTGCACGTGGCCATCACCCACTACCAGGATGACCCTGACCTGTGCTTCCTCATGGACCAAGTCCAGCTGGGGCTGCAGTGCTGCGGGGCGGCCTCCTACCAGGACTGGCAGCAGAACCCGTGAGTCCTCATGCCCAGAGGGGCACACCCACCCACGTGCACTCACTCCTACACACGCCCACGTGCACTCACTCCTACACACGCCCATGTGGACACACTCTAACACACGCCCATGTGGACACACTCTAACACACGCCCACGTGCACTCACTCCTACACACGCCCACGTGCACTCACTCCTACACACGCCCACATGCACTCACTCCTACACACGCCCACGTGCACTCACTCCTACACACGCCCACGTGGACACACTCCTACACACACCCACGTGGACTCACTCCTACACACGCCCACGTGGACACACCTACACACACCCACGTGGACACACACCTACACACGCCCACGTGGACACACTCCTACACACGCCCACGTGCACTCACTCCTACACACGCCCACGTGCACTCACTCCTACACACGCCCACGTGGACACACACCTACACACGCCCACGTGCACTCACTCCTACACACGCCCACGTGCACTCACTCCTACACACGCCCACGTGGACACACTCCTACACACGCCCACGTGCACTCACTCCTACACATGCCCACGTGCACTCACTCCTACACACGCCCACATGGACTCACTCCTACACACGCCCACGTGCACTCACTCCTACACACGCCCACGTGCACTCACTCCTGCACACGCCCACGTGGACACACTCCTACACACGCCCACGTGGACACACACCTACACACGCCCACGTGCACACTCAGGTGGCCATGCGGAAGCTCAGCCAGCACCTAGGAAGTCACTTTTGGGAGTTTTTTCATAAGGAGGACACATGAACCATCTCAGTGTCAAATGAAAATAGCTTTGAGGCTAATTCAGGATGTTTTCCTGCCACGGTGTGTGCTGTCTGTGTCTGTGTGCACAATTGTGTGCCTGTGCACGTGTGCACGTGTGCCTGTGTGGACTCACGCCTGTGTGGACTCACGCCTGTGTGCCTCATGCGTGTGCATTCAGGCCTGTGTGTGGCCCTGGAAAGGTGTGGAGGTGGGAGGAGGTGTCCCGTGCAGCGTGGGGTCCCCAACCCTGGGCCCCGCCCTGCACACTGACGCCCCCCCCCCCCCGCCCCCCGCAGGTACTTTAACTGCAGCGCCCCGGGGGTCCGGGCCTGCAGCCTGCCCGCCTCCTGCTGCCTCGACCCCCGCGAGGACGGGGCCTCCGTCAACGAGCAGTGCGGCTTCGGGGCGCTGGGCCTGGAGGAGGACGCGGCCCGGGGGCTGGTGCGCGTGCAGGGCTGCGGCGCGCCGCTCCGCCGGTGGCTGCGCGGGACGGTGCGGGCGGCGGGCGGCCTGGCGATCGCGGCGGCGCTGGTGCAGGGCGCGGAGCTGCTGGTGGCCGCGCGCCTGCTGCGGGCCCTGTCCGCGCCAGGGTCCGGCTGACCGGGCTGTGGACGCGCCTCGGACACCCGCCGCCCCCCGCTCCCGAGGTGCGCACCGCCGCCTGCCCGTCCTGCTCGTCCCCGAAGCCCGGCCGCCGCCGGATTCCTTCCTTAGAGGCTTTTGTCCCTGGGACCACCCACTGGCAGTGCCCGCCCTGTCACCTGCTCCGGTCGGAGTACAGCCTGGCCACCACGGAAGGTGCCCACGAGGCCACCCAGCCCAGGGGTAGGGGCTGAATGAAAAGCTGGTGCCCAGCCCCCAACACCGCCAGCTGTGACCCCTGAGCCCTCCCCACCCCACCCCAGGCCTCTCCCTCTAGGCCAGTGGTTCTCCGCCTTCCTAACGCCGCGACCCTTTAATACAGTTCCTCATGTCGTGGTGACCCCCAATTTCATTGTTACAAACTGATCATAATTAAAGCATAGTGATTACTCACAAAAACAATATGTAATTACAGATGTGTTTTCCGATGGTCTTAGGCGACTCCTGTGAAAGGGTCGTTCGACCCCCAAAAGGGGTCGGGACCCACAGGCTGAGAACCGCTGCTCTAGAGGGCTTGTTTGGGGAGGGAGTGCATTCTCCAGAGGCGTCATTCGCACAGTCAATCGCACCGATCTCAATGGGCAGTGAGTTCTTACCTTCAGGCCCAGCCCCAGCCCCAGTGGCTCCCTCCACCCCCGGCCCCCCACTCCCCCATCCCTGTGTGGGCTCCTCCCCTTTCTTTGGGCTGGTCTTTTCTGGCTCTCACATCTGGCCACTGCACCTGGCCATGTGGACATGCACTTGCCCTTGGCACAGGTCCCCGTGGGGCGCCTGCTTCTCCTGGGGGTGGTGTCAGGAGCGGAATTGCTGGGTCCCAGGGGCCAGCCTGTCCAGCTCTAGGGGACACGGAGGCCGGGCTGGCTGGGCCACTGGCGAGTCGCCCACCATCTCTGCACCTGCTTCCCGCCCTGGGAGGTGGGGATAGGAGTTCCCCCCTGCAAGCTGCTGCTGGGCCGAGTCCAGGCCACCTCCTGCTCTGGCCGCTGGGAGTGTGTTCGGCCACCCGCTTTGCCCTGGCCACACGTGCCCAGCGCCACAGGTCTAGATTCAGTGTCCAGTGGGTTTTCTTCCCTCTCAGCCTGGCCAGGCCGCTGCTGCCCCACCGCCCTTGCCTTCATCCATACGCTCCTGCAGAAGCGACCTACACCCTCCCAACACCCCCAGACGAGCGAGCGATGGAGGCACGATCATTTTATTTTGAAACAGGGACAGTGCGCATGGCCACCCACCACGCTGACCCAGAACCAGCCACGAGTGGCTGTGGGCGGAGCTCACCCTGCCCTGGTTTTCCAGCTGCAGGAGGAGAGGGGATGTGGGCCAGCCTCCCGGGAGGCAGGGCCTGGCCGGCCTGCAAGGGCATCCTGAGGGGAGGCGGGGGCTCCTGATGTTGCTGCCCTTTGAGGTCTCCAGACACGACCTCGCAATCCTGACGCCCTGGCTGGGGTGGGGGGGCCACAGGGTGGTCGGACGGCAGGTGCGGCTAGATGATGCCGTACTGGGCAAACTACAGCCCGCGGGCCGGATCTGGCCCGTTTGAAATGAATAAAACAATTGAAAAAAAAAGACCGTACCCTTTTATGTAATGATGTTTACTTTGAATTTATATTAGTTCATACAAACACTCCATCCATGCTTTTGTTCCGGCCTCCGGTCCAGTTTAAGAACCCATTGTGGCCCTCGAGTCAGAAAGTTTGCCCACCCCTGGGCTAGATGATGCCGTACTGGGCCAGCTCGTGCAGCTCCAGGTGGTTGAAGGCCTCCCAAGGGCAGATGACCGTGATGTCTGCGGAGAAGGGGCCGCTGTCCACACCTCCAGTGGGGAAGACCCACCTCCCAGGACACACCAGCTTTGGGGGTGTCGAGTGGACACCCCGCCCAGGAAGACGGTGGGTGCAACAGGCCCCAGGGAGGGGCAGCAAGGGCTCCTCCTCCTCCCCCAGCCCCTCCAAGCACCCGGTGAAGCCACTAGTGGGAACGACCCCACTTCAGGGGGACCTCACCTTTGATGCTGGGGAGAAAATGAAAGACAGGCCGGGGGCGTCCCTAAGTGAGCCTTGGCCGGGGGAAGCCAGAGGCGGCTGGGACCCTGCCTGCTGCGGCAGGTGAGTGGGGAGCACTGGGCGGGACCCGGCATTGTCCTACCTGTCCCCAGGCCTTCCATTCCAGGTATGTCATCCCCAAACCTGCAAGCACAGCAGCCAGGACGGTGGCCGTGAAGAGTGGAATGGGATGGGGGTGTCTGCCCTCGAACGCAGGTGCCCGAGTGTGGAGTGTAGGCTGTGCAGGTGCCCGAGTGTGGAGTGTAGGCTGTGCAGGTGCCTGAGTGTAGAGTGTAGGGCAGGGGTCCTCAAACGTTTTAAACAGGGGGCCAGTTCTCTGTCCCTCAGGCCATTGGAGGGCCAGACTATAGTTTAAAAAAAAACTATGAACAAATTCCTATGCACACTGCACATATCTTATTTTGAAGTAAGAAAACAAAACGGGAGCAAATACAGTATTTGTATTTGCGTGTGGCCCGCGGGCCGTAGTTGGAGGACGCCTGGTGTAGGGTGTGCCTTGGGTGTGCACCTGTGGGCTGTGCGTGGGTGCAGGGGCCATGCTGGTGGCTGTGATGGAGTCAAGATGACAGTGAGCTCACTTTCTGGGCCTGTTTGGCAATAACGACTGGAGACCGTGACAGGAGCCCCCATCCCCCACTCCTCTCCCCTCCTGCTGGGAGGGGGGGCCCTGAGACAGGCCCTGCTCGGGCTCCCCAGACCCCGTTAGAGGACAATGGGACCGCCTCCACCAGCAAAGGATGACTGAGCCCCCACCCCGGCCTCCCTGCTGGGCCCCTCCAGCCCCTTGAGAGGCGCCCCTTCCCCAGCTCTGCTTACCCTTGGACACCTTTCTTGGGGGGCTTGCTCTTGAACTGCCTGGTTTGCCGCTGCTTAAATTTGGGAGGCCCTTTCCTGGGAGTGACGGGGCCCCCTGTCACCCTGGTGGCCGAGTGGATCTCGGCCTTGGGCGGCTCCAGGTTCATGGCCAGGCTGGCAGAGACCCTGTGGCGACCTTGGGCTTCTGGACTCCCTCACGCTGGGCGCTGGGGGCAGACCAGGTGGGGATCCCAGTCAGCCTCCTGCTTCCAACCCACCAGAGGGAACCCCAAAGTGTGAGACCTAGGAGCCCTCAGCATGGCCCTCAGCAGCCCCTGCCACCTGCACGCAGGGCTGCACTGGGGCCACACAGGGGAATGTAGTGCCGGAGGCCCCCGAGTGCACCCCTCCGCCCTGAGGCTGGGACATGCTGTCTTAGTCACCCGGCAGCGCCAATGAAGGGGGACCCGGGAGAAGGCGGGGATGCCGGCTGGGAAGGGGCCGGTCTCACAGGAGACGCTGCGCTGAGCTGTGTCTTCCCAGCCGCTCAGTGCTTGGAGCTCCCTGTGGGCGCCAGTGTCACCTGTTGGTGTCCGTGCAACACCGACCAGGTGACCTCCTCTCCTCTCCTCTCCCCAGAGACACCCCCGATGCCCTAAGCCCAGTGACCTTGGTCCAGAACAAGGGCAGCTCGGCTTCCTCTAAGCCTATTAGCAGCAGAGGGAGGCTAATCCCTCGGCCACTGGGGCCCAGCAGGTGACAGACAGGAGTGCTGTGCCCACAGCGCAGGCCCAGGCGCCGTCCCCTGGGTCCCCTTTTTGCCCCCAGTCTGATGGGCTGCAAGGCTGGAGTCCAGCCTTGGCTGCCAACAGCTGCCTGCTGGCTGAGACCTAGTGAGAGGCAAGGACAGGTCGTCCCGCTGGGAAGGAAGGCTCAGTGGTGGGTGCTGGGTGCCTGGGATTGGGGTGGCCCCACCATGGACCTCCCCTCCCTAAGATTCAGCCTCTGTGCTGAGACCAGAACCAGCCCAGGAGGGTCCCAGGAGGACGGCAGCAGGCCTGGCCGGGTCCTTTCCTCAGTCCTGGGCCGGGGCCTGGCGTGGACAGCTCTGTGCCCCGAGGAAGCTCCAGGAGCAGATGCTGTTCCCATGGAAACTGCTGCCTGAGCAGCCCCTCAAGTTGACTGGGCACGTGAGACCCAGAGCGTCGCTGGCCTGGGGACGGCCTGCACCTCGCTTGACTTGGGGGAGCGGAGGAGGTGACTGGCTGCGCATCCTCTGACCCAGGCCTCAGCGTGGTGGTGAAATGCCCGCCCGCTCCCCACCCTCTGCGCAGCCGCCCATGAACACCCTCGGGTGAGGGGCTGCCAGGAAAGGCCACGGGAGGTCACTACTCACCAGGCACTGGGCAGGTCTCAGGGGGCCATCGGTGTGAGGGCGGCCTCCCTCACCAGGGTCAGCGGGCATTTATCCTGCTGCCGGGTAAGCCGATTAGCACTGTCCCCTGATGCCACGCTAATGAGCTTGCCAGGGCCGCTGGGGTGGGCACCAGGGGACGGGAAGGGGCTCAGGTGTGGTCAGGGGCCTGAAGGGAGAGCGAGCTAGGGAGCTAGGGATGGGCCAGCACAGGGAGGGAAGTGTGATCGGACAGTGAGCAGGGCAGGACTCTCTCCTGAACCAGCTCTTCCTCAAGACACAGACGGAGCACAACGCTGCTGCTGTCCTGGCCTCCCCACCGCAGCCCAGTCCGGCTTCCCGAAAACCGCCTCATGCCCCGGCGCGCTGCCGCCTGCAGGTGCCCATACAGTGGTCAGACCTGGGGACCCCTGTGGGCTCTGCGCTGGGAGGTGGACCCGCGTTCCCCGCGTGCCCACACAGCGCCTGACAAGACCCCATCGGATCCCAGGAGGAATTAGCACTCCCCTTCTTTGGTTTCACATCAAAGAGGCCTGTTTGTCAACTCAAATCCCTCGTGAAGTCGTGTTACCACCTGAGCTTTTCCCTTCAATGAGGCAATAAACTGGCATAAATTCTTTTAATCCTCGCCCTGCCCAGGCCACGAGCATGGGAGCTTGCGATTGCTGAGGTGGGGGATGAGGTGGGAAATTCCCAAACACGCGGGTGAGGGAAGATAGGGATGGGCAGTGAGGGCCCTAAGATAAAGTCCCACTTGGGCCGATGGTCCCAGGGCCAGGTCTGCAGCCAAGGACCAGGCCGGTGTCGGGACGCTGGTTCTTGGGTTAATGCCTGAGGCCTCCTAGTCCTCCCCTGGCCACCTGCCCTGGGGGCTGGGCCTACGTGAGCTGGAAGGGCCTAGGTGAGCTGGAAGGACCGGTGGCTCCGTGCTCAGGCCCCTGCAGGCTGCTTGGCTGGCAGCCGGGTGTCTCCTCAAGGACAAACGGGGACGTTCTGGGCTGCCAAGGGCACCTTCCTGGGAGCAGACAGTCCTCCCTCTGCCCACAGCTGAGCGACCACAGCTGACCTCCGGCAGGACTCCTGGGAGGCGGGACATGGAGGGGGCTCTGGGGTCAGTGTCATCTGAATATTCAAGGCGGAGTCTTAGGCTCGTGCGGCTGCAGGTGCTCGGGGACCAGCTGAGGACACCTGCTCTCCGCCGAGGCCACAACAGCCTCTCAGACCACAAAGCCTCTCGTCTCAGCAGCAGGGAGCTTATTTATTTTCAGGCGAAGTCGATTCCCACCCGACCCAAGCCCCACGAAGCCGCCCGGGACAGAGGGGCCGCCCGGGACAGAGGGGCCGCGTGCTGCTGGGCAGGGGCTCGGGCTCCTGGGGGTGAGCTGCCGGGCGGGCCGCTCAGCCCCTGCTCCTCATGCGGAGCTGGATCTCCGTCCTGAGGAAGGCCTTGAGGTTCTCGTCGGCCACGTGCTCCTGCAGGGCGGCCAGGGCCCGCTCCCCGCCGTCCTGGTAGTGCTGCAGCAGCGCATCTGCGTAGTCCACCCACACGCAGTTGGGGCAGCCGCTCATGCAGCAGTTTGTGGGGGGCTGCAGCTCAGGTGGTGGGGGGTACGGGGCCTCCGAGGTGCTCCCGCCGGGCAGGGAGGACTTAGGATGACTGGTGCCCTCCTCCCCATGGTCCTTCTGGAACTCTCTACGGCCTTCGCAGACCAGGATCCAGGCAGGGTACCTGTGCAGAGTGCTGCCGCCTCCAGGAAGCCCGCGGCACCACTCCCAGCTGGCGAGTCGGCCTGGCCCCTAAGAACGCAAATAAGCCTATGAGTGTCCAGAGAGCTGGTCAGGCCTGGCCCGCCCCCAGCTCCAGGGAATCTCGGCCTCTGGGCCGTGGCCGAAGGCTCCGCAGTCTTCTCCGCTCCCTCACTTCCCATGTGACCTTAGACAAGTCTACGCTCGGTTTCCACCTGTAACCGGATGTGATGGTTGGCATGACGACATGATGCGACTGAAGCGAAGTGGGGTTTCAGGGCCTGTCACCGGAATGCATTCCAGCAGATGGAGGGCGGGGGAAGCTCGGCACCTCCAGCCAAGCCCCCTCTCCCTCCCCGCAGCACAGAGGGCCCGTGCCCTCTGACCTTCTCACTGACCGCATCACCCGTCGTCCTGTTTCGTTTCCGTCGCAGGAGAAGCCCGGGCGGCCCGGGTCACCTGCCTCCTCCAGCCCCGGGCCCCCTCCCCGCTCCACGTCTCTCCAGGGCACGGAGAACCGACAGACTCAGCCCGAACTATGTCTCCAGCTCCTGCGAGGACCATGAGCTCCCTGTTCACGGCGGCCTCCCCTAAGGGCGCGCATGCAGCAGGCGCTCCTAGATATGGCCGAGCGGGTGGACGAGCCAGAACCCGCTGGCCCAATCCCGGGGCTCGGCCCAGAAGCAAAGCAGCCCTCCTCGCCGACAGGGAGCGGGCCCAGCAGGAGCAGCACGACGGGCCGCGGCCAAGGCTGCCCTGCCCGCCGGCGGCGCGGGCTGCAGCGCGGTCCCTGGGGTACGGGGAGGCCGGGATTTCTCCGGTCCGTGCCGCCCCGGCCCCGCGCCCACCCCCACCACGCCCTTCCCGCCCCCGCCAGGTACTCACCGGGCACAGGGAAGCTGAGGCCGCCGCCCGGCCGCCCGCGGCTACACACCGCAGCAGCATCGCCCGCGGCCCGACCCATTGCGCACGCGCGCTCCAGTCTCCGCCCCTTCCGGGCCGTGAGCGGCGACCACCTTAGCCAATCGCCACTCCGCTAGGTGCTGCACCGCCCCAATGAGCGTGGGGCTGGTGCAGGAAGCGGAAGTGGCTGTGGTGGGCAGGACCGCCCGCGAGAGAGGAAGTGGCTTCTCCCCGACCCCGGCGCGTGCAGATGGGGGGAGCCAGGCTCCGAGCAGCGGGCCCCCCGAGGACAGGGAGGCCTGGGGGCCCCGAGCGGCCGCAGGGGCGGCGGCAGCAGCTGCTGGGGAAGCAGTCGGCGTCGTGGCCTAGGCCGCGGAGGTGGGTCTCTGCCCCTGCCGGACCCCTCGCGTTCTGCCCTGTCCGTGCCGCGAGTGGAGGCGCGAAAGAGGGGACACTGCCACCGGCCAGGGTGCCGTCTTGCCATCCTGGGCGAGGCCAGGGCGCGGCGGCCCCTGGGGCGCTCGGAGCGTTCTGCGGGGGAGGATGCTGCCTCGGCCCGCGTGCCCACAGCAGCGGGGCGGCCTGCGAAGCTTCGTTTTCTCTGACTCTGCTTCTGCCGGACGTAGGACACGTCTCACCCCCGTGTTCTCCTTCGTAGCCAAGAAAAGAAGAGAGTGAATTGCAAGCCCAAGAACCAGGATGAACAGGAAATCCCTTTCCGTCTCCGGGAGATTATGAGGAGCCGCCAGGAAATGAAAAACGCCGTCAGTAACAAGAGGAGGAGGAAAGAGGGTAAGGGGCGGGCCCGTGTGGGTGGCAATAGAGCGTCCCTGCCCAAATAGCCACGGCCTGCCGGGGCCCGAGGGGGCGGGGCGAGGGCTGACCCGAGGCCGGCGTCTCCAGGGCCACCGCCGCATCTGGTTTCAGAAGAGGCTGCAGGGGAGCCCTGGGCCTGGGGTGAGCAGCATTCACTTCCCCCAGGAGCAGGGGACCCGTCGGACGGAGGTCGGTGCAGATGTACTTGGAGGGAGGGTCACTGTGTAGTGAGGGAGGGTGGACAGGGCCAGCTAGTGAGTCTCATGTGAGGGAGAATGGGGGGAGCCGCGGGGTGCGGGGGGTAAGGAGGGCAGTGATGAGGCTCACTCGCACAAACTGGCCCATCACACCCCCCCAGGCCGGGCAGTGCCCTCCATCAGCTTCTGCCAGAGGTGAGCCTTCGCACGTGTGGGGGAATGGAGCTTCTGTTTTGTGTAGACGTTTGTTCTCCCAAATGTAGGACTGATTTTGCAGCACTGCTGCTGGGTAATTTAACCTAAATCCCGGGCTTTTTGAAGGATAAACTCACATATGTGGTAAAGTCAGGCCGTTCTGAGGGGTATGAGGCGCAGCCTCCTCCCACTGCTCCTGCTTCGTACCTTCCAGACGCCTGCACGTGCCTCCTCGTCCGTGTGGCACGAGGGCGTGCTGCCCTCTACACATTCCGCGTGCGGGGGGCTTTATGGCCTGTCCACACCCCTGTGCCGTGCGGAGCTCCCTGTGCTCTCCCCTGACCGGGGCGGGGAGGCCCCTGCCTGAGCACAGGGACTCACTCAGGACCACCTACTGATGGACATCAGGTGGCTTCCTGTTCCCTTTCTCAGCTGAGCTGACATCTCCGACATGTGCCAGTGGCCTGTGCGACCCCGTTCCTGTAGGTGCCCCAGGATGGGCACCGTACATCCCCATCGGCCACAGTTGTTGGGCTGCCCCCTCCTGAGCCTGGTGTTCCCTTCCTGTGGCCTGGTGAGGCGGGTGAGCATGGCAGCCGGACTGGGACCACCACTCCCCCCGGCCTCTCGTGCCTCATCTCCCTTTACCTGCAGCCCAGGCGGCCTTCAGAAAGACGCTGGAGAAGGAGGCGAGGGGAGTGGACCCAGACATCGCGGTCCCCAAGTTCAAGCAGAAGAAGTGGGAGTCCGATGGCGCCTACATCCAGCGCATGGAGCAGGAGGCCCAGCACGTGCTGTTCCTCAGCAAGAACCAGGCCGACCAGCAGCCCGAGGCGCAGGTGGCTCCCAAGAAGAAGTCCGAGGGGAAGAAAGCGTGAGTGGAGGTTGGAGGGGCTTGGGGGTCCCATGATGGTTTTCTGTTGCCAGGGGCAACCCCACCCCGTCATTCAGGGAAAAAAGTTGAGAACCCTGGTCACCTCCGGGTCAGGGAGGCTCTGACCCAGGAGCTCTGAGGGCCCAGCATTGTCTCTGTGTTTCTCTGGAAAGTCATCAAGGGGGACCAAGAGCCAGCGCAGGTCAGGCCCGCTGTCCAGCCAGCTGGTTGCTGTCGGGAGCTGGAGAAAGGATGAGGCTCAGTGTCCTCCCAGGAGGGCTTGCTGGCTGCCAAGGACCATGCCTACCCCGTGGGAATCGGCTGTGGGTGGGGGTCTGGGTGAGGCTGACATGCAGCCCTGGGGTTCCCCCTCTGGTCGGCAGGTGCCACCGTCCCTCCCTGGACCAGGACTGGGGTTCTGTTCCCAATGTCACCTTTCCTGTCCAGAGGAGATTTGAGAGCCCTTAGCAGTGACCCCTATTAGCCTCAGTCCCTCGTTTGTACAGAGGAGGTGCCGGCGTCTCCGTCTTACAGGTTGGCTGGCGGGGTGCAGGGCCCTCTCTGGTGGACAGCTGTGGGTGGTGAAGGATTGGGGACTTGGGGCAGCTGCCGGGGCTCTGCCTCAGGCATCCCTCGAGGGCAGGTGACCCTCACCGCCTCCTGAGTCCAGGGAGATGAGCTGGGAGCCTGCCGTGTTCTTCCCCAGGTTCCAGAAGCGGCGGCGGGAGAAAGTCCGGAAGAAAAGACAGGAGAAGGCAGCGGAGAGGCTGGAGCAGGAGCTGCTCCGAGGTGGCTGGTCCTGAGGGGACTGTCGGCCGGGTGGGGGTGGGGGTAGGGGTGGGGCCGGCGGCACCAATGTGCCCCCCAGGTCGGTGGGTAGGCACCCAGCGCCTCAGGTGGCAGCAGGCCTCAGGCATGCTCCTCTGCCCCCTAGACACCGTGAAGTTCGGTGAGGTCGCCCTGCAGCCCCCTGAGCTGACCGCCCAGCCCAGGAAGAGCGTGAGCACCGGCCAGGTGAGGAGGGCGGGGGCTTCCCTGGCTGCCACGGGGAGTGCGGGTTCCCACAGGCCGAACAGGTCCGGGCCAGGTGCTGTCACCTCCTCCCTGACCCTGTGCCCCTCCTGTCTGGTCCTCAGCCCGACAGGAAATCCCTGATGCTGGCGATGCTTTTGCGCCCTGGCAGTGTGTCCCAGCCCCCACCCACCTCCATGGCCCGACAGCGGATTGTGGCAGAGGAGAGAGAGCGGGCCGTGCAGGCCTACAGGGCGGTAAAGAAGCGGCAGCAGCAGGGGCCTCAGTCAGCCCGTCTCCCTCCCAGGAAGAAGCCAGAGACCTGCCTTTGAGAGACGAGGGTTCCTGCACAGGGTGGGGGGGGAGGGGCAGGGGGTCCCCAAATCAGTCCTTTCCCTGGATGCCCCCCTGGACACAGCCTGGTGCACCAGCTCCTGAGTTCGGGAAAGGGCTCCACTCTCTGCTCTCATTTTTCCTCCCTAAGACCACTCTTTCACATGAGATCATCTGCCAGGCCCTTGTTCCAGGGGACGTGACCTGTGCCGAGCTCCCATAGAAGGGGCCAGTGCCTGCTTGAGCCCCAGCCAGTCACACCCGGCACCGTTCCCGAGCTAGCATCTCCCTCAGCTGTTCTGCACACACAGGTCCAGGCTGAGACAACCGCGGGCCAACCCCATAACCCATAATCCCAACCCCAGGTGCCAAGTGACTGTAGATGCTGTGGACTCGGGTTAACCAAATCCATCACAGGCTTCCGGGGTTCGCCAGTGCAGGGGGGCGGGGGCAGGACCATGAGGGGTGGTCGGCATCTACACCACCGGTTCCCGGTGCCAGTTTAGTCCCCACAGAGGCAGCTGGAGTCTGTCCAGGCCTTGGTTCTGATGTGGAGCCCAATGACAGCACCGCCCCAAGGTGTGTGGCAGCAGGGAGCCTTTCTCACTGGAGCCGCCGGGCAGTGGTCAGTCCTCCAAAAAGACCTGGTACCTTTCGACAGACCCGGCCTGGGCTCCCTGCTCAGGTGCAAGGCGCCCTCTCCTGCCTGTGGTCGGGGGGTTTCTGTCAGAGACACTGTTCCCTCTGGTGGGGGTGGTACTTAAAGGCCAATGTCTGGGTTCTAGAAATGCGGACGCCGAGATGTCGTTTCTAGACCATTTTTGCAGACAGGCCTTAGGAATGTGCTTTTTAAAATGTATATATGTAACTTTAAAGTTCTGAGTTTATAGACATTTACTATTAAATTTTAATATTTTAAGTTTTACTTGTCTTTGTATTTTTTACACTGAAAATGTTTCACAGGTGCGCTTCATCCTCCAGTGAACATAAAATAGCTCTGACATGAACAGCACTAAGGTAAATGGACAGAACGAGGGTTAAGGTGTCAGTTTTTGTTCTCATCCAACTGGACAGGCCGATGGTGTTGGAATGTCGCCTTAGAGGTTCTTTTCTCTGGTTGTGGCACAATTTGATATACAGTTAAGATCTTTTGTGTTTTCAGGCTTTAAGTTGTCATTTTTGCTTTGCTGTTTTAATTCATTTTTTGAGTACAGGTTTACATAATTCCGATTTTACAGTGAAAGGGGGAGCTTCCTGCCCGCTGCTGCCCTGCAGGTCCTAGAGCCCACCTGGTGCCCCTGCGAGTCGCACTCTCTCAGCTGAAGAACTGACCTACAGCCCAGAGTCTTCTAACACTTCACGCTTTTCACCAGCTTTTGCTCGTCCTCTGAAACTGGGGGATGTCTGAAAGCCTTTGGGTCTCAAGTTGCCTGTGAAATCTACGAGGACCCCAATGAGGAGTGGAGATGGCCCGCGTCCAGGCTGCTCGGTGGCGCCTGGGGAGGTGGCGCCCAGCGGTGGCACGGGCCGTGCACAGAGAAGAGCCGGAAGCACTGCAAGGCCTCAGGTGTCACCGCACTCGGGCAGACAGCTCCTTACCAATCACAGGAGGCTGAACAGTGGCGCAAAAAGGTACGTTCACGCATGGCCCCCAGGACGTGCCAACGTGAACTTGGAGAAAGGGTCTTCACAGATGTGACCATGAGCTCAGCGGCACCCGAGCGCCACCAGACCTCTCCCTGCCGCCCTCCCTGCCTGCCGGAGCCCTGCCTGCATGCCGCCCCGGTGCCGAGGTCTGCAGGCCGGTGCTGCTCTCCTAGCCCTGGGCAGTCTTCATACCAACGTCGGCTGTCGGGACTTCCACCCTGGGTGCCTCAGTTTACCCATCACTGCAGCTCGGCACTGAAGCCGGTCTTCTAGGTTTGCGCTGGGTCCTTATCTGCCTAAGAACAAACCTCCGCCTCCTCCCCACAGAGCGGTCCAGCCACGCCCCCAATGGTCGTCAGCCGGCTCCGTGGGTGTCCTGGAGCCAGCGCAGCACCGCGGTCAAGCCCGTGCCCGTGCGGGCACTGATGTCTGCCACGGTGATGTTCTGCTTGGCACAAGCAATGATGTCTGGGAGCCTGATTAACGATTTCATCTCCTCTACGGTCATATAACAGGGCAGGTCACTGGAGCGAAAGGGGCGCCTTGTCAAAGTGGGCCCCGCAGCCCACCCCAACCCCCACGGCACCCCTCCCTAAGGGGCCACCCCCGGCTACATTCCAAGGGACCCCTTCTCCGGGAACCCTCTGAGCTCCCTCTCGGCTCGCAGGCCCGTACGTTTTATTGAAGAGGATCAGGACCTGTGCTTCTGCCAGCGGTTCTGCAGAGAGCAGGCCCAGGAGCTGCGCGCAGGCTGCGGAGAGCTGGGTGGGGTTGGAGGCATCGATCATGAACTGGGAAGAAGGGAAAAGCTCAGGGCCACGGTGATGGAGGCAGCCCTGCCCAATCTCCTCCCCCGGGCACCACAGACCTGGCTTTGAGGCGAGAAAAATGACTGAAACAGAGGCTGCGGGGAGGGCTGTGCAGAGCAAGAACACCCCCAGCTTTGACACGAGCTGCCGGCGGGACCACCAGGCTCAGGCCGAGTTCCCAGAGGGACACAGCAGCGTGGGCCCTGTCCCCTCCACTCGCAAATCCCGCCCTCCCCCCGCCACCCCAAGTCAGGTCGGGGACACACTTCCCTGGAAGAGTTCAAAGACGGGACCCACCAGGAGGGAGCGGCAGTTTCCATAGTAACTGGGCCAGATGGGGCCCATGCACCCGCCCAGCTCCCGGATGGTGATCCTTCTGGGGGCCACGATGTCGGTCAGGTTGGTGCCCACCTGCGGGGAAAAGCAGGATGCGGCGGCCGCACAGCTCCCCCACCGGCCCCGCAGAGCACCGCGCGCTCCTCACACCGCGACCCCAATTCACAGGCCCTTCCTCCTCGAGGCCTCGGGGCTGGAGCGGAACCACAGGAAGAGGGGCTTCCAGGGCTGGGCCCCTCCCCCTCCCGCGGGCTGTGGCCGGAGGCGGCGCCCGCCGGGGGATGCGCTCCGCGGGCGGCCCGCGCCGTCCGGCCGCCTCCGTCCGCAGCGCTGTCCTCGCGGGCCCAGCGCCTTCCTGACACCCACTCGCTTCCCGGGGGTGAATTTAACTCGCCGCCCGGCTGGGGCCCAGCTTCCGCCTCAGAAGCCACAGCGCTTGGCAGAACGCTAGGGGCACCGTTTCCACTGAACGTGCGGGCGGGCGACGCCTACCGTGGGCCGCGTCGACGGAGGATCGCCCAGGTCGCCCTTCCCATCCTGAGAGCACAGCTGTGCGAGGCGGTCAAGGACCCAAGCGGGGCAGCGGGGCAGCGGGGACGGGACGCCGCCCGGGCCGCCCGACCCCCCGGGCTCCCGCTCCAGCCCCCGACCGCCTCCGGAGAGTCCCGCGTCGCCCGCCCGGGCCACCCCCGGCGTCCCCCACCACCGCGCCCCCCGCCAGGCGCCCCCGCCTCCCCGGCGCCCCTCGCCCGGCCGGAAGGATAGTCTGCAGTCGTTTCACCAACAGCGACTTGCCCGCGCCCGCGGCCCCCAACAGGAGACACATCCCCACCGCTCGCGCCGCTCGGCCCCCGTAGCTCCGCCCCGCGGGGACGCAAGGCCCGCCCCCGGCTCCGCTTTCATTGGACAAGCCTCGCCTCCCGGGCTGCTCATTGGTCTTCCAGCAGCCGCGGCCCAATCGGCGCGCAGAGTCTGGGGCGAGCGCAGAGGCCGCCCCCTCGCGGATGGAGGAGGGCGACGTGTGCGTGCGCGCGCCCGCGGGGAAGGCGGAAGCGGAAGTCGGGGACGCGCTGGCTCGCAGCAAAGGAGGCCTCGGCGTCGGGTCGGGTCCGGGTCGCCATGGGGCGCGGCAGCGGCACCTTCGAGCGTCTCCTAGGTAACGCGGCCCCTGCTCCTCCCCGCCGGCCCGCGGCCCCGAGCGGATCCGAGCGGAGCGGCCGGCCTCCGCGCGGCCCGGGCCCTGGGTGGGCGCGCCGCGAGCGGGGCTTGGCCGTGCCAGGCGCGGGCGCTGGCCGGGCGGTGAGGGTCCGCGGAGGAGCCGGGCCCGGAGCCGGCAGGTCTCCGGGAGCCGACCGCGGGCGCCTGACCGAGCGAGCTCGAGATTCTGAGTCACCAAGATGGGTGACGACCGCATAGCCCATCTCGGTGGACGTCCGCCCCGCGAAAGCCGAGGTCGCGTGGGGTTGGGGCTTCTGACCCAAACACGAGCACCCCCACAAGAGGACGCCTCCCCGGGACCCGCAGGCGCCCCTGCGGCCCGGCCAGCCCCGCTGTCCCCACGGGCCCGGGCGCTTGGGGGAGGCGATCCCGTCTGTCGGGCTGTGGCTCATCCTCTCTGAGCTCCGGGAGGTCACACCTGTCAGGAAGGAGGAATGTTCCCGGGCGGGCCCCCCCTCCCACGGAACGGCGTGTGCCGGCGGGACAGGCGCCCTGGGACCCCCCTGGTCAGCCGGAGCCCACCCTCAGGCCCGGCGTCATTCCTGCTCTTGGGGGGGGGGCAGGCGAGGGACCCCGCCACAGGGGGTGGCTCAGCCTCTGGAGGACCAACCCGGGAGTTCCCAGCAGATCAGCGCGAAGGGGCCAGGCCTTGCTGGGTGGTTGGCGTCTCCAGGGAGGAGGGTGCCAGCAGGGCTGGAGCCTCGCACGTGATGGGAGGGAGGGATTCTGGAGACTCCTCGAGGTCAGTCCCTGAAGCAGAGGACGGAGGCCAGGTGCTGCTCCGGAGCCTGGCCCCGCGGGAATCTCACCAGCGAGGCCCAACCTCCCAAAACCAGGGCTCGGGCCCGTCGGGAGTCAGCCGGCCCGGGGTTGGTCCTGGCTGTGTCCCCACAAGCTGTGTGACCCCTGGCAGCGCCCTCCCCGCTCCGCCGCGGTTTGTCTGGTTTACCCGTAAGGGGACGGAAGTGGGACCCAGCCCGTGAGGCTGTGCGAGAAGCGGGTTCGTGGGGAGCGCTGGCCAGAGGCTGGCAACAGGCACACAACAGGATTCCTCTGTTGTTGTATTTTTTTAAAAATATATATTTTATTGATTTTTTACAGAGAGGAAGGGAGAGAGATAGAGAGTTAGAAACATCGATGAGAGAAACATCGATCAGCTGCCTCCTGCACCCTCCCTACTGGGGATGTGTCCGCAATCCAGGTACATGCCCTTGACCGGAATCGAAGCCGGGACCCTTCAGTCCGCAGGCCGACGCTCTATCCACTGAGCCAAACCGGTATCGGCATGTTGTTGTATTTTTTAAACGTATTTTTCTTGTCTTCAGAGAGGAAGGGAAAGGGGAGAGAGAGAAACATCGTGATGAGAGAAAAATCATTGAGCCCACAACCCGGGCACGCGCCCTGACCTCCTGGTTCATAGGTCGACGCTGAACCAGGGGCCGTGCGGGCCGGGGTCTCTGTTGTTATTGTCCAAGCCGTTTGCCTTGTTGGGCCAGGCCAGCGCTCCCACGGCTCTCACTGCGCCGGGAGGATTTCCACGGGGTTTTCCATTGTGTCCGAGCGTTTGAAACGGGGTGCAGGCAGCTCCTCCCTGTGGCTGAGCTCGGGGCCCCCGAGGGAACCCCAGCAGGACGAGCCCCCATGATGGTGCGTTTCCGTCTTAGACAAAGCGACCAGCCAGCTTCTGCTGGAGACCGACTGGGAGTCCATCCTGCAGATCTGTGACCTGATCCGCCAGGGCGACACGCAGTAAGTGAGGGGAGCGTGTGCCCACTGCCCTCAGGGCCCCGCACCAGGGCGGAGCGTGGTCCGGGCGCTGGGGGCTTTGAGATCTGCCGCAGCCGGACGCCTCTCTGTACAGCGTGGGGGCCTTGAGGGCCGGGCGGAGCTGGGCTTCTCTCCTCTAGCTGCTGAGACAGTTTCTTTCTCCCATCTCTTTGCGCTTCTACCAACGCCCTTTCCTTTCAGGGCAAAATATGCTGTGAGTTCCATCAAGAAGAAAGTCAGTGACAAGAACCCCCACGTGGCCCTGTATGCCCTAGAGGTGACTGGACGCCTGCACCCCACCCTCGCAGGGCCCGTCCCGAGCGGTCAGGGTGGCAGAGGAGGGGCCCACGGCCTCCCACAGTGCAGGCATCGGCGGGAGGCAGATGGAGCAGCCTGCAGAGCCGGGGCGGGCCAGGCCTCGCCTGCCCCACCTGACACTGACCTCGGGCAGGGAGGGTGGCTCTAGCCTCCGGTGGAGATGGCACGTGGAGTTAGGTGGAGCCTGGGTAGCGCAGGCTCCCGGGGGCTCTCCTGACGCGCTGGGAGCCCGAGAGCCTGTGGAGGGCGGCCTTCTGCGGGGCGGTGGGCCCGTCCTGAGGGGGAGGGGGGGTCCCTGCGCTGGCCAGCAGCCCGTCCCTTCCCCTCGCGGTCTGCAGGTCATGGAGTCCGTGGTGAAGAACTGTGGCCAGACCGTCCACGACGAAGTGGCCAACAAGCAGACCATGGAGGAGCTGAAGGAGCTGCTGAAGGTGGGCGCTCCTCAGGGTGGGGTCCAGCGGGGGAGGGGTGTCGCCCGCTGCCAGGCCTGGGCCGTTCCGGGTGTTTGCTGGCACCTGTGGCAGGAGCAGCACCAGGTGTGGCAGAGACCGCGAGGCGAGTGTGGGTGGTCCCTGCACCAGGCCAGCCTCGGCCCCTGATGTCTGGGCGCTGGAGGCTCCTCTGCCTCCAGGTGGACGAGGCGTCTGGGGGTGGGGCCAGGCCTCCCCTGCTCACCTGACACTGCCACACGGGACACTCACTGAGGAGAGGAAGGTGGAGGAAGGAGCTGCATGTGTGTGTGTGTGTGTGTGTGTGTGTGTGTGAGAGAGAGAGAGAGAGAGAGAGAGAGAGAGAGAGCGCGCAGAGGCCCAGGGAGCCCTCAGGGCAGGGCCGGGGCCCAGCCGTGAAGGCAGGACACTCACTGAGAGGAGGAAGGAGCTGCGTGTGTGTGTGTGTGTGTGTGTGTGTGTGTGTGTGGGTGTGGGTGTGGGTGTGTGAGCAGAGGGGGTGGGGAGGAGGGGAGAGGAGGGATGAGGGCAGCTGGGCGCCCGCACGCCGAGCAGGGTGCAGTGGTCTGATGGGTGCTGGAGGGAGAGGGGCGATGCCCTCCTTGGGCAGAGGAGGGAAAGTCCTGCTGAGCCCGGGCCGGCGTGGCCCCTGCAGGGATTGTGACCTGGGCAGTGACCCTGAGGCTGTGATGCAGAGCGGGGTGGGGCAGACATTCTTGGGGTGCAAGGGCCCCTCGGAGTTGTGGCTGCCTGGGTGCTCTGAGGAGCGCAGCCCCGGCTCCGGCGGTCTCCTGGTTCTGCCGGTGCCTTGGGCCCACGGGCCAGAGCCCATCTGGGCCTGAGCTGTCGGCTGGCTCCTCAGAGGCCATTGGGAAGAGGGGGAGGAGTTCTGCAGATCATGGCCAATGGCCGTTAGTCCCCCTTGGCGATAAGAGGCCTCCACCGGTGGCACACGGATCCCAGGAAAGGCCCAGCAGCCGGCGCTGGGCTGTGGCTGCCCCTCCGAAGCCGCCTGCTCTGCCCGCATCCTCCTGGGCGACCTGGGTGGGTGGCCCCGAGGCGCTAGGAGTGTAGCTGGTGCTCCAGGTGGTGGAGAGGGTGCTGGGTGTGGGCCTGGCTGTGACTGGAAGGAGGGCCCAGGGCAGGCAGGTTACAGGCGAGGGGTCCCAGTCCGGTCTTGTTACAGGATCTGGGGTTACCGTGCAGGCCCCGTGGGCAGACAGATGCCAGGGGTTCTCCTCAGGGTCGAGGTTCCATGGAGGGGGCTGGGCCTGTGGAGCGGGTGGCCCCTGCGCCCCACGGGGACCTGCCCACCTCTGCCTGAGCAGTGTGTCCTCCGGCCCCGTGGTCACGCTGACATCCCTTTGCACCAGCATCTCCGTGTCCTTCCTCACGCCTTCCTCCCTCCTCTGCAGAGGCAGGTGGAGGTCAACGTCCGAAACAAGATCCTGTACCTGATCCAGGCCTGGGCGCACGCCTTCCGGAACGAGCCCAAGTACAAGGTGGTCCAGGACACCTACCAGATCATGAAGGTGGAGGGTGAGTCGGCGGGACAGTATCCACATTGGGTGACCGGGCAGGGACGGCACCCACCCGCCGACCAGCAGTGGCACACGGAGCGGGCACCCTCAAGGAGCGTGGGTCAGCCCAGCTCCAGGCAGCCAGCCCTGCGTTTCCAGACCTGAACCCCACTGGGGCCGGGGTGGGGCCAAGCAGCACACAACGCGCTGGGGAACAGAGCAGGGGCGGCCAGTGGTGCCCTCGGAGGCCTCTCTCCATAGAGACCGAGGTGCTGAGCCGGTCGCCTGGTCCTGGTCCTGAGGGGGCAGGGGAGCCTGGGGCCTCGTGCAGCTGGCGGCCCGCGGTGACTGCAGCCTTCTCTCTCCAGGACACGTCTTCCCGGAGTTCAAGGAGAGCGATGCCATGTTCGCTGCGGAGAGAGTGAGTCTCTGGTGTCGGGCGAGGGGGCTGCTCTGGGCGGAGGGAGCCGGGGACAGGCCTGCTGGGACCTGGGCCGCAGGGAGCTGCTGTCTGCGGGGAAAGTGCGGCGCCCAGCGTGGCCCAGTGGAGTGAGCGGGCTGTGGCTGGCGGGCTCGCGGTTACGCGGCACCGGCCTGTCCCCCGGAGTCTCTCCGAGGACTCCTGGGGCCGGCCTCCGGAGCGGGAGTGGGAGCAGGGAGGGCGGGGCGGGGCCTGACTCTGTGGGGGCGGGGGCGGGGCAGGAGGGCGGGGCGGGGCCTGACTGCGGGGGGCGGGGCATGAGGGCAGGGGCGGGGCCTGACTCTGTGGGGCGGGGGCGGGGCAGGAGGGCGGGGCGGGGCCTGACTGCGGGGGCGGGGCATGAGGGCAGGGGCGGGGCCTGACTCTGTGGGGCGGGGCGGGGCGGGGCAGGAGGGCGGGGCGGGGCCTGACTGCGGGGGCGGGGCATGAGGGCAGGGGCGGGGCCTGACTCTGTGGGGGCGGGGGCGGGGCATGAGGGCAGGGGCGGGGCCTGACTCTGTGGGGCGGGGCAGGAGGGCAGGGGCGGGGCAGGAGGGCAGGGGCGGGGCCTGACTCTGTGTGGGGCGGGGCAGGAGGGGCGGGGCGGGGCCTGACTCTGTGGGGGCGGGGGCGGGGCATGAGGGCAGGGCGGGGCCTGACTCTGTGGGGGCGGGGGCGGGGCATGAGGGCAGGGGCGGGGCCTGACTCTGTGGGGGCGGGGGCGGGGCATGAGGGCAGGGGCGGGGCCTGACTCTGTGGGGGGCGGGGCCTGACTCTGTGGGGGGCGGGGCAGGAGGGCGGGGGCGGGGCAGGAGGGCAGGGGCGGGGCCTGACTCTGCTGCCCGCAGGCCCCCGACTGGGTGGACGCGGAGGAGTGCCACCGCTGCAGGGTGCAGTTCGGGGTGGTGACCCGCAAGGTGAGTGCCGCGTCGGGAGGGCCTGCCTCCGCCGCCCTTGGCCCGCCCCCGGGAGGCCAGCCTGGCAGCTTTCGGTGGGCGCTGTGGGTGGAGTGGCGAGTGGGGTCAGTGGCCCGTCCTGCAGCCGCCACCCGCCCTGTGTCGCAGCACCACTGCCGGGCCTGCGGCCAGATCTTCTGCGGCAAGTGCTCCTCCCGGTACTCCACCATCCCCAAGTTCGGCATCGAGAAGGAGGTGCGTGTGTGCGAGCCCTGCTACGAACAGCTCAACAAGTGAGTCCCCGGCTTCTGTCCCCCAAAGCGAGGCCTGGCAGAGGCCGGCCCTGCCCCCTGTTCAGCCTCGGCTGCCTCAGACTCAGGGCGGAGCCAGGCGGGCACCCAGAGCCTGGGGCTTGTTGGAGTTTGTTGCCTCTTAACTTTTTAGTCTGGAAGTCAAACTTCCAGGAAAGACACGGGCGTGACACGGTGAGGGCTGCCCTCTGCCTGGTCCCTTGGTGTTGACATTGACGGTGGCTCCCCCTGCATGTGTGTTCACACACGTGTGTGGTCCTGGACTTTCGTGCGTGCCCAGAAGAGGAACCCTGCTCCGCAGCCCACGCGTGGCGCGGCCGTGTCCTCTGCACCTTGTTCTGGTCCACGAGTCCCAGTGATGTCAGGGCCTGTTCGTCTCAGCCCCCGGGGTCCCTGCCTCTGTCTTTCCGGATGTGTCCAGGCCCTTGCTGTGTGGCCCTCGGTTTGGGCTTGAGGTCCCTCGTGGTTCGGGTCAGGCCTGTGCTCCTGGTGGGACCAGGGCGGAGGCCATGTCCCCGGTGTGTAGGCGCAGAGGCCCGTGCTGTCCGTCTGTCTGTCCCAGGCAGTGTCCCAGCCTCACTTCCTGGAGACGGGCTGTGGTCAGGCCGGTGACTCACCAGGGTCCCCCGCCTGGAAGCACCCGCTAGTCTGAGGGTCAGTTTTTCTCTGGGTGTGACCACAGTGATCATGGTGACACTAGGGAATCCTTGGGGATCGGGTACGGTGCCCGGTCCCCCACAGCACCCTGTTGTCCAGGAAAGCGGACGGCAAGGCCCCCCCCACGACGGAGCTGCCCCCGGAGTACCTGACCAGTCCCCTGTCGCAGCAGTCCCAGGTACGCCCCGCGCGGCCCGCCCCCAGCCCTTCTCCCCAGGCCCCGCTCACCAGCCTGTCTGCCCCCAGCTGCCCCCCAAGCGGGATGAGACGGCCCTGCAGGAGGAGGAGGAGCTGCAGCTGGCCCTGGCGCTGTCCCAGTCGGAGGCCGAGGAGAAGGAGAGGATGGTGAGTGGGGAGGAGGAACCCGAGGCTGCACTGAGGGGGGAGCTAGGGGAGCACCCCTTGATGTTTGGGGAGGGCTGAGTGTGGAGGTTGGGCCTGCTATGCCCGTGCTCCCTGCGAGACACACTCTTCCTGGTTCTCCCACAGAGACACAAGTCGGGGTACACAGCATACCCCAAGGCGGAGCCCACACCCGTGGCCTCGTCGGCGCCCCCCGCCAGCAGCCTGTACGCGTCACCCGTGGTGAGTCCCCCTGTGCCCCGCGTGGCCCACACGCTGGCTGGACTGCTCCCTGTGGGAGGGAGCGGGAGGGCTGCCCAGAAGGGCGGTGCCTGCCCCCTGGCGCCCTCCCCTCCCCACTCCCATCCCCGCTCTCGGCTCCCGGCCAGGGGTCCCCACTGGTGAGAGCCGAGGCTCTCCCGCGCCTCTCAGTTTGGGCTTGAAGCTCCTGGTGGGACCAGGAGGGAGGCCCCACCCCCGTGTGCAGGTGCAGAGGCCCGTGCTGTCCGTCTGTCTGTCCCAGGCGGGAGCAGGCCAGAGCCCTAGGCCAAGGTGGCTGCCCTTTCTGGCCTCACCTTGGCCGGGACAGGACTGCCTTTCTGTAGGGGGCTGGGGCCAGCCAGGCCCAGGCTGAGAACAGCCCTGCCCCTACCCCTGCCCCTGCCCCTGCCCATCGGGGACCATTTGTACAGTTGGTGGGCAGGTGCCACCTTGCATCTCGTCAGCCGTTATGGAGCCCCTTGGGCTCCCTCACACCAGCCGTGGCCATGGGGCCCTGAGTGACGGCTGTGGGGGAGCTGTGCTGTGACCGGTGACCCTCGGCCCCTCCCCTGTCTCCCCAGAACTCGTCGGCGCCTCTGGCTGAGGACATGGACCCTGAGGTGAGTGTCCTGTGTGCGGGGCTCCCCTCCTGCGCTCTGGCCCTCGGATGACCTCCCGTGTCCCCGCAGCTCGCCCGGTACCTGAACCGGAACTACTGGGAGAAGAAACAGGAGGAGGCTCGGAAGAGCCCCACGCCCTCCGCCCCTGCGCCCCTGGAGCCCGCCGCCCAGCCCACGGAGGCCCACGCAGCCCCTGCGGCCGTGGTGGAGGTGAGGCCGCGCTCGGTGCCCCTGGGAGGGCCCCAGGGACTGGCCGGCCACTCCCCCTCTGTGTCTTCCAGGCGCCCCTCCCCGAGACGGACCCTCAGCCCATAACCTCCTCCGGCGGCCTCTTCAGCGAGGTAAGCGCCCTCCTCGGCCACGGACACAGCCTCCGGGTGCAGCGCGCAGGCCCCGCCGCCCACAGCTGCCTACCGCGCGGACCAGCGCCCGGAGCCACCCCGCTGTCCGCCCTGGGGCTCGGGCCTCGTTGCCACTGGAGTAGACGCCAGGCCTTTGCAGGGGAGGCCGGTCCCTGTCACCCGTCGTGGGGGGTGCTTGTGGGCGGCCACGGGGGCTGCAGCCGGCTCTGTCCTCACTGAAGGACTGGAGCCTGAGGTGCTGGCCTTGGTCCGGGTCCGGGGCTGGTGCAGGCGTGGCTGCTGGGGCCCCGGGCAGAGGCCCTGCCCACGGAGGCAGATCCTGACTCGGGAGCCGGGGACCCACAGTGTGCCCGTCCCCAGCAGCAGTGCCAGAACGGGGAGTCGGAGGAGAGCCACGCGCAGTTCCTGAAGGCCCTGCAGAACGCCGTCAGCACCTTCGTCAACCGCATGAAGAGCAACCACGTGCGAGGCCGCAGCATCACCAACGACTCGGCCGTGCTGTCCCTCTTCCAGTCCATCAACGGCATGCACCCCCAGCTGCTGGAGCTGCTCAACCAGCTGGACGAGCGCAGGCGTGCGTCCCTCAGGCCTCTGTGCTGCTGGGCCGTGGGCTGGGCGCCCCCTGGGGCAGGGCGGCCCCTGGGCTTCAGCGGGGGGAAGGGGGGTCCCAATGACGGGGAATAGCCCACCAAGCATGGGACCGGCAGCTGAAGGAGGCGTCCCCCAGCCACGGCCGCTCTGCCCCTGCAGTGTACTACGAGGGGCTGCAGGACAAGCTGGCGCAGATCCGAGACGCCCGGGGGGCGCTGAGCGCTTTGCGGGAGGAGCACCGGGAGAAGCTGCGCCGGGCGGCGGAGGAGGCCGAGCGCCAGCGCCAGATCCAGCTGGCCCAGAAGCTGGAGATCATGCGGCAGAAGAAGCAGGTGCGCTGGGCGGCCGGGCGGCCGGGTGGCGGGCACCGGCACAGCCGGTGCTGATGGCGACCTGTGCCCGCAGGAGTACCTGGAGGTGCAGAGGCAGCTGGCCATCCAGCGCCTGCAGGAGCAGGAGAAGGAGCGGCAGCTGCGCCTGGAGCAGCAGAAGCAGACCATCCAGATGCGCGCCCAGATGCCCGCCTTCTCCCTGCCCTACGCCCAGGCAGGCGCCTGTCCCTCCCGCTCCCGCCGCCCTGCAGCCACCGGGAGCCCCCTGACAGCCGTCTCTCTCTCCAGCTCCAGGCCATGCCCGCGGCGGGCGGCGTGCTGTACCAGCCCTCTGGCCCCACAAGCTTCCCAGGGACCTACAGCCCGGCAGGCTCGGTGGAGGGCTCCCCCATGCACACCGTGTACATGAGCCAGCCGGCCGCGGCCACCGGCAGCCCCTACCCCAGTGTGCCCGGGGCCGGAGCAGGTAACCGGGTGGGCGGGCGCGTCGACCAGCCAACATGAGCCCCAGACCGTTATTTTTTTGTTTTATTTTTACGTTGGCTTGTTTTATAGAATAGCTAAGAGAATGAATGGTGTAAAGAATTTCCGAGATTCCCCGAATGTTAACATTCTTCACTTGCTCTCTACACGCACACGCCTCTACTGTGCACACTAACGTGCGTTCACTCCAACACCTTCCGGCTGGAGGCTCTGGCTTCCTCCCCTTTCACCCCCACCCCGTCCCGTGTGGACTGACTTGGGTCCCGGGATTCGGAAAGGAGTTTCAGGATCCAGCCTAGGCCTGACAGGTGCTCGCTGTCCCGATCCCAGTTCTGGGTTCAGGAGGTGCAGGCGACGCTGCCCGCCCTGCAGTGTCCTGGCTCGGCGGGAACACAGTTGGGTTCATTCAACTTCACGCGTCGCTGGGGGCCCCTCCCATCTGTGCTGATGTCCTTATTTCCCTTGGGTGAGAAGGTGAAACATGAACTTGGTTCCAAGTCTCACCACAAAAAAGGAAAACTCAGAGAAATGCTCCCCAACTCCGGGGTCTCCCCCTCCTCTTCCTCCAGATCCCAGCGTGGTGAGCACCTACATGTACCCAGCAGGGGTCCCTGGCGCACAGACAGCCCCCCAGGGCCCAGCCGGACCCGCCGCCAGCCCAGCCTACTCCTCCTACCAGCCCACCCCCACCCAGGGCTATCAGGTAGGGTGAGGCTGCGCCCCTCCCCCAGAGGCCCGTGAGGTGCCTGCCCAGCCCTTCTCCCAGCTCCTCACACTCCTCACAGGCCTTCCCTCCACAGACGGTGCCCTCCCAGCCCCCGCAGCCTGCCGGCGTGGGCTACATGGGGAGCCAGGCGGTGTCCATGGGCTACCAGCCCTACAGCATGCAGGTGAGACCACACGGGGCATCCGACAGGCAGGTCCTTCTGATCCCCTCCCCCCCGACTGGGCTCCCCAGCTGGTCTTCCAAGTCAGAAACTCCCCCACTTGTCTGGTTACAGGGCTGCTTTCTCAGTGTCGGGGTTCCTTTCATTCTCCACAGAATCTCATGACCGCCCTCCCCAGCCAGGACGCATCTCTGCAGCCCCCGCCGCAGCCCTACATCTCGGGGCAGCAGCCCATGTACCAGCAGGTGAGCCCCTCCCAGGCCACCACCTGGGCCCCGGCCATCTGCGGGGTGCTGTCCTGGGAAGAGTCCAGCGGGAAGGCCACTCGGCCCGCAGACCCTGGGTGCACGCAGCGTCCTGGGCGGGGGGGGGGGGGGAGGAGCAACCCACGTTGACTTGAAGCTCAGCTCCGTAGGCACTGTCGGGATTCCGGGGTGGGCCCCGCTGGGGCGTGAAGCTCAGGGCCCATGACAAGTGGCGGGGGGGGCGCACCCTGGGCTGGAGGAGACCAGGGACAAGGCTGGGGTGGGGTGTTCTAGAGCAGCCAGTAGAGGGGGAGCTGGGCCTGGGGAGGAGCACCAATGGCCTCTCGTCCCCCAGATGGCACCTGCTGGCGGCCCCCCCCAGCAGCCTCCGCCCGTGGCCCAGCAGCCGCCCGCACAGGGGCTGCAGGTGCAGGGCAGTGAAGCCCAGCTCATCTCCTTCGACTGACCAGAACAGCGCGCTGCCCAGAGTAACACTACGTTCCCCGAGACCGCCGCCTCCATCTGACTAGCGTCCTGTCCCCTCCTCTGCTCTCCTCGCTCTCCCCTCCTCCATGTAGTGCCCCCGCCCCCAGCCCGCCTTTCTGTCCTCACCTGTGCTCACCCCTCGGGCTCCACCTCCTGTCCCTGAGTTGGCCTCCGACCTCCTTCCCCACGGCCGGGCCTTGGGTGGGAGGTGGGGGTGAGCCCCAGCCTGGATGTCAGGTCCCTTTGCCCCCCACTCCCGCAGGGGCCTATGGATGACTAGCGTGTGCCCCCAGAGCCCTCTAGCCCCTCCCCTCAGCTGTCAGCAGGGGCTCCTGGCCCCCACAGGAAGGGGGGCTAGTCTCCAGCTTCTCTGCTTCTGAGCTGTCATGTCGCCCAGTGCCCCCAGTTAGACAGAATGGATCGGCCATAATAAAGTCTCAACAACAAGTACCACGCGTCTGCTCAGGGAAAGGTGCTGGGCAGCTGGGCAGGGGTGTGTGGGCATCCCCGCAGGCCAGCCTGGCCCCGAGTCCTGGGACGGGCTCGCCCACGGCGCTGGTCCCACTGCAAGGCCAGTAGCTGTAGTTGGAGGAAAATGTTCCATGTTAGAGTCCGTCGCTGCATCCAGAACTCAAGGCCTGAGACGCCCAGACTCCTAGGTGACGGCGGCCTTGGCTCCTCCTGCGGGGCCGGGCTAGTGAACAGGCCCAGAGGCTCTCGCAGCGCAGGCCAAGGCAGGGCCAGGACGCGGAGGTGCGGGCGGAGGGGCAGCGCCTGTGTTTGACATCAAGTCCGCTCAGCGCCGGCTCCAGGCATCACCGTGGCGGCGGCGAGGACTCCGCCTGTGCCTCTGGCTGCATCTCAAGAGCAAAGCCCAGGCCCTTGGGGCAGGCGCTGCGGCCGGTGTTGGGAGCTGGGCCGGGAGGCGGGCAGGGCGCGCGGGGTCCGGGGTCCGGAGACGGAACCAGGGCTGATGCATCCTCTTCTCCTGGGACCCGCTAGCCCGCCGCCCCGGTTCCCTCTCGGGCTATCACAGCCCCAGCACACGCTGCCCGGGACGCGCGCTCGGTCCGCGGAGGGAGGCGTCCTCGCTCCCGGGGCGGCTGCACCGAAGGACAAAACATGCTCCTTCCCTCCCGCGCCGGCGGGAGAGGCGGCCGTGCCGGCCAGAGCGCAGCGAGCACTCCGCACGTGGTGGCCGCGGATGCCGAGCCAACGGCACGAGCCGAAAGCCGCGGTCGGCTGACGCGAGACTCCCGCAGGGGCCACTGCGCTGCTCCACACGGACGGGCACGCCCCCGATTCAGACCGAGCCCGCGCTCAGCCTCGGCCTCCACTGGCCTCCCTTGGCCCGGTCCCTTGTGGGTAATCTCGGCGAGCGAGAGGAAGCCAGCGCGAGGTGCGGCTAGAGCGTACGTCCCAACTCGTATGCTCGGCGGCCTTGGCAGCTAGAGCGTCCTCCGCAACTCGTATGCTTGGCGGCCCGGACAGCTAGAGCGTCCCTCTCAGCGCATATGCTCGGCGGCCCTGGCGGCTAGAGCGTCCTCGCCCAGCGCGTATGCTCGGCGGCCCCGGCGGCTAGAGCGTCCTCCCCAGCGCGTGTACTTGGCTGCTCTGGCAGCTAGAGCGTCCCTCCTCCGGGGAGCCTCGTGTGACCTTCCCGCCGGTGGAGCGATGCTGCCGGCGGCTGCTCGCCCCCTATGGGGGCCGTGTCTAGTGCTTAGGGGCGCCGCGCTCCGCTTCGCCAGGTACCGCGGGCTGCCGAGGGCCGGGCGGGCAGAGGGTAGTCCTCAGCCGGCCACCGATGGTTCAGGTCGGGGCAGCAGGCGGGACGTGGAGACACCACCCCCCCACTCCCGTGTGGGCCGCGGAGAGTGCCGGGGTGGCCTCAGATCACGAGACGGGTTCCGCCTTTGCCCGGGCCTCAGTTTCCCCCGCAGCCCAGTGACGTGTAGGACCCCCACCAGTGCATCCGGCGCTCCGGGTTCTGAAAGGCTTTGTGCAGCAAAGTGCATTTACGTGATTGCGTTACCCCGTGAGCTGCTACGGTTCATTCAAACCAGGAAGTTGTTAAGGGCAACATCCTGCAATAATAATGATGATAATAATAATAATAACGAGGGTTTCTAAGGCTTGTGAAGAATATAAAATATAAAGTAGCGGGGAAACCCCCTTGCTCTCGACGCGGAGCCTGGAGGCTGAGAACCCTGGGTTGGGACCAAGGGGCTAGACGTGAGCTCGTGGCATCCACCTGCCTGGACTGCCCGTCACCCGCCTGTGCCGGCTGACCGCTCTGTTTGCATGGGGTCTAGGCAACAGGTGCCGCGCGTCAGCACCGTGCGGCTGATGCGATGCAGCAGCCATCGGAGGGGAGAGGCCCTCGCCGGCGCACCCCTAGATAACGCCCCCAAGGAGTACCCCCCCAAGATCCAGCAGCTGGTCCAGGACATTGCCAGCCTCACGCTCCTGGAGATCTCAGACCTTAATGAGCTCCTGAAGGTATCGCCGGCCGGGCCTGGGCAGTGGGGTCTTGGGGCTTGTGTCTTGCTCCTGGTGTATGTTGGGGGGAGGGTTTGGTGAGTTGTGGAAAGTGTGCTCCCTGGGTGCAGGGATGTGCCGGGCTCGTCCCTGCGCGTGTGTGGGTGTGACCGCCAGCTTCTGAGACTGTCTCCTCTGTCCCTGCAGAAAACGCTCAAGATCCAGGAGGTGGGGCTCATGCCCATGGGGGGCTCGATGCCCGCTGCTGCCCCTGCCGCCACAGCCCCCGAGGTGAGCCAGGCGCTGGCCTGCGCAGAGACCTGTTTCTCTGGTGCCCGGTTCCCCGCTCCCCTCACGTCCTGAATTCTCTCTGTCCCTCACCTCTGTCCTGCGCCAGTCAACACGCCCCGCGCATCCGTGGGCTTCCAGCTGAGGCTCTGGTCAGCCTCCCTGGGGCTGAGGACGGGCAGGGCCCTGCCCACGGGGGACCTGTGTCCAGTGGGGACTGTTTCCAGGGGAGGGAAACAATGAGCCGATGGAAGGGAAAGGACAGGAGGAGGTTGGGTTGAATAGTAGGACTTGCTAAGTTCTGCGGGGCGTAGGGAAGAAGCTGGGGGGAGGGGCAGGGGACAGGTCGGGGGAAGGCCCCGAGGAGAGGAGCCTGAGGAGTGGAGGGGGACGGCAAGGCATTCCCGGCCCGCGGCCATGAGCGTGTCCAGGGCTGGAGCGGAGCGGGGAGGTGGGGGCAGCTCCGCGGGCTTGGGGGTCTGCGAGGAAACCAGCAGACTTGAAGCCGCACACTAACTTGCGGGGTTTTGTTGTTGCTTTTGTGTGTGTGTGTGCGTGTATGTGTGTGTGTGTATGTGCGTGTGCGTGTGTGTGTGTATGTGCGTGTGCGTGTGTGTGTGTATGTGCGTGTGCGTGTGCGCGTGTGCGTGTGTGTGTGTGAGCGTGTGCGCGCGTGTGTGTATGTGTGCGTGTGTGTGTGCGTGTGTGTGTGCGTGTGTGTGTACGTGTGTGTGCGTGCGTGTGTGTGTGCGTGTGTGTGTGTATGTGTGTGTGTGTGTGTGTGTGTGTGTATGTGTGCGTGTGCGCGTGTGCGTGCGTGTGCGTATGTGTGCGTGCGTGTGTGCGTGTGTGTATGTGCGTGTGTGTATGTGCGTGTGTGTGCGTGTGTGTATGTGTGCGTGTGTGTATGTGTGTGTGTATGTGTGCGTGTGTGTGTGCGCGTGTGTATGTGTGTATGCGTGTGTATGTGTGTGCGTGTGTGTGTGTGTGCGTGTGTATGTGTGCGTGTGTGTGTGTGCGTCTGTGTGTGTGTGTGTGCGTGTGTATGTGTGTGCGTGTGTGTGTGCGCGCGTGTGTGTGCGTGTGCGTGTGCATGTGCGTGTGCGTGTGTATGTGTGCGTGTGTGCGTGTGCGTGTGTATGTGTGCGTGTGTGTGTGCGTGTGTATGTGTGCGTGTGTGCGTGTGTGCGTGCGTGTGTGCGTGTGTGTGTGTGTGTGTATGTGTGCGTGTGTGTGTGCGTGTGTGCGTGTGTGTGTGTGTGTGTATGTGTGCGTGTGTGCGTGTGTGTGTGCGTGTGTGCGTGTGTGTGTGCGTGTGTGTGTGTGTGTGTGTGTGCGCGTGTGTTTCAATGTTTATTTTTTAAAATCTCCAATTACCCCCAAGTAGAAATAATCACACCCTCACCGGCCTTAGAAATAACTAAGGTTTTGCCACATGTGTGTCTCCTTCCCTGAAGCGGAAGGCAGGTTTCCGGCCTGTCCTCTCCTGGGGCCCTGCACACCCCGCTCGGACAGCACCGGCAGCCTGGCGCCATTTGCACAGCAGAGGGCATTGGCCTTGACTCCGACCCCAACTCTTCCCACCTCAGGAGCTCCGCCACCCCCGCGGCCGCTTGGCGAAGGCGGGGGCTGAGCTGGTGGCGTTGGAGCTGGGACACGGCTCTGGCTTGGCCGGGGCTGGAACGGCGCTGCTGCTCTATCATGTCGCTTCACCCACAGAGCACTTCTGGGGTTGCTCTTCCCTGTCTCACAAGAGAATGAGTTTGGGGGCCGGGGAGGGAGGCAGTCATCACAGCCTCTGGAGAGCTGGGAAGGGTTCTGGGTGGTGGAACCCAGTCTGACCGAGGAGTGGACGAGGTGGGGGAGGCGCCGAGTGGGAGGGGCGGCCGGCCGGCGTCTCTCCTGCCAGAATCGCGGGGACCCGCAACCCAGGAGCAGAGGTGCTTGCTCCCCTCGTCCTCCCTCACCCAGCCCCCCCCCCTCCCCAGGCGGTGGAGGAAGAAGACGTCCCCAAGCAAAAGGAGCAGACACACTTCACCGTCCGCCTGACCGAGGCGAAGCCAGTGGACAAAGTGAAGCTGATCAAGGAGATCAAGAACTACGTCCAGGGCATCAACCTCGTGCAGGTGAGTGCGGGGCCCCTGCGGGCGGGCTGGGTGCGGGAGCCGGGCGGCGTCCGGCGTCTGACTCAGCCCTCGGCTCTCCGCAGGCGAAGAAGCTGGTGGAGTCGCTGCCCCAGGAAATCAAAGCCAACGTCGCAAAGGCCGAGGCGGAGAAGATCAAGGCGGCGCTGGAGGCGGTGGGCGGCACCGTGGTCCTGGAGTAGGCTCCCCGAGAACTGTGGACAGGGGTCCCTGGGACCCCGGGAGAGGCCCGGCCGCCCCGCCCAGCACCCAGGCTCAGCTGACCGGCACCTCAGAGCAGAAGGGCACACCTACCCACCACTGCGCGGCAGCCGGGCCCTGGATCAGGCATGGACCTACCGAGCGGGCAGGGGGCAGCGGGCAGCGCTGCCTGTGGGCACCCGGCCTGACTGGACCGCCCCCGGGTTTACCACGCGCCCCCTGGTGGCCGCTGAGAAAATACATGGTTTGGGCCATGCACGCTGCCTCCGCTGCTTCCACTGCTTCTGTGTCCTGGGCAGCGGGAGGGACTCTGCAGGTGATCAGCAGCCTTAACCGTCCTGCCCGGGCCGGCAGCAGCATGGCTGGTGCCCGACCTTCACCCAGGAGCTGGGTGTGCAGCTCCCGCCCCGGCCGGCAGGGGTGAGGCTGTGCCCCAGGGCCTTGGGCCAGAGCAGGAAGGAGGGAGCGGGAGGGGGGCTGCAGTGTGCCGGGATCCCCCCAGCTTTGCCTGTTGGAAGGATGACCTGCAAGTTGTGTGGGACCAGAGGGGGCGCTGTGTCCAGGAGTCGGCCTCTGGTGGGCAGCTCCTGGGTGGGCGAGCCCAGCGGTTCCCAAGCCCCGGGGCTGGCCCCCGCACCTGCACCTCCCCCACCTGCACCTCCCGTGTGTGCTCCCCCTGGACCTCGTCGGTCTAAGGAGGCAGGAAGGCTGCCCCCTGACCCACAGAGCTGCCCCGCCCGCTGCAGGGTTAATGATTCTCCATCAGCAGATCTCTGGGTGCGCCTCCCCCACCCCCCCCAAGTGGCTGCTGGGCCACCTGGGGCCGGGCATGGCCTGCTGAGCTGCCTGCCTTGGGGGCGGTGGGGGGGGTTTGGGGAGGAAGTGGGCTGAGCTCGGACCCTTGTCTGCTTTCCCAGGGAGTCAGGGGCACAGCTGGGGTGATGGGGCCTCTGCCTCATCCCGTGGTCGCTACTCAGAGGGAGTGACCCTGCCTCCGGGCCCTCGAGCCAAGTGCCTTCTGTGCGCCAGGCGTGGCCGGGACCTCGTCTGCTTGGTGCTCTGCACCCACTCACAGTCAGGGCCCTGGGGGGTCCGGCTCCCCCCGGATGTGCTGCAGCCTGCAGGTGGCCCAGACAGTGTCAGACCTGGGGACCCCGGTGGCCTGTGCCCCAGGGATGGCCCTGGTCCTGGGAGGGGGATCTGTGGGTCCCGAGTTCCCCGCTGGTGCCCACACAGCACCTGACAAGACCCCATCGGATCCCAGGAGGAATTGGCACTCCTGCTCTCTGCCCAGCCTGACGAGAAGGTCACGGGACACGGCTGAGAGGGAGCTGGAGCTGACTCGTGCCTCCTGCCCCCACCGACCTCCCTTTCCAGGGAGCCTGGTGTCTGCCAGGCCACCCACGTGGCTCCGTCCTCCCTGCTGGGCTTCAGGCTCCGGGAGAAAGTGCAGACGCCCCGGAACAGACCCCGGGCCCCACCCGGGAGCCCGGCCTGGCCGGCGGCCCTGGCCTCGGACGTGCCTGTCTGCCCGGCAGCTCCGGGCATGTGGCCAGGCTGGGCTCCGTGTGACCCCTGCGGCGTCCTCGGTCCCTGCGCAGTGTCCGTGCATTTCCCACCTCCCGGGTTCTGACCCGGCTTTGCCAGGAACCACATTTCAGACGCTGCTCTTGGCATTTTTATTCTTAAAGTGTCCAGGCTGCTGAGCCTCCCGCCAGCCCCTCCCAATTTGAGGACGGTCCCCAGCGTGAGTGCTGCCAGCGGGGCCCAGTCCAGCCCTCACTCCCTTCGGGCCTGGCCCCGTGCTGCCTGGGGGACCCCGGAGGGTTCAGAGACCCCTGCTCATCAGCTTCCCCCTGGGGCTGATCCCAACAGAATGAGGCAGGTGTGGGGGCAGGGAGTGGGCTGGGGCACCTCACCCCCGGGGACACCTGCCAGGGACCACGCCTCCTGCCTCCTGGCCGCTTCGTCCTGGTTTTCTGTTTGCTAGAAATTGATTTAGAGAGAAACCCTGACTTCCGCCCACCTGTGCCTTCACTGGCCGGGCCTGTCGGTGCCCTGGCCGGTCGGGGAGGACACTGACCGCGCGCCCAGGCCGGGCAGCTCTGGCTGTGACCTCAGAGCCTGTGCCTCACCGAGAGTCACTGGCTTCCTGGTGGGACCCCCCCCCCCCTGCCGTTTCCTCCCGGGAATTCCTGCCACCCTCCTCCCCCGGAGAGCCCCTGGGTGGTGCTTTTGCCTAGTTTGCATCTGACATCTTTTAAAAAAGATCCACACCCCAGGACATGCTGAGCGAGAGGACGGGAAAGGGAAGCACGGATGTGAGAACCCTGGATGCGCTGCCTTCCACATGCGCCCTGACCCTGACCCGGACCGGGAATCAAACCAGCAACCCTCCGGGCACAGGAACCGGCTGGGCCAGCTGAGCCCCTCCAGGCCCGTGGACATCAATCCCTCCCCCTTCAGATCAGACAGCTGCCCCGGTGCCAACGCCCCGCCCCCCGCCCCCTGGATCCCAGCATTTCCGGGCAGGACGCCTGCTCTTCACTGCCCAGCGATGACCTCAGGGTCAGAGGCCGGGTGGGGGCTCCGGAAGACCTGGCTCCGGTTAAACGGATGAATAGATGGCGGGTTTGCTCACATCCTGGAGACCGGCTGGTGCCGAGGCCATGAGGCCAGGCTCTGCGGGTTCAGGGGACCAGGAGCGGTTTCCCCGGTGCTCCTCCCCCTTCTCCCTGGGGCTGGGGGCTGCAGTGGCCGAGCCGCAGGTCCTGCCCTGGGGGAGGGGTCTGGCTGTGCCCCCCTGAGATCGGAGGCTGCCCGGCAGAGAACGCCTGGGCCCCCAAGATCCTGCCTGGAAGTGGCCCTGGGGACGCGGCTCCCCTCTGGGCTGGGGGCCCGCCGGCACTTCCTGCCGCCGGCTGCGGGCGGAGGAGCGTGGGAGCCGACGGGCAGGGGCAGGCGCCCCGCTGCCGGTCGCCCGGGTCGGTTCCCAGGACTCCAGCCCGGGGCGGCCTGGTGGGAGGGAGGCCTGAGGCCGGACGTGGCTGGGAAGGCCGGGCTGAGGCGGGGTCTGGGCTCGGACTTGCCTTTCGCCCCTAGTTCTACTGTAACCGCAGGCCGGTCCCCGGGGGTTCGCTGCTTCTGGCAACTGCACGTGTCCGGGGAGGACCCCACCCTGCGGGGCGGGTGCTCGCGGAGGTGGGGGCTGGCAGAGCCGCGTGCCCCAGGCGTGGGGGGTCCGCGCGGCCTGCAGAGCCGGGCAGTGGAATCCGCGGCTCCGCCTCCCGGCCTTGCGACCGCGGCCCCTTTAAGGCAGGAGGGGCGTGGTCTCGTCGGCCCCGCCCCGGATGCGGTCTCGCCCCGCGCCGCGCGGGCGTATTGGCTGCGCCGGGCGCGGGTGGCGGACGCGCTTTGAACCCGGCGCTGGGGCGGCGCGGCCGGTCCGGGTCGGGCTCGGGGTCCGGGCCGGGTCGGGTCGGGTCGGGTCGGGCCGGGCAGCCGGCGCAGAGACGGGCATGGCGGCCGAGACGCGCGTGTCGCGCTGGTACTTCGGGGGCCTGGCCTCGTCCGGGGCCGCCTGCTGCACGCACCCGCTGGACCTGCTCAAGGTGAGGGCGGCGGGCTCCGCGCCACCCGGGCTCCCGCACCCGCGGGCACCGGCCGGCTGGCCTGGCCCCGAGGACCGCGGCCCACGGGCTCGCTGCCCCGCCCGCAGACGCCGCCGGGAGCGGGAGGGAGGGCGGCCCCAGGCCTGGCCCCGGGGGGTGGGCGCCGGGTGCCCCGGCTCCTGGAGGCCTGTCCCTCCCGGCCCGGCACTTCGCTACCTGTGACCTCGGCAGCCACCTGGCTCCTCCGAGGACGTCGTCCGGCCCGACGACAGTTGAGGGGCGGTTCCCGCGGACCCGGGGCGCGGATCCAGCTGCCCCCCGCGCGGCGGGGCCGGCACAGCGGAGGGAGGGGGAGGAGGGAGGTGGCCGCTCCCCCCTGGCCTGGTGGGTGCCTGGCAGCCTCGGGCGCCGCGCGCACACGGGTCCTGCCCGCTGATGGGACCGAACAAGATAAAACTTCCTTGTCTCCGGGGCCGGCCAAGCCCTGTCTCACCACAAGGAACAAAGGAGAAAGGGCTGCCCAGGGAGCTGGCACTGTGTCACGTGGGGCCCGTGGGCAAGGGGCAGCCACCGGCCACCCCTGCCCTCCCCCCCCAGCTGTCTGTGTCCACGTGGCCTGTGCCGGCTGACCGGGCACCCCCAGGCGCCCCTGCCTGTGGGCATGCTTGCAGGAGCCCTTCTCCTGAGGGAGGGCATTGCCTCTCTAATGAGTAAAAGTGCCACCTGATGCATCCCAAGGGCGAGAGCCAGGGGAGCGGGGCCGGGGGCAGGGGCTGGGGGCCGGGGGCCGGGGGCTGGGGGTGGGGGGACAGGCCTCCAGGAGCCGGGGCTGAAGCTGGTATCCCGGCTCCCGGGCCGGAGGCCTGGCTGAGCCTGGGGGGTGCGCTGACCAGCAGAGGGCACGGCAGTGAGCAGGAGGTGCACCTGGCTTCCCTCCCTGGCCTCTGCTGGTTTGCTCTCTGGGTGCCTCGCAGGTCCCCAGCCCCACCTCAGGGGGCCCGAGGGTCAGGCTCTGACCGGGAGCAGGCACAGCCTCCAGGGGCTGCAGAGCCCTCCCAGCCTGGGCTGGCCTAGCCCCCTGCCCATTGTCCAAGGCCCCTTTGGGCGTCACTGCCCCTGGCTTTGCCCCCGTCCCCCCCACCCCGTCCCCGGGTGCTGTTTTGCTGCCAGGATGAGTCAGGGGGGCAGGTGGCCACAGGAGCCCGGCTCCCCTCTGCCCAGGAGCGTGTGGCCTGTGCGGGGGTGGGGGCCGCGTGGAGGAGGCCCGGCCAGGGTTTTACCTCTCAGCATGGTCACTGGGGAAATTGTTTTAAAGCTCCTGGATCTTTCTGTCTCATGTCCTGACTTGATCTTCAGCCTCTTCTTGCCTGGGCGGGAGCTGCTGCCCGCGTGGCTGTCCTGACCGCAGGCCCAGTGCCCACTGTCCTGCCCAGCTTGGCTCGGGCAGCAGGAGGACGCGGCTTGTGTCCCTGAGCTGGGCACAGCCCTCTCCATCCCCACCTGTGCTGCTCCCCTGCCCGAGGCCCCGGGAGGAGCCTGAAGGGGGGGGGGGGTGTATCCACTGAGTTCCTTCATCCTCACAGGACAATGAGAGAAACTGAGGCACAGGCCAGTGACCTGCCCACGCCGGCCCCTCAGGGGGTGACCGCCTGAGGCGGCCTTTCCCTCCTGCCCTGCCCAGGCCCCACCTGCCTCTCCCAGTCCCCATGCTTCTGGGTCCCCATAATTTTGTCCCCTTCGAAGTGAGTGAGGCTGAACAGCGGGGCTCTGGAGTCGCCCTGCTGGGTCCTGCCTCCGTTTCCTCATCTGTAAAACGGGGCGGCTGATCCCCACCCACAGCAGGTGCCCAGAGGACTCTCGCGGGCCTGGTGGGTGCACCCGTCCCCTGTATTGTCACTTGTAAGCAGTAGGTTGGTGGTGGGCATGGCATGTGTTCCAGCACCACCCCCTGGCTGGGTGCCCTCAGGAGGCCCTTTGCTGCCCTGAGCCTGTTTCCTGTCTCTAAAGGGGGAGGTGGCAGCACTTGGCCACAGGGGCGTGGGCGAGGGCGGCAGCCGCTCACCAGTGTGTCCCTGCCCCCAGGTGCACCTGCAGACGCAGCAGGAGGTGAGGATGCGCATGACGGGCATGGCGCTGCAGGTGGTGCGCTCCGACGGCGTGCTGGCGCTCTACAACGGCCTGAGCGCCTCGCTGTGCCGACAGGTGCCTCCCGCGGTCCCGGTCCCAGCGCCCACGTGCCGAGCAGCCCAGGCGGGCAGAGGGGGGGCTGGCTCTGACGTGGCTGTGCCTCCTACCCACCGTGGGTGCCCATGCCCATCGAAGCCACTCTCTCCCTTTTGAGGCTGCTCAGGAGGAAGGAACCCCAGGGCTGGGAGCTGGCCGCCGGGGTGGGCGCAGGGCGGGCGGTGTGGGGTGTGCTGCTCCCACCCTCACAGCCGGAAACGGCCACTTACAGATGGGGAAACCGAGGCCTGGCTTCTCGTCCCTGTGGTCCGGGTGATGCCCGTGCACCCAGCCAGCCGGTGGGGGGGTGGTCCATGTCGTGCTGCCCTGCCCCGCCCCTCCCCCTGCACGCTCTGAGCCGGCCCCTCCCCCCAGATGACCTACTCCCTGACTCGGTTCGCCATCTACGAGACCGTGCGGGACCGAGTGGCCAAGGGCAGCGAGGGGCCCCTGCCCTTCTACAAGAAGGTGCTGTTGGGCGCCATCAGCGGTGAGTGGGGGCGGGGCTGAGAGGGGCCGCGGGGCAGCAGGGACACGGCCGGTCACGTGCTGGGTCTGGTCTGTTGCCAGGTTGCGTCGGAGGCTTCGTGGGGACTCCCGCCGACATGGTCAACGTCAGGTCAGTGCCCCCAAGGTCAGGGTCTGCTGTCCCCTGACGGGCCGGGCGAGCCTGTGGGGCGAGCGGGGAGCCGCCCCCTGAGCCGCGTCCTTGTTTCAGGATGCAGAACGACGTGAAGCTGCCCCCCAGCCAGCGCCGGAAGTGAGTCGGGCTCTGCCCTCGGGCGCGGTGCCGGGCGCGGTGCAGGGCGCGGTGCGGGGCGCACTGGGACCGGGCGCCGGCGGCTTTGGGAACCGCCTGAGGCTTCCCTGGGGAGGGTCTGGGACCCGGGCGGGTGGCGGGCGGCTGGTCACGTTTCCTCGGAGGGTCGCCTAGAAGCCCGAGTTGGGCTTTTCACGGGTCGGGAGCTGGGTTTTTAATGATGAAAGCACCGTTTTCCGTGACGTCTAAGGCGCTGTCACTGAGCCTGTTTGTGGACAGACACCCCGGTGAACCCGTCACGGGCGTCAGTTCAGGGGGACGGGGGCTCCAAGCCAGCCCGCTGTGCACCCTCCGACCGGGTGACAGGGCCGGGAGGGGCAGGCAGGGCGCCCTGTCCTGTCCTGGTATCAGCCGGGCCTGTGCCCAGGTGTGCTCCTGTGGGTCTCTGGGATCTTGGGGCCGAGGTCCCCGAGGGGGGAGGCTGCTCTGAGCTCCGGAACAGCCCCGGCCCTTGGCTTCTGCGAGGGTCTCGGGGCTTGTCCTGGGGAACCCCCTCCCCACCCCCCAGGGAGCCTCACGTGGGCCTGTTCTATGTCCCGGCAGCTACGCCCACGCCCTGGACGGCCTGTACCGTGTGGCCCGTGAAGGTGAGGAGCAGGCCCTGGCGGGGCAGGGGCCGGGCAGGGGCCGGGCAGCCCCAGCTGGGAGCCCAGAGCCCGAGGAGCAGAGGGGAAGGCGCATCGTCCAGAGCTGGGCAGCCTGGTGGATGCGGCCGGTGCCCACCTTCTCCTCCCTCCGCAGAGGGTCTGAGGAAGCTGTTCTCGGGTGCAACCATGGCCTCCAGTCGGGGGATGCTGGTCACTGTGGGCCAGGTAGGCCTTCTACGGGGAAGAGGGGCTCGGGGGAGCCTCCGGGGGTCCCTGCCCTGCGTACACCCCACAGAGACCACAGAGGAAGGTGGTGGCCACAGGTGGGCACTGGGAAGTGGGCACAGGCAGGTCGGGTGTATGGTCTTGGGCAGGCCCCTCCCTGCCTGGTCTCACCTGTCCAGCAGCCCCAGTACATGAGGTGACTGCCAGCAGGCGCTAGTTGATCCGGGGGGTGTCCCTCTGGGCCCCGTCGGCGCTCCCAGGAGCCGGGTCAGCCGGGCCAGCCGGGCCCTGACCTCCCTGCACCCACAGTTGTCCTGCTACGATCAGGCCAAGCAGCTGGTCCTGGGCACGGGGTACCTGTCGGACGGCATCTTCACACACTTCATCGCCAGCTTCATCGCCGTGAGTGCCAGGCGGGGCGGGGGCGCTGGATGCCCCCCTCAGACTGGGGGTGCCAGGCTGGGAGAGGGGCACCCCGGCCCAGGCTAGAGTGGTCAGTGCCCTCTGCAGCCCTGGGTCGCCTCCCAGGCCTGGGCAGGCCTGTGGGGGTTGAGGGACTCCCAGGCATCATACGTGTCAGGCCCGTTGGTGACGTGCCCCCCACCCCCACCCCAGGGCGGGTGTGCCACGGTCCTGTGCCAGCCCCTGGACGTGCTGAAAACTCGCCTGATGAATTCCAAGGGCGAGTACCAGGTGAGCGGGTCCTGGGGGTCCCTGCCCTGCGGCTGCCAGGCTCTGGCCCTGGGGTGGCCAAGAGCTGTTCTCTCCCCACGATGGGTCCCTCCCAGCCGCCTCCAAGCAGCCCTGGCCCCGTGTGTCCCTGAGTCAGTCTCTGATATACTAACTGGCAGGCGCCCGGTGCCCACCCAGTGAGCACGACCTGGGCTTCACGGTGCCCTGATGTGCCCACGGCGCCTTCTGTGTCTTCATGCGCCTGTGGCCCTGCCCCTGTTCTCCCCACCCCACTCGGTGCCCGACAGCCAGCCTGCTGCTGGCACCCTGGGCCCCCCCACCCCCGCCCGCCCTCAGGGCTCTGGTTCTGCCGCATCAGCAGTCAGCCGGCAGCGGCCGGGCGGCTGTGACCTTTTGGCTCACACGTCCCATGTCTGAACGTCGGGCTGTGCACTGGCCTGCGGCCCGGCTGTGGGAGGGGTTGTGCTCCGTGTGGAAGGGGCGCAGCTCCATCGGCCTCACTCGTCCCTCAGGGCGTGCTGCACTGCACCATGGAGACGGCGAAGCTGGGGCCGCTGGCCTTCTACAAGGTTCGGGGAGGGTGCGTGGGTGGCACGGTGGTGGGGGAGGGGTGGTGCCGGGGGTCAGGGGCGCACAGTGGGTGGGGGCTGGGGTCCCCTAGCTTTCACTTCGCCCCCCTCTCCCCCCCAGGGCCTCGTGCCTGCCGGCATCCGCCTCATGCCGCACACCGTGCTCACGTTCGTCTTCCTGGAGCAGCTTCGCAAGCACTTTGGCGTCAAAGTGCCGTCCTGACGGGGCGTGGAGCGGCCGGCCTGCCCGCTCCTTCCCGGGGCCACGCGGCCGGCGCTGCCCTGAGCCCGCATCGGCCACCAAGCTCGGCCGCCCCCTCCCCGGCTGGACCGCCCGGCCTCCTGCCCGGTCAGAGCTCCTTCCAGCAGCGTGGCCCCACCCCGGTGGCCCCTGTAGCTTCGCCTCCCCTCACCCGCCCCCACTCCCTGCCCTGCGCACGGACCACACGCCGAGGGAGGCGTCCAGGCCCCGGTTCCCTCCCCCAGCAGGCAGTTAGCACCGGAGGTGGGTGCGCTGGGCTGTCCGGTTTTCCAGGGTCCCTGCCCCTCTTCTGGCCTGAGGGTTCTTTCACGGAGCAGCTCCTGGGCCCTCAGCACCGTCCGCAGCTCCCTCAGGGCAGTGGCTGCTGCACCTTTGTGGGGGGCAGGGGGGCGGCCTCCATGATGCTCACAGGTAGCTGAGCCCAGCGGACCACAGAGCCAGGTGCGGGCCCTTGTCTTCCCACACCAGCCGACCCCCGCTGCTCCAACAGTTAGTTTGCCAAAACTCGGCGCCCGGAGGCCACTGCTGTCCCTGGGCTGAGCCGTGTCCCTCACTGGCCGCACCGAGCCTCCCCCTCCCGCGCCCCAGGCAGAGGGGGCTGTGGGCTCCTCGGGGCCTCCCTGCAGACGGTGCCCCAAGACCCCGCAGCTGATCAGCCAGAACCCGCCGGCTCTGCTGCCAGCACAGCCTCTTCTCCCCAAATGGGCCGGCTTCATCTCTCTGCTCCCGCCTCAGGGCGGTGCCCCCAGCAGGGACGGCAATAAAGGACAGTGAGCTGTCCCTGGTTTGTGGGTCCCTGTGTCCAGGCCGCCCGCTGGTCTGTGGCCACCTTGCTGTCCGAGGGCAAGAGGGCTCCCTGCACCCTCCCAGGAGGGCTGGGCTCACGGGGGGCCAGAGCGGAAGCCCAGCCCTGCCTGGTGCCTTGAGGCCTGTGGGCTGAGGGATTGGGGTGTGGGTGAGGGGTTGGGGGTGTGGGTGAGGGGTTGGGGGTGTGGGTGGGGGGTGGGGGGTGTGGGGGAAGGGTTGGGGTGTGGGTGAGGGGTTGGGGTGTGGATGAGGGGTTGGGGGTGTGGGTGAAGGGTTGGGGTGTGGGTGAGGGGTTGGGGTGTGGGTGAGGGATTGGTGTGGGGGAGGGATTGGGGTGTGGGTGAGGGGTGAGGGGTGTGGGTGAGGGTGAGGGGTTGGGGTGTGGGTGAGGGTGAGGGGTTGGGGTGTGGGTGAGGGTGAGGGGTTGGGGTGTGGGATGGCAGCCCTAAACCAGCATGGGGCGTGGGTATGTGTGCGAGCTGAGAGGTCTGGTCGGTGCAGCGCTCCCAGGTCCCACTCACGTGGACCCCACAGGACCCTGCCCAGAGGCACCTGGAACGGGAGACCCCTTAGCTGAGCTGGTGGCCCTCCCCTTCGCTGTGGGAGGTGCCCGAGTCCGAGCCGGGCTCCTGGACACTGGGTGCTGGTCCAGCAAGCCCAGGGCTGGGGAGAGCCTGGACCGGAGGCCCTCAGGCTCCGGAGGCGGGGTGGGGGAGCTGAGCACTGCCCCGGATAGAGACCAGCAGGCCAGGAGGTCTGGGCAGCCCAGCCCGCTCAGACCTCAGCGCCCCAACCCCAGTCGGCGCATCGAGCAGAAAAGTCGGATTGTAGACGGTGGCGATGGTTGCACAGCTGTGACCACGTTGAAAACCGAGGAACCTCAGTGAGGCTGCTGTTAGAACCAGCCGCCCGCACCCACCTCCCACCCAGCCCCCGCGATGAGCACCCAGGCCCTCCGCACCCCTGGAGTACTTGGGAGCAAACCCTGAAGTCACGTCAGTTTTTGGTGGTGGTTTCTTTTTGTTTTTGGTTAATCCTCAACCGAGGATATTTTTCCATTGATTTTTAGGGCGAATGGAAGAGAGGGAAAGACAGAAGCATTGATGTGAGAGAAACACATCTATTGGTTGCCTCCTGCACGGGCCCCCACCAGGGCCAGGGAGGAGCCTGCAACTGAGGTACATGCCCTTGACCAGAATCGAACCCGGGATCCTTTGGCCCGCAGGCCGGCGCTTCATCCACTGAGCCACACTGGCTCGGGCTGGAAGTCAGGTCATTCATAGGGAAATACTTCGTGTCTGTGAAAGCCTGAGGGATGCGACCACAGCAGCCTCTGGTCAGTCCTCCGGCCTCAGGGCCGCCTGGGTCTCCTTCAGCTGCTTCGACTTGGAGCACCAGCCTGGCACCGACTCACCTGCGTGCCGATGTGCCCTGGGCAGCGGGCAGTTGGCATCTCACCAGCCTCCTCCCAGCCTGGCCCCCATGATGCCACGCCTGCTGGGCCAGGACGGAGGGAGAAAGTGCCCCGTCTGGTTGGGCGGTTTGGCAGGGACGGGCCTGGCCGGGGCCCAGTGCAGGGCAGAGAGCAGAGGGTGGGGTAGATGGGACAAAGTTTCCAGGGCACAGAGGCGGGCGTGGGCAGAGCTCCCCGGGGCCTCCTGGCACAGAGCACCCAGCACAGCAGAAAGGCTGGAGCAGGGCTGGGCACGCCCCCCCCCCCCCCCCGCCCCACCCCGGGGAGGTTTTGGTTCAGGGCCCACAGCCCGAATTCCTGGGGTCAGCACCAGTCGAGTGTGAGGGAGCCCGGGCCGCCCCGCCCTCGGTGGGTCCCGCTGTGCCCGCCTTGGGTCCTCTGGCCCCCGGAGGGCGGGGGCGCGGGAGGGAATCGAAAATGCACACTCAGGAGAGCAAGCCCCGCCTTTCCTGTCCACCCAGGCCTTTTCCTTAAAGAAAGACTCTGGTTTACAAAAAGCTGCACAAAGGCCCTGGCCGGTGTGGCTCAGGATAGAGCTTCGGCCTTCGGACTGAAGGGTCCCGGGTTCAATTCCAGTAAAGGGCACAGGCCCAGGTTGCAGGCTCGATCCCCAGTGGGGGACGTGCAGGAGGCAGCCGATCCGTGATTCTCATTGATGTTTCTCTCTCCCTCTCCCTTCCTCTCTGACATCAATGAAAATATTTTTTTAAAATGTCAGCGAGGGCACCAGGCAGATTCAGTGGGAAAGCCAGGCTTTGCTTATTTTTAAAATATATTTTATTGAAGTCAGAGAGGAGGGGGGAGAGAGAGAGAGAGAGATATCAATGATGAGAGGGAGTCACCGTTCGGCTGCCTCTTGCGGGCCCCACATTGGGGACCGGGAATCGAACCGAACCCTGACCTCCTGGTTCATAGGTCAACGCTCAGCCACTGAGCCACGCCGGCCGGGCTGGACGCAGGGTTTTCAACAAACGGCGCCGGAGGCCGAGCAGTCACATGCACAAGGCGACTTTGGACCCTTCCTGCACTCGCAGACGTTAACACCAAGCGATCCCAGAGCCAAAGGGCAGAGCTCACACGACGACACGTAGACGTGGGCAAAACCCGGGAGGGAACAAGCAGAGCCCTGCACTCAGTTCGGGAGGAGGGAACGCGCCCTCGGCCCATCCCATCCTCACACTCGCCCCGTTCCCACGCCAGGGTCCAGGCCCTGTCCGGGGTGCTAGGCATCTGGAGTGAGGCACGGGCTCTGCTTGTCCTGTTTGTGAGGTCACCCCGCCTCCCACGGGTGGAGGGGCTCTGGGGGGAGCTGCTCTGCTCCCCAGACTCCGGGCTTCCTGCCTGCCTGGTGTCCCACAGGAAGTGGGGGTTCCACAGGAAGTGCCTCGGCGAGGTGGGCCCGCACCGGCAGGCCCTGTGCGAGGCGGACCTGTCCTGGGGCTCCAGGACGAGACTGGTGTTTGCCGGCCGTCAGCGCTGCGGCCACAGGAACACACCGGGCCGATGCCCGACGTAATGCCTCCCCGGGGTGAACCCTCAAGGAGGTCGTAGCCCGGAATCGGACCCTGGCCTCCTCGCGCTTCCATACCCCTTACACCCTCTGCTGCTGCTCTTTTCTCCTTGGTTAATCCTCACCCCAGGACGCTTTTCCATTGATGTTTCGAGAGTGGAAGCGGGGAGAGAGAGACATCCACGGGAGGGAGACGCCGATTGGTGCCTCACCAGGGCCAGGGATGGTGCCTGCAACTGGCATGTGCCCTTGGCCGGAATCGGACCCTGGACCCCAGTCTGCAGGGCAACACTGTCCACTGAGCCAAACTCGCCAGGGCTAGCCATGCATTTTTAAAAAGAAGAAAAAGTCACCCCTGCCCTGGTCAGTGGCTCACTTGGTTGAGCGCCATCCTGTGCACCAAGAGGTTGCCAGTCGGGGCACATGCCCGGATTGTGGGCTCGATCCCTAGAAGGGGGCACCCAGCAAACCAATGGTGTTCTCCCACTGATGTCTCTCTCGCCCTCTCCCTTCCACTCTGAAATCAATAAAAATATTTTTTTAAAAAGGCGAAATCCTAACAACGACCATGAGCGCCACCGCTCACCATCTATGGCCCCTGACCCTGACCCTGACCCCCTGACCCCAGCATGAACCCTGACCCCGGCACTGACCCCAAGGGTGGCCCCCCGCCCCCGCCCCCGGGGTCCATCCTACCGCCTCTCACAGGGCGTGTCTTCCCGGCTCCTCCTCCGTCTCCCAAACCCAGGAACTGACCCTCCCCACCCAGACCCAGTTGAGGATGGAGAGGCCTGGGTGGGGGTGACCACCTGGGACCCGCAGACACAGCAGAACCTGTCACTCCCCGCGCGGCCGCTGGGGGGCAGCCGGGCGACGCTGACCGCGGGTGAGGGGGCGTGGCCGGCGGGGCGTGGCCCTGGAAGGGGGCGAGGGGGCGGGGCCCGGGAAGGGGGCGGGGCCCGGGAAGGGGGCGGCGGCCGGGCCGGACTCGGAGTGGAAGGCGCGGCAGAGGGGGACCTGGCGGCCCGTTTTCCGGGGTTTGGCCGCGACAATTCGAACTGGACAACTCAGGCCCAGATCCGGTCCGAGCCGCCCTCCCGGCGGAGGAGGCAGCAGGGCCCGAGGGAGGGGGGCCGCCGGGCGGGACCAGGGCGCAGGCTGCGGCGGCGGGGCCCCCACCCTGAGGGCTCCCCGAACTGGAGGCGCCCGGCCGACCTCGACCTGCCCTGCGCTCCTGGGAGCGGGGCGCTCAGGGGCGATGCGCGTTGGAGCCGCAGGGGCGGGCGGGTCCGAGTGGCCCGCGCGGCTGGGAAGGAGGAAGGGCGAGTCCCGGCCGCGGCCGCGCGACCAGCCCGTCCAGCCGGGAGTGTCTGCCCCGCGGCCCCGCTGGGGGGCCTGGGGACCCCGCAGACCGCAGCCCCTGGCTGCCTCTGTGCCTGACGGGGTGGCCGCGGTGCAGGTGGGACATGGCGGCTGGAGGGAGCGGGCTCTGCAGAGGAAGCAGCCTGGGGGCGCTGGACGCAGGGTGCAGCGTGTGTCCCCCAAGGGCTCTGCACCCCCACTTCCTTCTCTGACCCCGGTGCCCCCTGCATGTGACGGAGCCCTTCCTCACCCTCCAGAGGCCACTGGGTGCAGCCTCCTCTCCCAGGGGGGGTCCTGGGGAACCCGGGACCAGGCTGGCCCAGGCCCCCGTGTCCCTCGAGGCCTGGCCGCTGTGGGCCCTGAGGCCGCCCCCGGGAGACGCACCCTCAGGTGGGCCTGCACCCCCCCCGCCCCGCTCCCATCCGCCACCCTCCGCGCTCGGAGCTGGGATTCGGAGGCCTCGCGGCCAGAAGCAGCCGCCGGGATGGGACACGTTCCAGACCTGGACGCGCTGGCCCCGCGCCCACAGCCCGCCCGTCCATGACTCTCACCTTTGATGTTTCTCTCTCCATCTCCCTTCCTCTCTCTGAAATCTATAAAAATATAGTTTTAAAAAATGGTTTTCTTGCCCTAGCCCAGTGGTCGGCAAACTCATTAGCCAACAAGCCAAATAGCAACAGGACAACGACTGAAATTCCTTTTGAGAGCCAAATTTTTAAAACTGAAACTATACAGGTAGGTACATTGTTATTAACTTCATTAGGGTCCTCCTAAGGCGTAGGAAGAGCCACACTCAAGGGGCCAAAGAGCCGCATGTGCCTCGGGAGCTGCAGTTTGCCGACCACGGCCCTGGCCGGTGTGGCTCAGCGGATAGAGTGTTGGCCTGCGGACTGAAGGGTCCTGGGTTCAGTTCCAGCCAAGGGCACAGGCCTGGGTTGCAGGCTCTCCTCCCAGTAGGGGGCGTGCAGGAGGCAGCCGATCAATGATTCTCATCATTGATGTTTCTATCTCTCTCTCCCTCTCTAAAATCAATAAAAGTATATTTTTAAAAATGGTTTTATTGTGGTAAAATGTAATAATCATATAACGATATTAATACATCATGAATCTGAGTGCGGGCACTTCAGACCCTGCGTGTGCATCGAGGTCCGCGGACCCTCCCCTCAGGAAGGCGGACCCCAGGGCGAGGCGTTCCGGCAGGTGCGGGGCGGGTGGGCTGCTCGCGGGGCGGCGGCAGGTGTCAGGCAGCTGGGCCGTGGCTGGGAGCCCGCGTGCCCGCCCTCAGCTCAGGGGCATGAAGCCCGTTCACACTGTCGTGCAGCCGTCACCAACGCCATCTCCAGCACTTCTCACTTCCTTTCTGTTTTATAAATAGTGAGGGTTTTGCTCTAGTCTGGCTCCTTTGGCTCAGTGGATAGAGCGTTGGCCTTCCCACCGAGGGTCCCGGGTTCGAGTCCGGTCAAGGGCGCGGACCTCAGTTGGGTTGCCGGCTCCTCCGTGGCCTGGGCGCTGGTCGGTGCACGTGCAGGAGGCAACCCATCCATGTGTTTCTCTCACATCGATGGTCCTGTCTCTCTCCCTTCCACTCAAAAAGTCAGTGGAAAAATATCCTCGGGTGAGGATAAAAAAATAGGGTATTTTTGTTTTTAATGTTTGTTTTTTAAAAAATATATTTTATTGATTTTTTACAGAGAGGAAGGGAGAGGGATAGAGAGCTAGAAACATCTATGAGAGAGAAGCATCGATCAGCTGCCTTCTGCACACCCCGCACTGGGGATGTGTCCACAACCAAGGTACATGCCCCTGACCGGAATTGAACCTGGGACCCTTCAGTCCGCAGGCCGACGCTCTATCCACTGAGCCAGACTGGTCAGAGCTTAATTTTTTTTTTAATTGATTTTAGAGAGAGAGGAAGGGAGAGGGAGACAGAAACATCAATGATGAGAGAGAATCATGGACCGGCTGCCTCCTGCACGCCCCCCACTGGGGATGGAGCCCACAACCCGGGCCTGTGCCCTGACCAGGAATCGAACCCTGGCCTCCTGGTTCATAGGTCGATGCTCAACCACTGAGCCACGCCGGCCGGTGAGAACTTCCTCATTTTCTTCAACTGAAGCTCTGTCCCATGCGACACTGACCCCTGCCCTGGCACTCCCGCCTGCAGCGTCGACCGGACAGAGGGACATGCCTCTGACGCAGGGTCCGGCCGAGGCGATGTTTCCGCGATCAGGCTCAGGGAGGACGGTGGCCGCCATCCTGCTCGGCCCGAGGAAGCAGCGAGCGGCCAGCAGGGACGAGGCCTGAGACAGCCAGGGCTGAGCCGGGCAGGGGCCTCCAGGGGCCTCGAGATGCTGCAGCCCCAGCTCACACCTGACCCAGATTCCTGACCCGCAGGAGCCACAGGAACCTGAGGGGATAAGTGCTGGCTGTTGGGAGCGGACACATTTGGGGTAATTTGCTCTGCAGCCGTGGGTGGCTGATGACCTCGGCGAGGACACCGTGTCCAGCTCCTGCCGTTAGGGCTCCCCGAGGCCATCGGCGCCTGCCCCGTGAGCACCCCACCTTAGCATCACCCTACAGACACGCAGGGACCTCGGCTTTGCAGGACCTGCCCTGAGGGAGACGGTCTTCCTATGGACGCCACCCACTGTGCCCCCCACCCCCGTCCCTGGGCCCACAGGGAGCTGGTCAGCAGCCGGTTCTCTGATCCCACAGGAGAGACGTCCGGCCCTGCCAGCGCCCCCCACCCCCCACCCCTGGGCCTGTCACCTCCTCTCTCCACACTATTATTATTATTGTTATTATTTTAATTGATTTCAGAGAGGAAGGGGGAGAGAGAGCTAGAAACATCAATGATGAGAGAAGATCATGGACCAGCTGCCTCCTGCATGGCCCACACTGGGGATCGAGCCTGCAACCCGGGCCTGTGCCCCGACTGGGAATTGAACCGTGACCTCCTGGCTCATAGGTGGACGCTCAACCCCTGAGCCCTGCTGGCCGGGCCCAATGGCCTCGTGTGGCCTTAAGCCCCTCGGTAGAGACCGTCCCTCCAAATACGGACCCTCCTGAGCTGCTGGGGGTAGGGCTTCATCGCGAATTTGGGGACACAGTCCAGCCCGGAACAGGGACCTTCCGTGTCTCCTCTCTCCCCCCGAGTAGCCCCCCGTCCCCTGGGAAGGGCGCTGGGCCCTGGCCTGGTCTCGCCGGCGCCTCTCGCCCCGAGCCATCAGCAGACCCACCAGCAAGGTCGTTAGGCTCTGGGGAGCCGCGTTCAGGCCGATTGAATCAGCCCACTTAGAGGGACCGCGGAGACGGCAGAGAGAGGGCCCCGGGCTGCAGCCGTGGATGGTACAGGCTCGGGTCAATGACAAACATGGGGCTGGGGGTGGACAGCACTGGCCTGGGCCCGGTGGGCAGGGGCCGGAGGAGGGAGCAGGTGAGCCAAGGCCCATCCGCGAGGTCAGGCCTGGGCTGGAGCAGAACTAGCCAGGCCCGGGGGCGGGGGGTGGGGGGCATCGAGCCCTGACCGGGAATCAAATCCTGACCTCCTGGTTCCTAGGTCGACACTCAACCCTGAGCCACGCCGAGCGGGTGAGGCCCTCTTATCAGTAGAAGGAAATGCTTGTGTTCTACGCCAAGAAAAGCTGGAGAAACTCACCAAAAGGAATGAGTGGGCGCAGCAAGGAGCCGTGGGCAGGACCAACTGGGTGCCCCCGCACTGTGTGTGGGCACCGGCTCTGCGGCCTCCTCTTCGGCTGCCCCGACGGGCCCTCCCCACCAGGTCCCTCCCCCTGGGTCTGCCCGCGCCGCCCAGTCTGGCCCCCTCTCTCTACTACTTACTGTCGTCTGGGCCCCCAAGAGCACGAGGGTGGGGGTGTGGTCCTCCTGGGGGCGGGCAGTGCCAGCTGCAGGCAGGCCGCACAGGGACTGGGCAGACGCAGGCAGAGGCAGGTACCCCCCCGCCCCCGCTGGCTCCGGGCACCCATGCCCGCAGCTCCGAGGCCGCCCCACAGGCCCCCCGGGTTCCCGGCGGGCGGGCGCCTCCTTCCCCGGCCCCGCACGGCTCTGGGAAGGCCCAGCCCCTCCGTTCCCATCTCCGCTCTGTTTATTTCTTATGAATTCAGTTATGTAAATAGAGGTGGCCCAGTCCAGGGGGAACCCCCGCCCCATCTGTCCCCTCTCGAGCCACCCAGCGCCTGCCCGGCTGCTGGGCCTGTGCCCGGCCAGAGACTCCTGGGAATAAGGGCCGGGGAGGCCGGGCATCTCTGAGGGTCACACGGGAGGGGCACCCCACCTGACATCACAGCCTCCTGGGGGTGTCCAGGCCTGTGTCTTAGGGAGAGGGGCAGAGAGAGGAGGGGCCGAGGGAGGAAGGCAGGTCTGGGCACAGGCGGAGGCCCTCCTGCCCGCCCCTGCGTTTGCACAGGCCCTTCTGCCGGCCGAGCCGCCCTCTGACCTTTGCTCTCTGACCTTTGCCGCTGACCTCTGCCTCTGGCCGGCACCTGAACTGAAACAGAAAGGCCGCCCTGGGGGCAGGGCTCCGGTGCACTGGTAAGAAGGGGGGTCTGGCGGGCACCCCCAGAGCGCCCCTCACCTGGGCTCCAGGCCTGGCTGGCACAGGTGGGCTAAGGCCCCTGCCAGCATCTGTGGGGGCTGGAGGTGGGGCCCCGGGGGAGACCATGGCTTCCAGTGCCCCCAAAACTGAAGTCGAGAAGGGCCTGGGGACCCTGGGGACCAAGGACGGGGGGGGGGGGGGGGGGCGCCCAGGTGACCGGAGGCGGTTGACAGAGAGGCCAAGGGGTCCCAGGAAACAGGCGGCCTGGGCTGAGCCGGGTGTCGGGCGGGGGCCGGGGGTGCAGGGGGGGCGCAGCCGGGGGGGGGCGCGCGAGCAGCCCGGGTGGGGTCTGGGCACTGGGGGCGCCTGGGGAGCAGGTGGACAGTGAGGGCAGTGGAGGGAGGGGCCCCTGGAAGCCACGGCAGTGGGAGAACTTTCTAGAAGGAGCGGCCACGTCCCGTCCTGAATGCTGACAGCCCAGGAAAGATGGGGCCCCACAGTGTGTGGGGGGGGCACCCTGAGGTGATGGCGCTGGGGGCCTCGGGGAGGAGAGGGGGTGCCCGAGGGTCTGCAGGCACAAGGCTGGGGGTGCAGCTGTGTGCGGGGGGGGGGGGGGGGGGGGACTTGGCGCAGCCGGGGGAGGGGGGGCAGTGGCGCTGGAGGGGTTAACGGAGGGGACCTGGGCCCTGAGAGGGGTTAAGGGGCACCCGGCCCCCCTTCCCGGCCCCCCTTCCCCCCTTCCCCACCCATCCGCCTGCTCTGCGCCCAGGAGCCGCGGGGGTAAGTGGGGAGTCGGTCCTTCCAGCAAATCAGCCCACACCCCGCACCCCCACCCCCACCCCCACCCCCACCCCCACCTGTCCTTCCGGGCGACCGCCTCTGCCTGGGAGGGACCCGCCGCTCGGAGTCCGCGAGGCCGGGCCGGGGGCCGGGGGGCCGGCCCGGGGTGTCGCTGGGAGGAGCGGGACGCGGACCCTCGGCTGCCCCCCCGCCCCCCTCCGCGCCGCCGCCTCCACCGCCCCCAGCGTCGCCGCCGGAAAGTTTGCGCGCGGCTGGCGCGGGGCGCGGGGCGCGGGGCGCGGGCGCGGAGCCGGCGGGAGCGGGGAGCGGGGAGCGCGGACCGGACCGGACCGAGCGCGGTGAGCACGGGGCCCGAGGGGACGTCCGGGGGCGGCAGAATCGGGGCTCGGAACCGGCCCACGGGGGCCCGGGCTGCGCCCTCCTCTCCGGGAAGCGCGGGGCGGGCGGGGGGTGCGCGCCGCCAGGTGCCCGCCCGGTCCCCCCCCCCGCCGCTCGGTTACTCCCTCCGCTCCCTCCCCCCACGGCAGCCCCGTGAGACACCCCCAGGCCGCGTCCTCGGGCCGGGCCTCCCCGCTCCAAGCCCTGCCCCCCAGGAAGGTCCCAGCAGCACCCCAGCTCCGGGAGGGGTTGTCTCGGGATGGGGGGCGAGGGGCCAGCACCCCGGAAGCCCAGGCTGTCACTGTGACCCGCTCCCCCCTCCCCTCCCGCCCCCCCACCCCCAGCCCAACCCACTGACCCCGCAGGTCTGGGCGCCCGCATCCACCGCAGGCTGAGGCCGGCCAGGCTGGGGGTGAGGGTGCAGGGGTGAGGGTGCAGGGGTGAGGGTGCAGGGGGAGCTGTGCCTGCCGCCCTCAGGGCCCGGGTGAAGGACAGGGAACCAGGCTTTGTCAACAGGCCTGGCCCCTGGTGCACCTCGGCCACCACCTCCGGCCACTTGATCCGGTTCCACAAACACCCTCCCCCCACACCCCACACACACCTCTGCACCTCAGAGGCTGGGAGGCCTCAACCCCACCCTCCATCCTGGGGGACCTGCCCGTCTCATAATGGCCACCCACCCAGCTGGGGTCCCTCCCCCCCATCCCTGCCCTGAAACTGGTGGGACACTGGCCAAGCTGTGATTGTTGGGGAGTGAGTGGCGCCTTCTGCAGGGCGCGTGCCAGCTGGCAGGTGGGGGAACCCGGGGTGGGGCTGAGAAAGAGGGGAGAGCCCCCATCCCTGTCCGCTCGAGCCGCACCCGTCCTGAGCTGACATTTATGGGGCACAGTCCTGGTCCCTGGCTGGTCACCTCCACCCCCTGCTCAGCTGGGGGGTCAATAGTAGAAGCAGGGGGCCCTGAGCACCCCTACCTGCAGCCCCACCTCCCGGGCTCAGGCCTCGTTCATCCCACAGCCCCGACCTGTGCTGGGAGGGTCGGGGGATGGGGGGGCGGGGGGGCGGGGGACCCTTGCTGGGGGGACGGGGGTTGGGGGGGGCCTGGCCAGGACGCTCTGCCAGCCCTCAGGGGGCAGAGCTCACTGACTCCTGAGGAGGCGACACCCCATCCACAAGTGGGGAACCTGGGGCTCTGAGGAGTTAAGTCCTTCATCCTCGGTCCCGGGACCAGCACTGGGCGCCTCCCGTGGAGCCAGCAGGGACCCCGGGGCCTCAGCTCTGTGCAGGGGAAGGGGCTCCCGCCCCACCTCACCCCTAATCAGACGAGGGTCTGGACTTGCCTTGCCCCCCCCATAAACGGACAGAGGACCTCCTCCTTCTGCCCCTTGTCCCGCCCCCCCCCCCCCCCGTCAGGCACCGCGGGGTCCCCCACAGCCTCTTGGACCTGAGCCGAGGCCTGTGACCTGGGGGTCTGGTCCCTGAGCCCCTGCCAGACCGGGGGTGGGAGTGGGGGACATGGAGAGCCGCATGGAGGAGCCGGAGGGACAGGGAAGTGGCCCAGGCAGCCCCTCCCTCTCCCCCTCCCCCTGAGTCCTGCCTCTCTCTGGGGTCCGGGGGTAAGTTAGCACCTGCAGAAGGTAGGCCACCACCCGCCTGGGCGCCCCAGGCCCCGCCCACCTCCCCCAGGGCCCGGGGCGCCCAGGAGCACTGTCCCCCCACCGCCCCAAGCTGGCTCTCGGGCTGTGCTTCCTGGGAGCTCCTCGCTGGCTGTCAGCCCCCCCCCCCAGGGGCAGGGCCTCTGGACGGAACAGCTTATCGGGCAGTGTCCTTCCTCCGTGGGCCCAGCATCTCGCCGTGCGCTTCGCCCCGCCAGCCCGTCACCCCCCTCCCTGCGGAGCCTCTAGCTGCTCAGGACACCCTGCACCCCAGCCCTCCTCGCCTGCAGCCGGTAGGACAGGGAGAGGCTGCTCCTAGGGGCGCCCCCCCACTCCCCCCCACTCCCACCCAACCGCCAGCTCAGAGCTGGGGCGGCGAGGGGCCGGGCGGCGAGGGGCCGTCGGAATCAGGGGAGAAGGAACATTTGCGACCTCCTGACCTCGGGGCTGAGGACACGGGTCTGCCTCCTTCCCTGCCAAGGGCACCCCTCAGACCGTGGCTCCCCCACCCGCAGCCCTGAGCGCGGAGCCTCACCTGTGCAGGGACGGGGACGGGAACCAGCCGCCTGGGAGGCCTCCCCAGGCCTGGCCGGCAGCCGGGCCCACGCTGGGTCAGGAGCCCCAAGCAGGCTGGGAGCCGGTGCCCGCTCAGGTCACTCAGCTCTCCCCTCACGGTGGCATCTCAGGGCCCCATTAGGGGGCGGGGGGGCGCGTCCCAGGGAGGCCCCTGGTGAAACTCCCACGGGACCAGCTGGACCCGTGGGCGGGGCTGCAGGCCCTGCACCGCCCGAGGGAGGCGCCCCGGCTGCCCCGTGGGAGTTGGCGGCTCTGGAAGCCTGAGGGGAGGATTTATGGGGCTGCGGCTGCCCCAGAACTCCGCTCAGACCGCTGCAGCCCGCGACCAGGCCCCGGGGCGCCCCCGCCCGCAGGCCCCACAGGGCAGGGGTCCTGCGTCTGGGCCCAGCAGCCGGCGGCGCGTGGACAGCGACCACCTGAGAAGGTGCGGGTGCTCCTGGCCGGTCGCCTGCTGCTCCCGCGCTGGGGGTGTCGTGGCCCGCCCCTGCCCGCTGGCCTTTCCCAGGAGCTAAGAATAGGCAGGAGGCGGGGGGCAGGGGGGCTGCCTGGGCGCCACCCCCCTCCCCCTCAGCTTCAGCCGGCAGGCTGATGGCTGCCACCGCGGGAGGGGAGGGCCGGCGCTGGGGCCACCGGAACCCCCGTCCCCCTGGAGGCGGGCGGCCCCCAGGACCTGGCAGGACCTATTGGCCAAGAGCGCTGCTTCCCCCCAGCTCCCGCCTCATCAGTGGGCCCCGGAGGCTCAGGGGGGGCCTTGAGGGGAGCAGGACACCCCGTGGCCAAGACAGGACCCAGCTGAGCCTCCTCGCGGCGAGCCTCTCCCCAGGCCCCGCTGCCTGACCCCCCTGCAGCCCCGGAGCGCACGCTAAAGGACCCTCTGTCCCCGCTTTGCAGCCCCAGGCAGATGTGGGGGGCGGCAGCCCGGAGGCATGCCCCCCACCCGGCCACGCCCACCCCCCTTCCTGCTGCTGCTGCTGCTGCTGGCCTGCCAGGTGAGCGCGTTGCCCTCGGGCTCCCACCTCCGGGCTGGCCCTCCCCTCGCTGACCCAGCCGCTCCGCCCACCCTCCCTGCCCAGCTGCAGGCCCCCTGTGCGCAGATGATGGACTCCGTGTTCGAGAAGTGGAAGCTCTATGGGGACCAGTGTCTGTACAACCTGAGCCTGCTGCCGCCCCCCACGGGTGAGCCCCACGGGTGGGCCCCTGCCTTCTTCCCAGGCAGCATTTCCTGGGCTCTTAGGGGAAGGCTCGGCACAGGTGAGGAGACCGAGCCACGGAGAGGCCCCAGGAGCAGGAAAAAGAGGCGGTGGACTGCCTCCGCACTGGGTGCTCCGTGCCCCCTGCTGCTGGGCGCCCCGTGGGCTTAGAGGTCACAGGAGGCGGCTGAGACAGGTGGGCAGACCTCACAAGCCCGGGGATGGGGGGCCAGGCTGGGATGGGGTCAGTCCTGGACGGTCCTGGAGGCCCCGGGGTGCAGAGAGGCAGGAGCAGGAGGGCTGCCCGCAGGGTTGGTGCTGGGCCCAGGAAGAGAGCCAACAAAATTGGGGTTCAGTCCTCAGAGCGGGAGGCACTTTTAAGAAGGGAACCAGGAAGAGGGGGGCCCCAGGTAGGTTGGGGGCAAGTTGGGGGAAATGCAGAGTGTCCCAGGGGAGGCAGGCGGTCAGAGGCCTGGGAGGCGGGAGCAGAGGACGGTTCTCAGCGGAACCCGCCCGCCCCGCAGAGCTGGTCTGCAACAGAACCTTCGACAAGTACTCCTGCTGGCCCGACACGCCCCCCAACACCACGGCCAGCATCGCCTGCCCCTGGTACCTGCCCTGGTACCACAAAGGTAACTGCAGAGGCAGGGGGGTGGGGGCGGCCTCCGGGCTGCGCTGACCATCGTGTCCCCCCCACCCTCACAGTTCAGCACCGGTTCGTCTACAAGACATGCGGGCCGGATGGGCAGTGGCTGAGGGGGCCGCAGGGGCAGTCGCTGAGAAACGCCTCCCAGTGCCGGATGGACAAGGAGGAGCTTGAGGTGCAGGTCAGCCCGCGGCCAGCGAAGGGGGCGCGGGGCGGGCGCGGGCCCCCCCTCCTGCCTGAGCAGCCCTGTGATTTGCAGGAGGCGGAAGCCAAGCTGCTGGTGGGGTCCAAGGTGATGTACACGGTGGGGTACTGCCTCTCGCTGGGGGCGCTGCTCCTGGCCCTGGCCATCCTGCTGGGCCTCAGGTACGGCCGCCAGGAGGGCGGGAGGGGCGCGGCGGGCAGGATGCGGGCGGGCACCGACTCCCGTCCCCACAGGAAGCTGCACTGCACCCGCAACTACATCCACGTGAACCTGTTCGCCTCCTTCATGCTCAAGGCCGGCTCCGTGCTGGTCATCGACCTGCTGCTCAAGACCCGCTACAGCCAGGAGTTCGGGGACCACGTCCGCGTGCGGGGCTGGATGAGCGCTGAGGTGAGTGCCCGCTGTGCCCCGGCCGGGCGGCAGGCGCGGGTGGGGGGGCGGGGGTCCGGCTCACGCACGGCTCTGCCCCAGGCGCTGGCCGGCTGCCGGGTGGCCGCGGTGTTCATGCAGTATGGCATCGTGGCCAACGCCTGCTGGCTGCTGGTGGAGGGCCTGTACCTGCACCGCCTGCTGCGCCTCTACGCCGGCCCCGGCCCCGAGAGGAGCGTCTTCGCCTTCTACCTGGGCATCGGCTGGGGTGAGTGGGCCGCCGTGGCGGGGATGCGGGTGGGGGGCAGGCGGCGGGAGCTTGGACCGCAGCTGCCCCCCTCCCCCCGCAGGCGCCCCCATGCTGTTCGTCATCCCCTGGGCTGTGGTGAAGTGTGTGTTCGAGAACATCCAGTGAGTAGGAGCTGCTCCGTGAGGACAGCGGCCGGGCTCCCCTCTCCGGGTGCTGGCAGTGCCCGCGGGGCGGCAGCCAGTTCTGGGGGGCAGGGGGAGGGTATCGCTGGCCTGAGGCCATTGGGGGTGAGCACACCTGGAGCCTGGGATGGAGGTCATGCGTGATCATCTCCTTTCTTTCTCGAGTCACTGATCAGATCCACGGGGAATGGGGGGGCGGGGCGGGGGGCGGGGGGCTGACCGGTGTGAGCGGCCGCCCTGCAGGTGCTGGACCAGCCACGGCAACATGGGCTTCTGGTGGATCCTGCGCTTCCCCGTCTTCCTGGCCACTTTGGTGAGGAGATGGCGTGCCGGCGGCTCCTCAGGGCGGGGGCCGTGGGGTTGGCCTCCCCGTGGGTCGGTGGCGGACGGCGGCCAGGAAGGCAGACAGCATCCTGCCTGGGTGGACCGGGAGGGAGGCCCGGCACGCAGCCAGGACACTGGCTGGCGCCCTGGCCTGGGGCTGGGCTGCCCGTCTTGGCCGAGTGCCCTCCAGCCCCAGGGCCGCCCTGAGCCATGCCCTCCGCGTGCAGATCAACTGCTGCATTTTCATCCGCATCCTGCACATCCTCGTGGCCAAGCTGCGGGCCCATCAGATGCACCACACGGACTACAAACTCCGGTGGGTGCGGGCGGGCGGGCGGGCGGCGGGGGGGGGGGGGGGACGCCCAGGGCCCGTGCTCAGGCCCCGCCCCCACAGGCTGGCCAAGTCCACGCTGACCCTCATCCCCCTGCTGGGGGTCCACGAAGTGGTGTTCGCCTTTGTGACGGACGAGCAGGCCCACGGCACCCTGCGCTTCGTCAAGCTCTTCTTCGACCTCTTCCTCAGCTCCTTCCAGGTGCGCGCCCCCCCAGCCGCCCGCCCCCCTCCCCCGGGCCGCGCTGACCACCCCCTCTCCGCAGGGCCTGCTGGTGGCTGTCCTCTACTGTTTCCTCAACAAGGAGGTGGGTGAGGGTCTGGGACCGGCCTGGGGTGCGGGGAGAGAGCCCGGGCGCCCGGCCTTCATGCCGACCTGCGTTTGCCCCGCGGCAGCCACGGCCCGGGTGCCAGCCGTCCCCAGCCCCTGCGTCCAGGTGGCAAAGCCCATCCTGCTCGCAGCCGGGTGCCAGGCGGCCTTCAGGGCCAGAGGCGGGAAGCCGGTGGGACTTGGCGGCACCCGGCCCGGCCCACCTGTCGGCTCCCCAGGTGCAGATGGAGCTGCTGAAGAGCTGGCACCGCTGGCACCTGGGCGAGTCGCTGCGGGGGGAGCGCCAGGGCAGCGGCCACCCGGCCCTGGCCCGGTCCACCAGCGGGGCCCCCACCGAGAAGCTGCTGCTGTCCGGGGCCTGCGACAGCAACGGGGGCAGCCACGGCCCCTCCCCCTCCGGGGAGCCCCACACGGCCGGCCGCCGCCCGGGGTGGGCCCAGAGCGCCCTGTGAGGCCCGAGCCCCGGGGCTGGACTCAGGAATGAGAGGCCACCGCGAACAATTCAGAACAAAACCCAGCGTGGCCGGGGTGTAGCCAGAGCGGCCCCCTGTCCCCGGGGCTCACTGCAGTGGCCTGAGGGCGGGCCTCCCCTCCCCTGCCCTCCCCACACCGGCTCTGTGCCCAGTGGGCCCGAGGGGGGAGTTGGGGGGGGGGAGCTCTCGTGAGTGCATGTCTGTGTGTCCCGTGTGTGTGAGTCTGTGGAGGAATGTGTGTCCTCCAACAATAAAGAGCTTGCACAGTGGTCCTCTTCCCACCCCCTGGGCTGGTGCTGCCCTCTGGGACCCCCCACTTTACAGATGGACTGGATGGAGCTGGACCCCGATGGGACCGAGTGTGGTGGTGGCTGGCAGCGCCCCGGCTGCCCCATGGAGCAGGTCCCGGCTGCCACCTCTCGCCAGCGCAGGCGGCCTCAGCCACCCCAGGCCGAGGGGATAGTCCCCCATTAGCTTTGGCCCCCAGGGGTCACCATTTGCCAGGAGAGGGACATGATGGGGGGCGATGGCCCAGGGAGGCCACCTTCATCCCACCCCTCCTGCCCCATGGACACATGGCCGGGGCTGCACTCGGGTCAGTGGGGACGTTGCCGCACAACCTGGGCCTGGAGTGTTCCGCTCGCCTCTGCCTCATCCAGGCTCCGGCCACCTGAGCAGCAAGCAGGGCACGCAGCAGGTGAAGTGGGGGGACAGGGGACCCCAACTGAACTGGTCCGAGTGAGGTGACAGCACAGCGTCCGCGGCCTCTGCAAGGCCACCCGGTCCTCCCCGTCAGGAGCGGCCGTCGGTGGGCGGACACCTGCTGGGCAGGCGGGGGACTGACCCCAGGACGGAGCTGAGTGCTGGCGGACGACCAGGCGCCCGGGGTGGGCAGGGCCGCGGCACCTGAGGTCCGAGCGTGCCTGGCACAGCCTCTGATGGAGAGGCTGGAGGCGAGGGCGGGAGGGGCCCCCAGGGCTGTGGTCACCCCTCCGGGCAGCAGAGCTGAGGGCCTGGTGGACGTGTGTCTGGAGGGGGCGCCATCAGAGGAGGAGGGGGCGGCTGGAGCAGAGCTCGCAGCTCTTGGAGCCACTGGGCGGCTGCTGGGCCTGGGGGAGGGGTGCCACGGCGGGCAGCCACGTGGGCTGGAGCTGCTCAGGCACAGCCGGGCTAATGGGAGCAAATGAGAGGACAGGAGGCTCCCAGGAAAGGTAAATAGAATTACTGCCGCCAGGCACAGGGCCTCCTGGGGGGCTGTACCCCAGCCGCCCACGCCGAGGCCGGAGGAGGGGGGGAGAAGGGGGGAGGGGGTTAGGAGGCTAATTAGCGGAGAGTCCTGTGCCCCGTGCTTAGTGGGGCTACACCTCGCAGGACCCGAGGCCGTGCCAGCCGAGAGCAGCGGAGGCTGGAGGCACCTGACTAGGCGTCAGGCCACCTCATGCCCAGACCCCCGAGGCCCCGAGTCTCTTGGAGACCCTGCCCCCGGGGCACCCGCCAGCCCTCGGCGCCCGGGAGCCCGTGTGGCCCCAGCTGGCACAGGGAAGACACAGCCTCCTTCACGGCGGCTGAGCTCAGGGTCAGTGACCGCCTGGGGGTGCGTACTCACCCAGGGGCCTCCTGCTGCCCCCCCATCCCGAGTCCCTCTGCCCTTGTCCTCCTTTACCCTGTCCCGTCCCCAGGGGAACCAGAGCGGCCAGAGGAGTCGGGCAGAGTGGAGGCCTGGCCGGGCTGGGCTTGCCCAGCCAGTAAACCCCGGTTCTGAGTGGGCAGCCCTGCAGGCGGGGGGGGGGAGGGGGCCAGGAAGGGCCCCCCTTTCTCACTCAGGGCCCCGCGCACCCCAGCATCACTCCAGCGGGAGAAAAAGGCCCAGGCCCTCTGCCCCTTCCTCTACCACCTGCACCCAGTCCCTCTCTCGGCGCCCAAAGAGCAGGGGTCCCTCCCAGCCTGTGCACGTGTGCGTGTGCGTGTGCGTGTGCGTGTGTGCGCATATGTGTGTTACAAAGAGTGTGGAGACCAGGAAGGGGAAAGCATGGACTTCGATAAACAGAGGGCGGGGGTGGGGGTCCCTGGGCCCCGAGCAGGGCAGAGGCTCCCGGGAGGCACCTCGACAGGCCCCAGTGACCGACCGCACTGGGAGGAGACTGGGATGACGGGAGAGCGCGGCCTCGCTGGTACTAGTACGTAGGAAACAGCAAATGAAAAAGAAGGCAATTAATAACGAAGGAAAACGAAAAGTTGGGCAGGAAAGAAAAAATAATCACAATTTACCACATGTCTCGGCGCTGAGTACAAACACAGACATCATGGTGTAAATACTCCCCGCCCTGGGAGTCATGGGAGAACACAGCACCGCTACGCGGGCGGGGGAGGGGCTGGTGCTGTGGGGGGAGGGGCGCACGACGGGAACACCCAGAAACAGTGGCTCGTGTCTGCCCCTTGGGGTGGGGGGTGGAGGCTGAGGCGGCAGGTCCACTCGGAGCTCCTGGGCCTCAGACACCTGGGCAGCCCTCGGCCCGCCCTCCCCACCTGCTCTCCAGGGCTCAGTCCCTTTTCTGCTCCCTCCTCCGCTCCTGGGATGCCCAGTAGTCAGGCCCAACTCTCCTCCCTTCTTGTCAGTCTTTAAAAATCAATATTCAAAAAATAAGAATCAATACCCAGATGCCTCCACCTGCAGCCTGGACCCTCCTGAATCCCACGCCCCACACACTGTTCACATGGACTCCTCCCTCCACGGTTTGCTGGACGCCCTCCTAGCAGGTCCCTGCTTCTCCGCGACCCGCGGCCCCGCTCAGCACAGGGTGGAGCGGATATCTGACCTCGTCTCCTACGAACCCCACGCCCACCCCACGGAGCCTCACATCCCACCCGTTCACAGAAACGTAGGAGAGGGAGTGGCCTGTTACCACCACACGCGGGGACCCGCCAAACCCAGACGGGAAGTGCCACCAAGTGTGTGTGTGGGGGCTGGTGGTGACGGGGGGTTAGTCCATGAAGGAGGGAAAGACAACACGGGCGGGCGCCGGGGACGCGGACTGGGTGGGTGCCCACAGCTCGGGGGCAGTGTCCACTCGACGAACAGCTGATGGAGGCAAAGCCAAGTCCGAATAAGGCTGGGCGCTCACAGGCCACACGCGTCCTCTACTGAGACTGACTGGGTAGGAATCTGCTGGGGGTGCCAGGCGGCCAGAGCAGCCACTGGGGGAGGACCAGGACGTGGCAGTGCTCACCCATTAGGGGAACCCCCAGACGGGATGTCTGGGCCCCACATGGGACGGAGGGCCCTGGAGTACGGGTGTGCTGTAAGGGGGGCTCCAGGCCCAGTGATTGGGCCTCCATGGGCTGGGCCCCCTCCCCTCCCCGATGCCCCCCTCCCCTGCCCCAGAGCCCAGCTCTGCCTCCAGGGCCACAGAGCTCCCAGCCGCCCAGCGCGTGGCCTGTGAGACCCGCTCCCAGCTCCCATTGGTGGAGACACCAGCCCGCGGGCCTCCAGCTCACCGAGACGCCGAGTTGGGGCAGTGGCAGTGAGGCCTGGAGGGGTGCCCCGTGGCCACCCACACAGAGAGGGGTGCAGAGGCCCAGCGGAAGCACCACTAGTGAGTGAGGCCACGGACAGTGCTGTGGGCAGGAGGCGAAGCCAGGGCCAGTGGCCGAGGGAGCTGGGGTCGATGTCCCCCCTCCCAGCCCCACAGGACGGATGACCCAGGGGCACATGGAGTCAAAATCTGGGCGATGTTTACCAAACACAGCCAGGTGCTAGCCACTCCCATGTGCTGCTGGGCCTCCCACTCCTGGGGAGAGGGCTTTGGACCCTAACAGCCCACCCCCCACTTCACAGAGGACACACAAGCGGGAGGCGGTGACACGCCAGGGCTCACAGCTTCCGCCGCCACCAGCTGCTGCCCAGGAGCCCTCGCCCCCGGGTTGTGCCGCTGTCCGAAGGGGACCAGCAGTGGCAGGGGCACCGCACTGGGCAGCCCCGGGAGGTGGGCACCACTGTCCACCGGAGGAGACTCAGCACCTCCTCAGGGGTGACCTGCGGCAAAGGCTGCTGGGCTCCCGCCCGTCCCTCCCCAGCGGGACCCCTGCTGGCCATCCAGGGCGGCTGGGGCAGGGCCCGGTTCCCCTGTCCTGGGTCCAGGTCATGCAGGTCGCAGGATGTGATGTCCGGTGCTCTCAGCCTCTGGCTGCAGCCCCCTGGACCCCGCCCACCCCAGGCACACACCCTTCCGGCCCCAGACGGCGGGCAGCTCAGCGACCCAGCCCAGCCCCCGGCATACAACCCTCCCAGGCTGGGAGCAGAGGCCGCGGGTGACAGGAGCTCGGCTCAGCGCCCACGGGCAGCACCCTCGGTAGCTGTTTACTGCACGGACGTCCTTCCTGCAGTCTGGCGCTGGGGAACCACCCCCAGAAGACACCTCCCAGAGCCACCTGTGGGGCCACTCGTGCCCCCAAATACTCGCTGGGAAGAGATGTTCCCAAAGTAAACCCTGGTGCGGCCTGTCCGGCGTGGCCTGCAGGCTCTCAGGTCTCGGTGGGTCCAGGCTGCAGAGGGTGCCCCAAGGGGATGGCCAGAGCTCACAGCACTTCCCACCTGGCCTCCAGGCCCCCTTCACGGCCCCCAAGAGGCCTGAGCCCCCAGTAGAGCCCGAGATCAGACGAAATTTTGGGGCTCAGGGGCTTGACCTTGGCCTCAGGTTTCCTGTGCGTGGGCTGCAGGGACAGACTTCCAGGAGGCCACCAGCATTGCCACCTTTATTCACGGCGCCGGGCTCAGCACAGGGAAAGGGCCCTGGCGACCCAGCACAGCACAGGCCGGACCCCAGGGCCCTGCCCCTGCCGAGGGGCTGCGATGGCCGCAGGGCACAGACACCAGGGCCAGAACCTGCGAGGCACCGGGAGTCCCAGGCCTGGAGGAAGGGGCCAGGCTGGGCAGTGAGGGGTGCAGGGTCGGGGTTATTTGCTCCCATGTGTCCAATGTGGGGACCCGGGCTGGGTGTGGGTGGGGCCGCCCTTGTCTTGCCTTCTGGCCACCTCAGAGTCAAACCTGGACGAGTCCCCAGGCCCTGGGGGTGGCCAGGGGTCGAGCTGGGGCAGTGGGGGAGACAGAAAGGGAGGAGTCAGGGTCAAGATCCTGGGGGCAGGCCCGGGAGTGCGCGGGGCTGGAGGGCGGCCCTCCCGGGGACAGAAACGGAGACGGCCCAGAGGAAAGAAGGGGCTGGGGGGCAGGCTGGCCTTCAGTCACGCTGTCTGGGTCCTGGGGTTTGCCGCCCACAGGGAGCGCAGCCCCGGCTCCCCTCCCCCTCCCAGGGCTGGGCCCAGGGGAGAGCGGACGCCCCCAGGCGGCACGGGTCTCCCAGAGGCCAGGCCCAGCGGGCTTTACGACTTCTTGGCATCCTGCGAGCTGCGGCGCTTCAGGTCGCTCAGGTCGATGGGCTTGAAGGCTGTGCGGGGGCAACTCGGTCAGTGGGGGCAGGAGGCGGCTCCTACCCCCGAAGCCCTGGGACCCGCCCACCCCACCAGCTTCTCCAGTCAGGGAACAGGACGAGGTGGGCTTTCCTGCCCCGCCCCTCACTCTTCAGCTGCTTAGGGACCTTCTCCGCCGGCCCCGCCCCTTGTACACCCGCCCCGTTGGCCCCGCCCACTCACTCTTCAGGCTGGGGTTAGGGACCTTCTCCACATACTCCTCCACCAGGCCCCTCTCGTTGCCGGAGATCTGGCTCCGAAGGTCCCGCTCCACGCCCTGCCAGGCTGAGGATGGTGATGCAGTCAGAGCTCCAGCCCACTGGGCAATGTCCCGCCAGCATCCCCCAGGAGAGCACCGCCCCCAGGGCATCCTCACAGCCTCTCCCCACTCACAGCATGTGGCCCCCAGACTGGCCGGTTCTGGACCTGCAGTCATCCCCCGGGGCACCCCACTCCCTCAGGGAGACCCGCCTGGACCACCCCCTCGGCCTCCTGCCAGGCTCCTCGAGCGGCCTGTCCCCTCATCCTGTGATGCATGCCCAGGGCTGCGGTCCCAGAGGCTCAGCGCTCACCCCTCCAGGCACACAGCCCCACTTCCGGGACACCACTGGGTTCCCCGAGAGTGCACATCTGTCTTCCACAGCCCTCCCCCCACCGCCACCCCCACAAATAACCCAACCAGCTACAAACTCTGCCTCCTCTGAGGGCAGTGCCCACTAGGAACCCCAAGTGCCGACAGTCCTCATTACAAGAACCTGTTCTCCCCGACAGGCCCCATCACCCGCCTGCCTGGGCCCCGAAGGCCGGGGGAGTCGGGGGCCAGGGGGCACCTGTACCTTCGTAAATGAAGCGCACATTCTCCTCGTGGGCCGGGGTGAAGATCTCGCTGCTGTTGGGGGGCGAGCGGGGGCTGCTGTTCCTCTTGCCGTTGTAGACGACTCTGGAGACGGGGGAACTGGGGGAACCCGGCACATGAGGACAGTCTGGGGACCAGGCGGGCTCCCACGCCCCTTGCCCCCAGGACGGACGGAGGCTGCTCTGAGGCCTAAAACCCACCTGGTCATTGCTGGGTCTGGTCCTCACGCTCGGCTGCCGGATCCCTCAGCCTCTGAAGGGAAACCGGACACAGGGCAGGTCACCTCTCCAGGGGCCTCCGAGAGGGGAGGGCGTGGGGTGCCGCTCCCTCCCTCTAAGCTGACGACAAACTGCTCTGGCCTCACTACTGGGGGCACCCCGAGGGTGGGTCTGCCAGAGTCTGGGCTGGGGATGCAGCAGACCCCACTGGTGGGAGCGGCAGGCATGACCTGGAGCACCTGAGTCCCAGCACCCGGAAAGCTGCCCGGGAGCCCCTCCCCAGAGTCTGGTGGTACGGAAGGTGCCGGCGGCTGACACCCATTTCCAGAACCACAGAGCACCTCTCAGGTGAACCCCACCTGCCCGCACCTGCCGGGCCTGGCATGCTGCTTCCGCGAGCCTCAGTTTCCCATCAGGGGTGCCTTCAGGGTGAGGAGTCCACTGGCTGCCCAGAACCTGCCCAGGACCCGCCCAGCTTCCTGGTCCTGGAGGCTGGGGTGAGCGAGCTGGTGCTGGGGACGCAGCCAGCAGGGCGAGGGCGGGGGACGGGTGTGAGCCAGGAGGAAGTGCCAGCCCAAGGCCTGACCCAGTGACCAGGACCCTGGAGCCTGGCCTGTTTCTCCTGCGCTCTGCCCAGGGGATTTTACAGCCCTGGGTGCGAGTCTATTTTTAGGCTCACTCTCAACCTTGCCAGCTGGACACACTGCAGGGTGAGGGCACTGGCTGCACAGGGCTGGTCCCAGGCCGGTCCTCGTCCCAGAGCAGGGCAACCCCAGGTGCTGGGGTGGGGAGCCCTGGGAGGGGGCTTTGAACACAAGAGCCTCCCCACTCACCCTGGAACCCAGGCGCCCTCAGACTGCCCAGAGCATGAGCCACAGCCCCTCCTGGAGGGCCAGGAGGGTGGGTTGGTGGGTGTGTCCTCCCCGGCTCAAGCAGCCATGTTTAAACACCTGTGCAAGAAAGCAGGCGCCCACAGGCCAAGTCCAGAACAAAAAAGCACAAAACCAGCCTCCAGGAGGCCCCGGAGCCCTGGCCCGCCAGGCAGGGGCCTCCAGCCCGCATTCCTGCCCAGGGCCAGGGCACAGGGGCGCCCAGGGCCACTCCCCAAGGGGCTGTGGCCGCGAGCAGAGGCGAAGCTCCAATTACGCAACAGGATGGAGGTGCCAGCAAGATGACCACCCCTGCCGGCCCTGGGCCAGGCCCTCGCCTCCTCTCATCCCGGGCCCGTGGCTCCCTGCAGGCTGTGCCCTTCGACCTGGCCAGCCACTGGTCCAGACCCTTGCCAGCCTCCACCTCTCCTCCCAGTGCAGCTCGGCCTCGGCCTCTGGTCACATTTCTGCCGTCCCAGGCCTGGCTGGGCTGGGCCCCGAGCTGGGCCTCAGGCCCCCAGATGCTTGGTCTGTGCGCTGGGGGCCCACCACATGCCACCCCTTGGGCTGGGCTTCCTGCCCAGACCAGGACCTGGTTGAGGCTGTGCCCTCGTCACCGAGCGCCCTCACCGTCCGAGGGGTCTGGTCAGAGCACCTGGGATCACTCAGCAGGTTCCCTCACCTCCAGAGTGAAGACAAATAACACGACATTTTCAGAGGAGCCACTGCCTGCCTCCTCTCAAGGGGGGGCACACCACTGGTCCTCCCCCCCACCTTTCTCACCAGGACCTCGTGCTGGCCCTGCCCTGCCAAGAGCCTCACTCACAAGGATCATCGAGCACAACTACTTCAAGCCGTGAGCTCAGGGCGCCACGTGCAGCGCGTGCTGTCACCCGGGAGGCCTCCCCAGGGGCTAGCAGCTCCGGCTGGGCTGGGGCAGCGCCAGCAGGTCCCCGTCTGCCTGCTCTTTCCATCGTGTGCAGACGCCCTGAGGCGCTCACAACCCCTGGAGTCTCAGAGCTGAAGACACAGTCTCCCCTCGGCCCACAGGGGCCTCCCTCCCAGAGCCTCCATCTAGGTGCTCATCTCTTCTCCCCAATCCAGGGGACCCCTGCGAGGACCACCCCAAGGGGGACAGCCTCCTTCATCCCCCAACACGCGCTGCCAGCAGGATCTTCCCACGCCGTTTCTCACTCGGACACCACCCAGGCCTCTGCTGCCACCTCGCCCTCGGTCTGGCCCAATCCATTCACCAGGTGTCTGGCTGCGGGGCCCTTGGCCCACCCCCAGCCTCTGCCACACAGCCACCTCTGCCGGCTGCCATGGGCACGAGAACCACACATCCCCACCCCCACACTGTAGGCCTTGGCTAGCCCAAGCGCCTGGTGGGCGAGTCCAGAACCACTCGGTGGCAGGTCACCCATCCAGCTGCCTGGGGCCAGTCCCTTCTCTCTGGGCCTCAGCATCCTCATCTGAGCCACAGCGGCCCCCAAGGTGCTCACCGGGCCCTCCTGCTCCACAGGGATCCAGGCACAGCGCGTGAAGCCACCACCTCAAGGGAGCTCTCCAGGGCTGCTTATCCGCTACGACGACGGACAGGGCCATCATCGGAGGAACGTACCGCCAAACGGGGCACTTCTGAGAGTGAGAGGGATGCTGCTGATTGCGAAGTGTGAATCCGGGCAGTTCTGGGCAACCCGGCAGTCCCCACCCCTCAGAGGAGGCGGAGACCCAGAAAAATACAGGGCGCTGTGGAGAACAGCAGAGCCCCTGTCTACGGCAGACACCTGTCCATGGCAGACACCTGTCCACGGCAGACACCTGCCCAGGGCAGACACCTGGCCACGGCTGATACCTGCCCAGGGCAGACACCTGGCCATGGCAGACACCTGCCCAGGGCAGACACCTGTCCACGGCTGACACCTGTCCACGGCTGACACCTGTCCACGGCAGACACCTGTCCACGGCTGACACCTGCCCAGGGCAGACACCTGTCCACGGCAGACACCTGTCCACGGCAGACACCTGGCCAGGGTAGATACCTGTCCACGGCTGATACCTGGCCAGGGCAGACACCTGGCCAGGGCAGACATGTGGTCACGGCGGACACCTGGCCAGGGCAGACACGTGGTCACGGCAGACACCTGGCCAGGGCAGACACGTGGTCACGGCAGACACGTGGCCAGGGCAGACACGTGGTCACGGCAGACACCTGGCCAGGGCAGACACGTGGTCACGGCAGACACGTGGCCAGGGCAGACACGTGGCCAGGGCAGACATGTGGTCACGGCAGACACGTGGTCACGGCAGACACCTGCCCAGGGCAGACACCTGGCCAGGGCAGACACGTGGTCACGGCAGACACCTGCCCAGGGCAGACACCTGGCCAGGGCAGACACGTGGTCACGGCAGACACCTGCCCAGGGCGGACACCTGCCCAGGGCAGACACGTGGTCACGGCGGACACCTGCCCAGGGCAGACACGTGGCCAGGGCAGACACGTGCCCAGGGCAGACACCTGCCCACGGCGGACACCTGGCCAGGGCAGACACGTGGTCACGGCAGACACGTGGCCAGGGCAGACACCTGGCCAGGGCTCGTTGCGGGTGTGGCTGCACTGGGCGCTTCACACGCAGCTCGCATCCCACCCTGGGCCGGGAAGAGGCGCCTGACAACCCCTTTTGGGAGGCTTGGTGGGTAAAGCAGCCTGCACCCAGCAGAGTAGGGTCTGCACCCCAACCGCTGGGCCTCCAGGGCCACGGCAGCTAGGGCCGCCCGGATGGTTCAGCTGGGCTCAACGCCCCCGTGCCCGCCTGTGCCCGTGCTGCCTCCCCGAAGGTGCCTGGGCACCCTGACATCGACGCGGCCCTGCTCAGGCAGTGGAGGGCGCCTTCACACGCAGTACCTGGCTCTCCCAGGGGAACCAAGGGCTCCGGAGACCGCCTGGGAGAGGCCAGGGCCCACAGCCTGGCCTCTGACCCGGTCTCAAGCCCCGTCCCCACACACAGCACCCGCCGGGCGGGAGGAGGCATGTGCGGTCCAGACAGTGGCGGCGGGAATTCGGGAGTAGAGCCCATGGCGCAGCTGCTGCTCGCTGTGTCCCGTCGGAATTCCCAGCAGCGGGTTTCCTTAGACTCCACTTTCCCGCCATTGCGCGTGGGGGGCTCTCCCGGCCCAGGTCCAGCCAATGAGACAATGGTCCGCCCCGGAAGCCTGCAGGTCACTGCGGCGCTGGACCCCCGCGGGCCGCCTGTCCATCACGGGGCAAGCCCCCTTCCTGAGTGACCACAGCGGCCGCCCTCCCCGGAAACGACTGGGGCGTGTGCATCCCCTTCGACGTCCCCTGGAAACCCGCCATCCCTTCAACCCCCCGCCCCCAAATAAAGTCCTCGCCGGCCCCTCCTCCCGTCCCGCTCCGCGCTCAGCCCTCTGCACCCCCGGGCAGCCCACCGGCCTCTGGGCCTCTGCTCGGCTGTGCCCTCGCCCGCTCCTGTCCCGCCCTGGGGTCCAGGGAAAGGCCACCCGCCGGGCGCGAGCCTCCCTCGGGGCAGGGCGGCGCTGCCCGGGCACCTGTGTGGCCTGGAGGCTTTCCAGCCGCAGCCTGGGCCGTGGCTCCGGGACCAGAAGGGCGATGCCCAGGCTCCCACCCCTGCGCCTCCGCTCCGGCCCCGCGAGCCCCGAGGGCGGGGCGGGCCGCGTCGCACCCCGGGGCGCCCGCACCGGCCCCGCAGCCGGGGTGGGGCCGGCGGACACCGGGCAGGGAGGCTGCGGAGGGGCCGCCCTCGGGAGGGTCCCTTTCGAGGGGAGACGGGACCTCGGTCCCGCTCGGCGGCGGCAGCTGCGAGGCCGGAAGGCGGCCCCGGGCGCCACGTCCCCACGCCCCCTCCTCCCGCGCCCGGGCCGGGCCGGGGCGCCCCCAGCGGGGCGGGTGGGTGGGGCGCACGGGCCTCCGCGACCCGCCCGGGCCCTGCCCAGCCCTCGCGGCCGCCGCGCCGGGGCGGGTCCCGGCCGCGCCCGCTCCGCCCCCGCCGCCGCCTCACCTCGCCGCCGCCGCCGCCGCCGCCTGGGCCCGGCCGGAAGTGACGCCCGCGCACGCGCCGCGCGGCAGCCGGGCCACGTGACCCCGCGGGGCGCGCAGAGTCTCGGGGAAGGAAGGCAGCGCCGCGGCTCAGCTCGTGTTTATTGAAAAAGTACAAAGTGTCACCGTACAAAAGGCACCGGAGAGGGGGCGGCCAGGGGCGCGGGGCGGGGGTGTCCAAGGAGCGGGGGCCGGGCCGGGAGGTGCGCGCAAGGGCGGGCGCGCGGGTGGGCGCGCGGGTGGGCGCGGGGCGGCCGGCTCAGCCCAGCCCAGGGCCCTGGAAGAGCTCCACCAAGGCCTTGGCGTCGGGGTCGATGAGGTCGGCGGGCAGGTCGCCGTCGTCGTTGGCCGCCCCCCTGTCCGCTCCCCGGGAGAGGAGGTACCTGTGCACAGGGCGGCCTGGTTGCAGCGGGAGAGGCTGGGGGACCTGCCCCGCCCCGGGCCCAGGCTGCAGCCGAGTCCCGCCTGTTTCCTGTTCCGGGTGGGCCGAGGGGGACACCCGCCCCTTGGCTCCGGAGGGCACAGGGCAGAGGCGGTGCCAGCGCCCGAGGTCCTGGCTACGCCGCCAGGGCAGCTTGGGGGACACCTCCTGGAGGCCGGGAGTAGGGGGGGGCGGGAAGCTCTGGTCCCCCTCACCTGGCGATGTCGGGGTACCCATCGCTGCAGGCGATGTGCAGGGGCGTCCAGCCCGTCTCGTCGCGCTGGTGGATGTCTGCCCCGTATTTGACCAGCAGCTTCACACACTCCAGGTTCCCGGACAGGACTGCTTCGTGCAGGGCGGCCAGGCCTGGGCGGGACAGGACAGGACCGGACGGGACAGAGGGGGTCAAGGCGGAGGCCCCCCTGCCGCCCACACACCTGGGCCGGCCCCGCGGGCGCTCACCTGAGGGGTACAGGGTGTCCAGGGCCACCTTCCGGGCCCGGATGAAGCGCCCCACCTGCTCCAGGTCGCCCTGGCGGACGTGGTCCAGGAACAGGACGTCGTTGGGGAAGCGCACGCTGCGCTGGGCCAGCATCCGCCGACGCCGCTGCCGCGGGCTGTAGCCCTCATAGCGGACGGTCCTGCTGGGCATCCTGGGGGCAGCGGGGTGGCCGCCCAGCCGGACAGCGACGATGCTCGATGCTCCCTCTGCAAGGGCGCCTCCTGCTTTTATGGGCCCGCGGAGCTATATAAAGCCGCGCGGTCATGCTCCCCCGTGAGAGCTGAAACCGAGCCGCTGGCCACCCCGCGCACAGATCGAGTTCACGGGCTCGTCTTTCAGCCCACCTGTCGCCGGGCCCGCCAACGGGGTCAGATCCTTCCTGGCCCTCGCACCCAGCCCCACGCGGGGCCTGGAAGGTGCCTTCCAGAGGGCACCCCAAGGACGGCCTGGAGGGCAGGTCCCAGGGCATCAGGACCCCGTCCTGGACTCTGGAGGAGGGGAGGACGGCTCACCTCCCACAGAGCTGGGGGCTGCCCCTGTCTGAGGAAGCGCGCCCCGCCCGGGAAGGCCCAGCCTGACCCGCTCCCTCCCGGTCCCCTCGCATCACCTTCCATGGTGGCCGTGTCACTCTTGGCACTTTTACCAAAACATGGGCCTCGATGGCACTGCCCTCTTGCCTGGGAGCCTCCCGGGTTAGAACCTAAAGGCCAGCCCAGCTGGTGTGGCTCAGTGGCTGAGTGACGACCTCTGAATCAGGAGGACACGGTTTGATTCCCGGTCAGGGCACATGCCCAGGTTGCGGGCTCCATCCCCAATAAAAACATTTGTAAAAGTAAAAGACGACCCAGCGGCCGAGCCAGGGCACCCGCCTTCACCGCAGCAGCCGCGGCCTGAGGGGGTCAGAGGCTCGGGGCTGAGAGGAGCCAGTAGCAGACGCGGAGGACACGCAGAGGGGGCGGGAGCGGCCCGTGGGATCAGGGCAGCCTGCACACCTGACGCTGGCTATGTTCTTTTCTTTAAAAACTGTTTAAACTGCTTTCGGAGAGGAAGGGAGAGAGAGGAGAGAGAGAAAACATCAGTGATGAGAGAGAATCATGGATCAGCTGCCTCCTGTACGCCCCACACTGGGGATCGAGCCCACAACCCAGGCCTGTGCCCTGACCGGGAATCAAACCTGGGACCCTTCAGTTCGCAGGCTGACGCTCTATCCACTGAGCCACACCGGCTGGGCTGAGTTGTCTTGTTAGCATCACCTCGTACCCTTACTTAGGATTTACCTTGAAGGAGATGGCGGCTGGCAGTTTAACCTGCTGTTGCCGCCCGTGTATTCAACACCCTCTATGTGCAAAGCTTGTGCCAAACACGCTGCAGAGAAACAGCGCTGGACGGCCTCCCTGGCGGTCCCCCCCGCCCCACAGGGCCCAGCCGAGGGTGAGGCCCGGTGTCCCTGTCCCTGCGTCTCGGGGATCCGAGGGCCGCTGGGTGGTCGCGCCCCGGTCGCCGGGGAGGAGGCAGGTACAGTTTCTTCTGGCTTCTTTACCCGAAGCCCGGAGATGAGAACTTTCCTTTGATGTGAAGATACCTTTTCTGATGTGGAAAGTTCTGTGTGCCGTCCCGCTCGGAGGATCAGGTGAAAGATCAGGGTGAAGCTGCCACCAGGCACGGCCCGCCCCGGAGGGACCAGGCCCCGGGCCAGGGCAGGCTGGGCGAGCCAGCCGGTGGCTGTGTTGGTGACGCTTCCGGTCTGTCCCTGTCTGTTGGTCTGTCTGCTGACGACCAGCTGAGAGCGGGGGGAGGGGTCTCCTATTAGGACCAGAGAAGGGACTGGTGCCAACGCCTCCCCAGTCACAACAGCCCCCCAAACGATAGTCATGGGCAGGGGCCACGGGTGCGGCCTGAGCTGGCGCCTTGGAGCCCGGCCGCCGGGAGCTGCTGCGAGCAGTCTACCTGCCCCCGGGGCCCAGCCTGCGTGTCTGGCAGCTGCGCCAGGGCCAAGCCTGTGTTTAGGCGGCTCTGCCCGGTCCTTCCACGCCCCTGGGACTTGTGCAGCGACCGGCTTGGCGTGACTTCGGGTTTCTGCCCCCAGAGGACTGACACAGAGGAAAACACGTCATGCAAACAGCTTGCTCGGAAAAGTTTAAGAGCACCCTCCCCGCCCCTCCCCTCTCCGCGCTGTAGGCACCGCCCTCCCGCGGCCTCTGAGGCCAGAGGGCCTGCTGCCCACCCAGCAGCTGCGGGTTCGGGTTCCAGGCCAGTGGCTGCTGCTGCTTTTTTTAAAATAAATAACAGTATTATTCATTTTTCTTTTTTTTAAATCTATGTTTATTGATTTGAGAGAGGGAGAGGAGAAATAGAAACATCAAAGGTGAGAGAGAATCATGGATCACCGCCTCCTGCACGCCCCCTACTGGGGATCAAGCCCACAATCTGGGCATGTGCCCTGACCAGGAAACAACCATGACCTCCTGCTTCCTAGGTTGACGCTCAACCACTGAGCAACACCGGCCAGTGGCTTCTTACCACCTGGAGAAAGGAGATGGGGAGAGAGACTGGGGCATCCGGGCTGTTAAGCCCGACTGTCCTGGGGCGGCACCTGCTAATCCATAGGCCCTGACAGGCCTTGGACTCCACTCACCACCTCCCAGCAACGCAGGCCCAGCGGCACTCTCACCAGCTGTGTCTGCAGAGGGGACAGGTCGGGTCGGTGACCCTTCCTGGAGCATGTGATGGTGACGGCTGCTGGCACCGCAGGGCAGGGCAGGCACAGGGCCTCCTGCCGGAGTGAGATGGAAATGACCGCAGACTCCCCACGCGCCGCGACCGGGACAACCACGTTCACAGCAAGTCCGGTCATGTCTGCGGCTGTGACGCCGGCACCTGGAGGCCCCACCAGCCCGAGTCTGGAGCAGGGACTGGGGGTCGGAATGTGCCTATTTCCCACGTGGAGCAAGTGGAGGTGGAGCCTTGGGTGGACCCCATGGGCTCCACATGCTGTCCTGGACCTGGATTCCTCCTCCCAGGAGTGGGGCCCTTTGCCGCGCTCTGGTCAGGGTCAGGGACGCCCAGCTGAACCCAGGCAGGCACTGCAGGCCTGAGGTCCCCCTGATCCCATCTCAGCGATGCCCTCAGCCCAAGGCAGCGGACAGCTTCCCCGTCTCTGTGCGAACTGCAGGCTGAGCGCCTGGAGCCAGTGGCGTTAGCCGCTGGGCACTGGCTGGGGCTGTCATTTGGCCCCTCTGAGGCCCACACTCCTCACCGACCTGCAGCGGCTGCAGACCCGCCACGTGTCCTGTCCTGACCCAGACCAGATGCCCAGGGAGGTAGCGCCGGCCACACCCCACCCTCCACCTGCAGACATGAGGCTGTGTACGGTGAGACGGACGTGAGGACAGGGCCGCCGTGTGCTACGCCTGCACGAGCTCTGAGAGGCGGCCACGCCCCCCCAGCCCACCTCTCCAGTTGGGATCCAACCCCCATCCCGTGGCCTGGAGGTCGCGAGCAGAGGCAGGCAGTACAATTTCAACTTTATTTGGCCAATGTGTTCAACTCCAATGTTGTGGTAGAAACGCCTGAAGAATGGGACAGCTGATGGGCTCCAGCTTCCGCGCTGTCCCCATGGGAACGGAAGCCAGGCTCTGGGTGGTGCGGGCCAGGCCCCGCTGTCAGACCAGCTGGGTGCTGCTCTAGGCGGGGGTGGGGGGTGTCTGCTGGCCCAGGGTGCTCACCGCCCTGTCTTGGGGAGCCCCTGCGGAGACCTGACGTCTCGTTGACCGGGCAGCGTGGGAACCTTGAGTCCCGGCAACACTGCCAGGTGAGTGACCGTCAGCCTGGCCCGCCGCCCCCACAGGGGACGCCTGTCTCCAGGGCGGCCCGGCCAGGGTGCGACCGAACCCAGTGTCCCAAAATGCCTAAAAATCTCACAGACAACGATGCCGGTGATCGCATAGCAACCTAACAGGCAGCTGACATCGCCAGCGTGAGATTCCAAAACATTTCAGCGAGCGCTCAGGTCAGAACCGTGTACGGAAAAGGACGACACGAGTCAGAAAGGCCCCGCAGGGGCTGGCCCGGAGACAGCCCTTTCCCAGACGACGCAGAAGACGGGCTTCAATGTACACAAGTGTCAGCGTGAAGTGTGGCTTCAGAAGTTCCCTGCATTTCCGATGGGTGCTCGGTCCTCCCGGGAGGGTGTGCAGCCCGGAGGCTGGCTGCTGGGGAGCAGCCTGAGGGGCGTCGGGGTGCCGGGCCGCTCCCACCTCACAGCTCGTCCTTCACAGCTTTCTGGTCATCGTCCTCCTCCAGGTCTGGCTCCTCTGCCTCCTCCAGATCTTCCAGATCCTGGGCGAGGGGGGAGGGAAGCTCGGAAGGTCAAGGTTCAAGCAGGGCCGGCCACCCGCCCCTGGGGAGCCGGGTCCCAGCCCCAGAGGACCCAGCACGGCTGCTGGGCGCAGTGCCCACCCTCCAGCCTCAGGGTTGGCGGGGCAGTGAGCCCACAACCGCAGCAGCACGACTGCCGGCTTGCCTGCCCCTTTCCCTGGCCTGACCACACCCCCTAGCCCTGCCAGTCAGCAGCCTCCAGCCCGCCACACCCTCTTGGCCTGGGACCAACCCTGGCGTCCCCTCTGCACGCTGAGCACGGCTGATGGGGCCCTCGGCCAACGGCTGGGGAAGCCTTTGGAGTCCCCATCAGCAGGGACCATGCGGGACAAGCGGGCAGACTTCCCAAGCAAGCCCGGCATCAGCGCGTCCACACTGCTGCCCGTGCCAGTGCTGGCCGGGAGGGAAGCCCGTGGGAGGGAAGCCCGTGGGAGGGAAGCCCGTGGGAGGCGGGGCTTGCCCGCAGCCGGCCCGACTCGGCCCTCACACACATGCCTCCAGCACCAACCAGGAAGCACGTGTCCAGCGGACCACAGGCCCTGGCCCCAGAGCCCCGCGGGCGACCACTTACGTCATCGTCCCCTGCCCCGTCCTGGCCGCCGCTCTCCAAGAACTTCTTAAAACCGTCCAGCGTCCGCTCCCCGTTGTAATCAATGACCTGTAATGGGGGTGGGGGTGCGGGGTGAGAAGCAGACCCGGGTGGGCAGGGTCCCCCCAGAGGCTGAGCTTTCCCAGGGGCCCCGCCGCCCGCCTGCCCAGCGCACCGTCCGGTCCGCACTGGCGGGGAAGAACTTGAGTGTTGGGAAGCTGTGCACTTTGACCACCTCCACCTCGTTGGCTGTCGAGTCCATCTTGGCAATGACGATGCTCTCATGGTCCTTGTACATCTCCCCCAGCTTGTCCCAGATGGGAGCCAGCTGCTTGCAGTGCCCACACCACGGGGCGTCTGGAAGCCAGCAGCACTGAGTCCCGCTGGGCCGGAGCCATGCCTCCCCCGCCCCCCGCCCCCGCCCCCGCCCCAGGGAACCCACAGCCCGGGAGGCTTCACTCACAGAACTCCACAAACACGTTCTTTTTCTCGTCGAAAGCCACCTCCTCGAAGTTCTTCCCCACCAGCACCTTCACCGGCTGCTTGTCCCAGTCCTCGGGCAGCTCCTGGCTCATCAGGTGAGGCTGGAGGGCGGGTGGGCAGGTCAGGGTCTCCGCGCCCAAGGCCCGCACCCGACCCCAGCGGGCCACGCCAGGAGGGCTGCTCCCGAAACGGGGGACAAGAGCGGCCACTCTCACATCGTCCGGGGGCCTGCCCTCAGGACCCCAGGTTCACGGTTCAGACCCGGGAAGACGCAGCCGCACAGCCCACCTTGATCTTGCCCTCCAGGAAGCGGTGGCAGAAATCGGCGATCTTCTCCGCCGTCAGCTCGTCGGACTCGGGCTTGTACTTGGTCATCTCCTCCTCCAGCGTGATGAGGCGCACGGCCGGGCACTCCTCCTTCTTGAGGCCGAAGAACTCGAGGATGCGCTGGTTGTCGGAGTGGTCGCTGTCGATGAATATAAACAGGATCTTGGGGAGAAAAGGCACGGTGAGCGAGGCGGGGACGGTGCGGCTTCCCCTCCCCGGGCCGCCCCCGCCAGGCGGGCCGGGCGCACCTTGCCCTTGAAGCCCTGGGCGGCTTTCTTGAAGTTGCTCAGTTTGCCCTCGTAGTCGGCCACGCTCTTGGGCAGGAACAGCAGGATGTGCGTCTTGATCTCGCCCCCGAAGATCTTCGGGGCCGTCTGTCACAAACACAGTCACCGGGCTCAGCCGAGCTCAGCGACGGCGCAGGGCAGCTTCCATGGCCCTGACGCCTGGGCGGCCGCGGGGGACTCCTCCTGGGGTCCCGGGGTGCCCCCACCCGCGCAGCCGCCCCGGTGGGAGCCGCACCTGCTCGGTGAACTCGATGACCAGGGGCAGCTGGTTGTGCTTGATGAAGTCCAGCAGCTTCTCCTTGGTGACCTCCCCCTCGAAGTCGTTCCGGCCTTCGTCGAACTGCAGACAGAGGAGGCCTGAGGACCGAGGGCTCCACGCGCCCGCATCCCAGGCCGGCAGGGACCAGCTGCCCAGACTCGCCATGGGCTCCCAGGAAGCCAGCACAGCCTGGAGCCTTGCTCATCCCAAGTTAAGGCAGCCACTCAGCCTGCGGCCACACCCGAGGGCAACTTCCTCATCACAGTCAGGTGTCAGCAGGTGTCACGTGCCTGCTGTTGGGGGCGGGGCAGGACCTGTGACACCGAAGCCCCTGAAGGCAAACCCGCCCCACTCAGGCAGGTCATCGCTCTCTCCATGAAATGCTGCGAAAATTAACGTTTAGGCAAGTCCTGTGCCCGCATCCGCGTCTGCGTTCGGCTAGCAGCTGTGTGTGGGGGGCCATCACCGCCCTGAGCCTCAAGGGACTTGGGGGGAGCTCCAGGCCTCCCCCTGCTCCTGCCGCTCTTCCTCCAGGTGCCTCAGAAAAGCAGACGGCACTCCCACCCGCCAAGGCCCAGCCCTGCTCCCCCTCCCCCAAAGCTGCACACGTGGAGGACAAAGGGGGCAGGAAGCCGCGGCCAGGACTCTGCACAGAGGAGCAGCTCGGCCCATCAGGCACACAGCAGGCCAGTCCTCGCCCCGGGCAGTGCGAGGCCCAATTAGAGGCAAACAGGCCCCCTCCTGGCCGCTCTGGGCAGCGAGCATTGTCTGCCCCATGCCATGCTGGGCGGCCACAACCAGGGGCCACCTGACACAATCTCGAGCCGAAATCTTTCTGGTAATGTGGCCACATTACACTCCGTTCACCATCCACTTCAGTAACAGCCCATTCGGTTGGGGCTGCAGGAGGCCGCACGCCAAAAAGGCCAGACACCACAGGGGGTGGAGAGGCGGCCCCACCAGCTCCAACGCCCCAGCTTCACAAGTAAAAGGACGGACAGAGCCAACGTCAGGAAGAACAAAGACTCAGGATGCTCAGCTCAGACCCTCGGTCCGTGCTGTGACAGTGACCCGCCGGACGCACGCTGAGTGTCACCCCGGCCAGTCCTGCTGGGGAAGCAGCTGCTCAGCCAGGTGGTCCCGGGGGGACAGGAGGACCTGGGGTGAGCTGAAGGCCAAGACAGGGGGGCCAAGGGGCTGGGAGAGACCTGTGGGGCTCGGGCTTCACCTGGCTGCAGCCGAGACCCTCCCGACCCATCAGCCTAGTCCACGGCTCAGCCAGGCTGCCTGACACAACCGTGCCGAGAGCAGACCCTGCAGCCACCGCCCCTCGCCGGCACCGGACCCCACGGTGCGGCTGTGCCCTCCCACGTGGACACCAACACCAGCTGGCACCAACTCTTGCAGAACAAAAATGGCAGCTCTAACCTTCAAGGACACAGAATTGCCCACACCCAGGACCCGGTGTGAGAGTGACACCCTGAGGTCAAGGGGGATGGCAAAGAGCCCTCGCTGGTGTAGCGCAGTGGGTAGGGCGCCAGCCTGCGGACCAATGTGTCCCGGGTTCGATTCTGGTCAAGCGCCCGTACCTCAGTTGCAGGCTCCTCCCCAGCCCGGGCCCTGGTCAGGGTCATGCAAGAGGCAACCAATCAATGTGCTTCTCTCACTTCGATGTTTCTCTCCGTCTTTCCCACTCTCTTCCACTCTCTCTAAAATCAATGGGAAAATACCCTTGAGAATTTTAAAAAACTAAAAAAAAAAAAAAAGGGGGGGGGATGGAAAAGTATGACTGGGGCTGGTCTCCAAGCCTCACAGCAACTCACAGCAAATCTCAACCTAAACCAGTGATGGCGAACCTATGACATGCGTGTCAGAGGTGACACACGAACTCATTTTTTTGACTGATTTTTTCTTTGTTAAATGGCATTTAAATATATAGAATAAATATCAAAAATATAAGTCTTTGTTTTGCTATGGTTGCAAATATCAAAAAATGTCTATATGTGACACGGCACCAGAGTTAAGTTAGGGTTTTTCAAAATGCTGACAGGCTCAGAGGTTCGCCATCACTGCCCTAAGCTCTAGGACAGAGGCAAGGCTCTGGCATTAACACCCACTCAGCCTCACCCAACACTGGAGTTTTCCTAATCAGATGCTAATCCTGGCAGGTTTGCGATGACAACAGCCAATCTACTCCCTTCAGGAGACACTGTGGGTCCCCCAGGAAAGACAGAGCTGTAAGGACCCGAGTTCTGCCCAGGACGGCGCCACAGAAACCCCCAAAGCCTTGCCCCCCGTCTTCTCTGACAAACTGGACAGCAGTCCTGCCTCTGCCCTGAAGATGCGAACTGCTCTCCGGCTCATCACAGCCTCCCGCCCCATGTGCTCTCCGTCCCCCAATCCAGGCCCAGTCCTGTTCCAGCAGCAGGGGTGCTCGGCCGGCCCCGCCCCACCGTCCACGGCTGAGATGAAAGGCAAAGACCGCCTTGCCACGTGGGTAACACGCAAACATGGATCCCGCTGTGTCCCAGCAGCGGTGGGCAGTGGCCATGACACCAGCAGCCCCTTTACCAACCGGAGGGACAGCAGGACGAGGGCCCACGGGAGCTGTGGGAACGGGCTATGCCCACAGGTTGGGAACACGCTCCCCAAAAGCTAATACCAGGAGTCCCTGTCTAAGGAAGAGGTTTTAGAAGCGGAAACAATGTTGCACCAGGGAAAGTGCAATCAACTCAGCTACTCAGGGACGGTTACAGCCCACAGTAACAAAGCTCACGCTGCACGCAGCTCCGCCTCCGAAGACAGCAGGGCGGTCACAGAGGCCCGACATCGGGCTGAAGGCCAGGCCAGTGGCACTTAGGGCCTGACGTTGCAAAACGGGCCTGATAACAGCCAGGCTGGCACCCAGCAGGCCAGCGGCTCCGGGCAAGGTTCTCGGGGAGCAGCAACTGAGCTCCCCCCACCCCCCCGAGCAGCACCTCACCACCAGGCAGAGCTGCGCAGGCCACTCACCTTCTTAAAGAGGACGACCCCGTCCTTGTCCAGCTTGTACTTGGAAAACACGTCGCTGTTGGAGGTGATCCCGAAGGGTATGTCGTCGACGGCCTCGGCTGCCAGCAGGAACTGCTTGGCAAAGTCCGACTCCACGTCCTGGAGACAAGAACCAGAGGTGGCCCTGTGCCCCACACCACGGACGCCCGTCCGGGTCAGCAGCGGGACAGGCCGCCATGCCCAGGCCCTGGGGCCCCCTCCAGCGACAGGGGCTGCGGTGAACCCCAGTCTCCACCTTGAAGAAGCCGATGACGGCCACCTCGCTGGACTCCACCAGGGCCTCCGCGGCAGCTCCGTCGGGCAACGTGGTGGCCGCAGGGCCCGTGCGCTTCTTCAGCCAGTTCACAATGTCGTCAGCCTCCCTGCCAGCTGCACCAATAAAACACACACACGTAGGGACCACTGAGGCGGGGCCACCACCAGCCGCGCTCTCCGCCAGAGCCCGGGCGAGACAGCCTCTCGCCCAGAAAGGCCTGGCGCCGCACACCTGGGCTCCAGGGCGGCCGGGTCGCGCTCCATGGGCAGTGGCCGCCTCCCTTTGCGTTTTCTAAGTTTTTCTCGACGTTTGCGTTCATTAGACACACACTTTCCCCTCTGTGGCCTCACACTAGGCTTTGTCTTAATGAGAGATGTAGTAGGATTTTTCTTAAAATCACACGATGCCTGTTTTCCCTGTAAAAACGGACTGAACCCCACCCTGGCTCCCTGACCCAGGCCGGTCGGGCGTCCTTGCCCCTCACAGCCCCTGGACCAGCAGGATGGCTGTCACTTGGGGGCCAGAGCAGAGAATGAAAAGGAAGTCGCCTGGTCCTAAGTCCCCTCACAGGCTCTGGCCACCTGGCCCGGCGTGGACGCCCACATTTAAAGGATTCTGCCCGGGGCCGGGTGGAGGTCAATGAGGAAAGCGCGGGACCGGGACGCCGGTAACACTGTCAACAATATCCGTGGGCAAGTTAAAGGTGCTGCCGGCTAGCGGCAGCAAAGCCGAGTCCTGGGCACGGGAGGGGAGGGAGCAGCCTCGCCCACAAACCCCAGGCTTAGGAAGGAGCAGGGTAACCGGACCGGGCACTTCCTGCTCCAGAAGTGAACAGGGGACTAAGCAAGCAGCAGCCCGGCCAGCAGCCCGCAGCTGCGAGTGTCAGAATTCACCCGACGGGCTGGGCTGCTGCAGAGGCTGCGCGGAGCCACGGAACCGGTTCTCGAGGCGAGAGCCTCCCTTCGTCCCAGGCGCTGCCGGGGCTGCAGGCCCAGCCCGTCCACGCAGCCCGAGCCAGCAAGCGGCGGCTGAGGCGGACGGAGCTGGGCTTGGATTCGCGTTCTGCCCTGACAGCCGTGCCTCAGCGCTCAGCACAGGCACATGGACGCCAACACTGCCCTGCCTGGTCCAGTCCCTCTTCCCTGCTGTCCAACCCGACGACGCCCCCTCCACTCGGGAGGTTCTTCAAGGACGAGAGTTCCTGAGCTAGACCGGACGGAGAGCTCGGTCCAAGGCCAGGTCCCCCGGGTTTCTGAACTCCCCCCCCCCCCCCCCCCCCCCCGCTATCTCCCAGGACGGCAGGCTAATCCCAGGCGGCCGGCCCACCTGTGTACTCTCTGGGCGCAGCCGTGTCTCCATTCTTGAAGAACTTGATGGTGGGGTAGCCGCGGACACCATACTGCTGGGCCAGGTCTGACTCCTCCGTGGCATCGACCTTTGCCAGTCTGATCTCAGAGCCTTCAGCCTTCAGTTTCCCGGCCGCTTTGGCATACTCGGGGGCCAGAGCCTTGCAGTGGCCACACCAGGGGGCATCTGGAAGGAAAGCCAGAGGCTGAAAAGCAGGGACCGGGCTCCCTGCCTCCCCTCCTGGGCACTCCCCTCCCTGCATATCTTATCGGCTCACCACGATAACCCTCTGAGCGTACAAGGCTGGGCTGATAGCGTGGTCCTCTTGGGCAATATGGGGACAGAGGCCACAAGTGACAAACCACCGCCCCCCCCACTCTGCTTTGTCACCATTGGGCACGGGAAGACCAACTGTTTCAACGACCAGTGACTTCCTACCACCTGCAGGTGGGCAGCGGGGCGGGCCTGCCCCTGGAGCTTCCCTCTGGGAAGGCAGAGAAGCTCAGAAGCCAGGGCCGCCCGCATCAGGACCTAGTCACTCGCAGGTGATGGGACACACATCTGGCACACCTGCCGGGCCTCAGATCCACAACCGGGTCTGTATGCAGCGGTGGGAACCAGCTGAGCCTGCGCCCAGGTTAGCAGCTGTGCGGGGCCTAAGGTCTCCAGCCCAGACAGTCGGGGCGTGAACATGTCTAAACACCAGGTTTGGGTCCCGGTGAGAGCTGTCACCCGCTGGAGGGGGTGTGGGCAGGGCCGGGGCTGGAATCCCTGGGCATTTTCTAGAATTCTGGGGAGCAGCTATGTGGGGGGGGTGGACCCTGGTGAGTTGCTTTGTATTTGGGGCACCTCCCACAGTCCACCCTGTTTTTCTTAAAATAAGAGAGGGATCCTGCCATGGAGATAGTCAGATACGCAGGCAGTCCTGGCTCTCAGCCCGCGTCCAGCCGGGGCAGGAGCGAGTCCCCAGGGCACCGGCGCACAGGGACGTGGGCCGCGGGTCCGGGGCCGCTTCAGTCCAGGCTGAGCCTCCCGAGGGGCTGGGAGTCGGCGTCCACAACACTAACAGCCCCGAGGACCCAACCCGCTGCGAGGCGGAGGCAGGCAGGGAGGGAGGTTGGGGACGGGTGCCCGGGCCTCTCTCCGCCTCCCTCCGCGGCGAGCCACCAGCTCCCGGCCCCCGTTCCCACCCCGCGGGGCGGCAGGCCCGGGAGGCACTCACAGAACTCCACGAGCAGGTACTTGTGGGCCGCCAGCGCCTCCTCGAAGTTGCCCTTGTTGAGCACCAGGACGTGGTCCTCCTCCTCGGGCGCAGCGCCCGCGCGGGCCAGCACGGCCAGGGCCAGGGCCAGGCGGAGCAGAGCGCGGCGCAGCATGTCGGCAGCAGGGACAGCGCTTCGGTTGGCGCCGCCGGACAGCGAGGCCACGAGAGCGCGCGCCGCCCGCCTCGTCCTTATAAACCCGGTCGCCGCGCGCGTGCCCGCCCGCGCCCACCCTCTATTGGCCGACGGATTCCGGGGCCCGCCCCCGCCGCGCTCGGATTGGACATCGACACCATCTCCGGCCCCGGATTCGGAAGAGCCTCAGAGGGCTCCTTCGCCGTCGCCCGGGATTGGCCGAGGAGCTCGCGCTCGCACTCTGCCCCGGCCTCTCATTGGCTCCCGGCGGAGAATTTTCTCCCCCTCGACTCGTGACTGGTGGCTTTCCCCACCACTTTCCCCGGTTCTGGAAAGGCTGCCCCCTGCGGAGGCCCGGGATCTGCGGCTTCTGATTGGCCAGGAGATGCGCGCACCCTGCACAATCCTCCGTCGAACGTGGCAGTGGGTGGAGTCCCCCGCCCGCCGAGGGGCGGAGCTGCGCCGGGGCCTCCGAAATCCCTCGTGTTGCTTTCTTACTGGATCGCGTGTCCGTAACTGGCCCCGCCCCGCGGCTCGACGGGACGGAAGCTGGGTGACGCAACTTCCGGCGCGCGTGCGCCCCGTGCGGCACCTGCTTGGGAGTCTGGGCTCGGCGGCGAGTGGCACGGGGTGGGCTGCTCGGCACCAGCGCGGAGCCTTCGCGGAGCGGGCGGAGGAAGGGGAGGCCGGGCGGGTGCACCTAAAGGTGCAGAAACGAGGAAACGGGCGCAGGGCCCCGCGCAGATGGTGCGCCAGCGCTGGAGCCGGTCTCGGGTGCCAGGCCCCCCTGAGCTGCCCCACGCATCTCGGACGCTGCGGAGCAGCCGCAAAACCCGGCCCCACGCAGCTCCCCTCAGGCCCGCGGGTCCAACAGGTGGGCACCGCTGCCCCGAGCTGCCCGCCGGCGACGGCCCGAGTGTAGCGCACACCAGACCCGAGACTGAGGCGGGAACGGGTGCGCGCTATCCCCTTCGTACTGTTTATACTGACGTGCTGGGGTGTTTGGGGCCAAACACAAACGTTTAAGTTGACTTTTATTGGTGCCGAACGTGGCTCCTAAGAAACCCAAAGTAGCCCAAGGCTGGGGGGAGCGGGATCGGCCGCCGCCCCACCTCCCACCCTCACCCCCTTCTCCCGGAAGCGTTCCCCTTTATTTGTAGTCACTTCCTTGTTTGTGAACCGCCGCCACCACTGGGTTTTAAGACTCATCATCAATTTAATAAGTTGGCAAGGAAAGGGGAAACACTCCCACATTCAATGGACACGTCGACTAACCTCCTGATCTTAGAAATGGGGAAGCCGAAGGAGACTCGTGCTTCTCGCGAGTTTGCATTTGTTAATGCGTTGCCCCCTGCCCCCCCAATGTTTTCTCATCTAGTGGGGCTCCCTCCCCTCGAGGGAGAGCAGTTCCTGAAGGTCAGGGCCGGTCCTTTCCGCACCTCCCCCGCTTCCAGTGGAGCAAGGGTCAGGCGAGGTGGCTGTGCCGCTGGGATCCCGTCTGCTTCACGGGGTGACTTACAGGAGCTGGAACTTCCTGCAAAGAGCACGTGCCTCCCCGGCGCCGCGCCGTCCCCACCCCAGGCCAGTGCTCTCTGCTCTCTGGGCCCAGGTGGGACCGCGCCCTAACTGCCGGGTGTCGGGTGACTGCTGTGACCCTGTTTTACTGACCGCATTTGGGGGCCTGAGACGAGGGACCTTTGTACCACATGTCGACTCAAGCCCCGGGATTTAAGCAGCTAAATGCTTTGCACGTTGGAGCTTAGATGCTTAAATCCCGGGGCTTGAGTCCTTTCAGCTGATGGGGACGGAGTGGAGGCATTTGCGACACCACCTTCTGTGATGGGGTGAGGTAGTGTAGCCGCGCATCCAGCGAAGCGTTTCCAGAGGAGACATTGGGACCAACGGGGAGCAGACCAGAGGGGGATCAGGCCACTGGCTACGGTCGAACCCACTCCAGTCGAGCCGGAGCCTCCATGGCTGGAGCTGAGGAGCCCGCCTGGTGCGGGTGGTGGCAGGGCCACTGCTCTGGAGCCCAGGTGGCCACAGCCGAGTCCCGGTCCTGGGGGAACAGCCTGACTCGGGCTCTGGCGTGGATGGGTCATGGTGGTTTTTTGTTTGTTTGCTTAATATATTTGTACTTATTCAGAGATGAAGGGAGAGGGAGAAATAGAAACATCAACCTCAATGGTGAGAGAGAATCACTGATGGGCTGCCTCCTGCACGCCCCACACTGGGGATTGAGCCCGCACCCCGGCATGTGCCCCGACTGGGAATCAAACCGTGACCTTCTGGTTCATAGGTGGACACTCAACCACTGAGCCGCGCCAGCCAGGCTGGGTCAGGGTGTTTTGATGTCTTCTCCTCAAGGCATCTCTACCTATTTCTAATTGCCCACTACTGACCAGGTGGGAGCAGCGAAGTGGGGTTTTCAGAGGGTCGGGGGCGGCCTGTGATCCCGTCTCCGGTCGGTCAGGAGCTAGGTGAAGGGCTGTGAAGCTGCCCCCAGCCCCCACACAGCCAGGTTCACTGAACGCGTCTGCCAGCCTCACCCTAGGGGAGGGCTGGGGTCCCCCTTGTGCCCTGGCCTGGAGCTGGAGGCGCCCTTGGAGGTCAAGGCCGCCTGCCCTGTGGCTGTGGCATCTCTCCACCGGCACAGCTGCTCGGAACATCCTCCAGAGGAAGTGCCCCTCAAATATGGTTGGACTCTTGAGTGGTTCAATGTTGTGACAAAGGCTACTCTCCACACGTCTTCAGGATAACATCCCCCTGCCCCCCTGCAGCCGGGTTGGGGGTGGCAAGGGGAGAGAGGTGAACAGGCTGGTGGACACTCAGGAGGTGCTCGCCGGGCGCGGAAGGACATCTGGACGCAGGGTCTCCGCTGAGCAGCAGAGGGGATGCAGGGCTGTGCCACGCCCAGCCGCACAGGTGGGAGTGGAGCCGGGAAGCAGGTGCCGTGGTCAGCGTGGCCTGGTGGACGGACGGCCACGACGGCAGGGTGGACAGTGCTGGGCTGGAGGAGACTCTGGTCAGTGACTGGTGACTAGGGGTCACACCCAGGGTCCTGCTCTGGTGACTGTGGTCGCTGACCTGTGGGGCAGGAGGGCACCCCCTAGTGGAACGAGGGTCCACCTGGGTGGGCGAGGAGGCAGAGCTTGGAGGGTGCTGGGGGATGAGGCGGGCGGGGGAGGGGGGACCAGAGGCTGGCTGGGGCGGTGAGGCCGGGCCAGGAGCACCAGGTTGGACAGGGGTTCAGGGTGCACCCAGAAAGATCAGGTTAGACTTGGGACCCGAGAGACACGTCATGCAGCTTCTGTAGGTGCCATCTCGTGTGACCCTTCGCCAGGGGAGGAGCCAGAACAAAGTCCTGGCTGCTGGCAGTGCGCCTGTACAACTTGGCACTCGGGGTCCGAGGTCACATGTGGAACCGGGAAAATCCAAGCACGAAAATAGGCCTCTGGGCCCGAGGAAGCCTCGTTAGGCCCGCGCCCACGAGCAGCAGCCGCCTGACGGGCTGCCCCTGGTGTCACCGCTGCCCCGCCCGCCTCTCCAGGGGCAGCCTCCAGGTTCCCAGGTGCCTGCGTCTGACCTTACAGGGAAAGGCCTGAGCTGTACCATCTCCCTGCCTCCCCCACCCAAGCCTGTCCCCCTGGGCTAGGGGCGGCCAGTGCTGGGCGAGGACACGAAGGGTCGTTGCCCCCATGGAACTGAGAGCCGGGGGGCAGGCTGCTTCCTGGACTGCTCTGGTGCTGTGTCTGAGCGGGCAAGGCGGGCAGCGCCCTTTGGTCACCCAGCACGGGGCCCAGACCCCAGGATCCCACAGGGGTCCAGGTGGGGAGGGGAGGTGACCAGCCCTCGGAAGCCGTCCTGGCAAGGACCTGTGGTCACTGACCTGTGGGGCAGGAGGGCATTTCCTGGCCACCCCAGCTGGCAGGGCTCCTGCCGATAAGCACTGGGAAGTGGCAGGCGGGAGAGCATGGCCAGGAGACAGCAGCCCTGCCCCTGCCTGGGACACACACCCACTTAACAAAAGGTTTTTATTGACTTCAGAGAGGGAGGGAGGGGAAGATGGAAACATCGGTGAGAATCATTGATCAGCTGCCTCCTGCACGCCCCCCTTCTGGGGATCGAGCCTGCAACCTGGGCCTGGAATTGAACCGTGACCTCCTGGGTCATAGGTCCATGCTCAGCCACTGAGCCACACCAGCCAGGCCATAACCACTTTAACAGGCTCAGAGGGGACAGGTTTCAAAACCCAAGTCAGTCCAGCAAAAGGGGTCTGGCACTGACCCCATCTGGAGCTTAGATCACCAACCTGCCCTTTCCCACCCCAGGGCTGGGCGGGGGGAGTTACTGGTGGCCTGGAGGGCTCCCCTGGGACAGTCTGCAGCCGGGGACAGTCTCCACCCTCCCGATCCACCTCTGGGCCCCTGGCCCTGCCTTCCTGTCTACCCTGGCAGCCTGGCCTCAGGCCGCCCACAGTCCCTGGGCCCAGCCACCCCCTGGTTTCCATATTGCCTCTGGGGAGCTGTCTCCCAGGAGGTTCCTTCCTCTTCTCTGGGGTTGGGGCGTTTCCTGAGGCCAGGATGGTGGCCGGGGGCTCAAGGACAGGCCAACTGAACCACAACCTGGCTGCCCCACCCAGCGCCTCGGTGCTTTTGGGAATTTCCAGGTCTGAACCGCCCACAGGGCACCTCTGCCAGAAGGGTGAGGCAGGCTGTCAGGGCAGGGCGGCGGCCACACCTGGCTCTTGGGGAAGCAGAGGAATGGGCCCCGCCCTCCTTCCCGCCCAGAGCCAAGCAGCAGACACCAGGTTCCTTAGGGGAGTTTATTTCCCGGTCAGAAGAGAAGCAGGGACAGGCTCCTGTGCGTTCCAGCCGGGCCTGACCTGGGGGGGGGGGGGCGGGGGGAGCACAGGGGACAGCTCCGACTGTGCACGCTTGGTCCCACAGTGGTCCTGGCTGTGTCCGGGAGGCCTGGGGATGATGGCATGGAGCCTGGGGGCGGAGGCGGCAGGCCAGCGGGCCCAGAGGACGGCACATACAGAGGCAATAAATACTGACAGGCCAGGCATGCCATCCAGGCGGCGGGCCCAGGTGGGACAAGTAAGGCTCGGCCGCTGGCTTTGTCCGAGGGCTCTATGGGGCCGTGGACTCTGGTCTGGTGCTGCCCACTGGGGCAGAAGGAAGAGGCGTGAGGACACCCGGCCTCTCAGATGGTGCTGGAGGCGACTTCAGTTTTGGCAATTTGGCTTTCTCCAGGCCCCGGAGCTGCCCCTCAGCCCTGGGGGGGGGGGGGGGGGCGGGGAGGAGCTGGACCGGCCCTGGCTGGGGGAGCAGCGGTGTGTCCACGCCTCCCGGCCACGGGGACTGCAGAAGGGGTGGCAGGACTGGGAGACCACATGCTCATGCAGACACAGGGTTAGAGTTTAGTGACGGCCCCACAGCACACGTCCCACGTGTTAAGGCATCATGGTTAGACGGTCGCAGACAGCAATGGATGGACTGACCAGGGAGGAGCGGGAGCTGGAAGGATGGCCAGCCCCAAGGCCCTGCAGCGTGCACCCCACCCACCCTCACCCCGGAGGGGAGACAACCGAAAAGGCCCAGGGGACCTGAGCTCCCCAGTCCCTTGGGAAAGCCATGGCCTCTGGTTGGGTGAGGACAGGTGGGGACCCTGGAGGGACCCAAGGGGAGGGGGCCTGAGCTGCGGCTCCCCACCCGCAGCACAGGCGGAAGCAGCGGGACACTAGACTATCCAGGAGGCGGGGCGAGGCTGGGCAGGAGGCAGACGGGATGCTGGCAGCCTGGGCAGGGGCCCTGTCAGCACTTTGGTATGGGGTCGGGGTGGGGTGGGGTGGGGCGCGCACATCCCTCCGTCATCCGCCCTGCCGTCTCCCGGGCCAGGCTCAGTCCTTCCACTCCTTTTTGATGGTGAGGTTCCACTCCCAGGACAGGTGGTCAGTTTTGTCATCGTCTGTGAAGCGGGACTTGATGTTGTAGCTGCCGCGCGCCAGCATGCCCTTGGGCGCCTCCTCCATGGGCGTCAGGAACTCATACTCCTCGGCCCTGGGCCCGTAGCTGCCCACCATGTAGTCAGTCTTGTCAACTGCGGTGAGGGGAGCGCGGTCAGGGCAGAGCGGGCGGAGGCACACCCGGCCTCTCCTCGCTCCCTCCACAGCCCAGACCCCGGGGGCCACTGTGCTCTGCCCCTCCCCACAGCCTAGCCCTGGTGGTCGCCCCCCCCACTCACTCTTGACGCCTTTCCGGTATGTGTGTTGGATGTACTTCATGCCAGACACGATCTCGCGGTTCACCTGCAGGGAGGGATCCAAGTGGGGCTCAGCCGGGCTCTCCAGCCCCAGCCTGGCCGGTCCCTGCGGAGCCGCCGCCTTACCCGGAAAGAGATCTTTATCCGATATTCCACACCCTCCTTCAGCACAAAGGACTGCTTCTTGAAGCTCTCCAGGTCACCTGTTGGGGAGGACATGGCTCTAGGAGGCTCAGCTAGGGGCAGCCTGCCCTCAGCCCCCGCCCATCTGTGACCGCCCCGCCCCCTCCCCCAGAGGGACCCAGGCCCCTCAAAGCCAAAGCCTTCAAAGACCACTTGGCCGCACTTCCTGTGTTCCCCACCAGAGGGCGCCAGGTCCCCAGAAAACAGGAGCCGAGGTCCCACCCACCTGTCAGGTCCAGCTCCAAGGGGCCTGGGGCCGCGCTGCACACCAGGGTCAGGCGGGTCACCACGACGTTGGGAACGCTGGGGTCTGCGGACACGGCCACGCGGCCCAGCAGGGCCTCCTTGTACTTGCGCAGGCTCTCGTCGTCCTTGTCCAGCTCCTGGATCTCCTGGATGCTCTTCTGGGCCGGGGGCTTGTAGTTGACCGAGTGCTCGTCCTCCTCGTTCTCGGCCGCAATCTGCGCCAGCTGCTCGGCGGTGGGCTCCTGCTCGGCCATGCTCGCCTCTAGCTGGATCTGGGGCACCTGTGGGCGGGGGCACTGCGGCAGCCTGCGGCACCCACCGTGTCCCCTGCTGCCCCTCTGCAGACAACAAGGGTGGGCTCTGCGGGCCAGCCCCACCTGTGACCGAGGGGAAGGGGTACCTTCTGGAGCAGGAGGGCAGCTGCAGCCAGAGCTTGTCAAAGGGCCCAACACAGGCTCCCGAGGCCCAGAGGGGACACTCTGAGGGGGCCCCACCCCAGGTGGGCTAAACGGGACCTGCCGCCGGCTCCCCGCCCGCCGGGGCCAGCAGCCATAACTCCAGTTCCACGGCCAGGCCCCAGAGAGACACCTCAAGTCCTGCTGCTCTTTCTAAGCTGCCCCGGCCCTCACCACAAGGGACCCCTCCTGCTGGTCTGGGAGCTTCCCGGGACCAGGGGTGCCCCTTGGGCCCGTCCTAGTCCGGAGCAAGGCCGCTATGCAAGACGCAGGCAACAGGGCCAGGTGAGCCCCACAGGTTGGTCTCTAAGGGGCAGGGGAGCCCCAGGTGTCTGCCCCGGCTCTCCCGTGGGCGGGGTTGCGCCCTGGAGCTGGGACCGCGCTGCAGCAGGAGCAGTGCGTGATGCTGGGCCCCTCCGCCCTTCCCATCACCCGTGGGCATCGGAAAGCCCGAGCCCCGGGGCCCCGCCGGGCGCCACGGAAGGTAACCGACCTGCCGGCGCTACCAGGGCCCACAAAGGGCTGCCTGGCGCCCCGGGCGAGCGCGCCTGCGGGGGCAGGCGTGATGGGCCCGCGCGCTCCTCCCGGGCTCCCGGCCGCTCCCGCGATCCCTCTACGCGGCTCACGCCCTAAGGCCACCGAGGTGGCCGCCGGCGACAGGATCCTGCGGACGCGCCGCCCGCACTTCCGCAGGCAGGGCCCGCAATCTGGGCCGCGCGGGTGCGGTCGGGAGCTTCCCAGGGGAGGGGCGTCAGGCCGGGTCCCCGCCCGCGCGCACTGGCGGGGCGGGGGCGCCGCGGGGCACAAGCGGCGGCCACAAAAGACACCAGCGCCAGCCCGGCCGCGGGCCCGCGCCCCCCGCCCGCACGTGGAGCCCCCTGCGCCCGGGGACCCGCCCTGCGCCCGGGGCGCCGCCCGCTGTCACCACCGCCCCCGTCCCGCGCGGACCCCACGGCGGGCGGGACGGGCCGAGGCGCGGCCCCCGCCCCGCCGCCTCCCCGCCGCCCCGCCACCGCCCCTGGCGCTCACCGGAGGCTCGACCGCGCCGCGCTCGCGCTCCCTCCCGCACGAAATGACGAACGTCCGCGCCCCGCCCGCGCGCGCTCGGCTGGCCACTTCCGGGGTCACGCGACTTCCGCTCGCGCCGGGCGGGTCGGCAGAGGGCGCACGCGCGGGGCCGCGGGGGCTGCCGGGAGCGCGCGGCCGCCATCTTGCGGCGCCTGGCTCGTGAGGGCGCCCGGCGCGGGCGGCTGGGGCCTGAGCCCTTTGCCGCGGACATTGCCGGCCGCCGGCGCCCCCACGGCGCAGCCCGCGAACTCGGGGGACGGGGCGGTGTCGCGGCCCTTGGTGCCCCCCGCCCGGACGTCGTGGCCTTCCCGCCCGCGAGGTGCTGCTGGGAAGCCCGGAGCCGCGGGAGGAGCTGACCGTGCAGCCACGTGCCGGGTCCACCGAGCCCCGCGAGGTCCGCGACGGCGGCCTCCCGCCTGTCGGCGTTGACCCCTCGGGAAGGGCACAGTGGACGGCCCCCGAGTTCGCGCCGACCGCCCGCCGCGGCCGCCTGTTCCGGCCCCGGAGCTGGGCCTCCGCGGGGTGCGGCCGGGCTTTCCTCAGGGGCTCAGCGCCTGCCAACGACCGGAAGCGACCCGGCGACGCCCGGGAGAAGAGAGCTCAGGGCTCTGCTAGTGAAGCGCGATCTTGGGCAGAATCAGCCGCAGGCTCGGCCTCTGCGTTGGTGCGGGCGGCCCGCCTGGCCCCGGGGGTGATGATGGCGGCACCTGCGGCCCGACTTGGAATGAACCTTCTTCCCCAAGGGCTTTTGAGGCTTGCCCCTAGGATGGACCCTATCTCATTGCTGTGCAACTGGAAAGTTCAAACCTTTTAAAAAAATATATGTTCTTACTGAGTTCAGAGAGGAAGAGAGAGAGAGAGAGAAAGAAACATCAATGATGAGGATCATTGATTTGTCGCCTCCTGCACGCCCCCTGCTGGGGATTGAGCCCAAAACCTGGGCATGTGCCCCTGACTGGACTTGAACCCGGGACCCTTCAGTCCACAGGCTGACGCTCTAGCCACTGAGCCACACCAGCCAGTGAATATTGAAAGCTTTCAAGTCCTGGCCCTGGCCGTGTCACCTCCCCATGCCGGTCCATCCCTGGTCAGGACATTCGCACGATGCCACCGGTGAACACAGGAATAAGTGGAACAGCAAATGGATGCTTCTCTCTCCTGTTCTGTGGGCCCCGCGAACTCTGGGGCTCTCGGGAGTGGTGGGCAGATTGGCGTCCTGCAGGCTGGCCATCAGTGTTCTGCCAGGCCTGTCTGCCCGAGGACGGCCCCCAGGCTGCCCCTACCCCACACCAGCCACGAGCGGAGTACCCAGGCTACCCACATCTTTGCCAGCAGACTACACATTTGAGGATTCCCAAGACCTTCCCACGCCGGGTTTGAAAATTCCATGAAATAACTCACACAACTCAGTGAAGCTCTTTACTTACGATCATTGGTCGATGATAAAGGTCACAACTTGCAAGAAATGCACAGGGCGCCCAGCTGGTGTGGCTCAGTGCACAAGGCCCCTTCCCCAAGTTGCAGGCTCATCCCCAGTAGGGGGCATGCAGGAGGCAGCCCATCAATTCTTATTGTTGACTAGAGGCCTGGTGCATGAAAATTTGTGCACGGGGGAGTCCCTCAGCCTGGCCTACTCCCTCTCCCAGTCCAGGAGCCCTCAGGGGCTATCCTAAGCTGCAGTCTGGCCTCCCTCTGTGGGAGGTGACTGGGCTGATCAGGGGAAGGCAATGCCCCCATTACACTGCCAGCCACCACGGCTTGCCTGAGCCTTAGCCCGGCCCTGGCAGCAGCAGCCACTGCAGCTTTGTCCAGAAGGACGTCCGGAAGACATCTAATTAGCATATTACCTTTTCATTAGTATAGATATTTCTGTCTCTCCCTCTATCTTCCTCTCTGAAATCAATTTAAATATATATATATATATATAATTTTTTAAAGAAATGCACAAGGCAAGGAAGGGAGGGTGTGTTGGGGCTTCATGCCCTCTTTGGGCCCACTACCCTCCCAGCACCTCGTGTGTTTACTGACCTGGAACCTCTTCAAACCCATGGTTTAGGGGCTTTTATGGAATCTTCATCAAAATCCAAGGTTGATTAAATCATCAGTCCTTGGTGATTGGCTCAATCTCTAGCCTTGGCCCCTTCCCAGAGGTCAGGGTACCAGCAGCTGTCCTGACACTATCCAGGAGCCCACCCAGAGTCATCACATCACCGTAAACCCGAGTGTGAAAGGGATCTGTTCTGAATAAAGAGATACTCCTACCAGGAGATTCCAAGGGCTGTTGGAGCTGTGCCAGGAACCGGGGACAAAGACCAAATCTTTATGGCTACACCACAGTCGCTTTTCTGTGCTGTGGCTCTCAGGTTCGGAGGAAACCAGGATATGGGTGGCTGAGCATTTCCCAGGCACTTCTGGGTTTGCCTGGCCCAGTCCTCCTCTGTGCTCTGGGTGCTCCTGTCCCCTCATAGCTCAGGCTGGAGCAGCCCCCAGTAAACTTTCAAAGGTGCCGTGGGCTCCGGCCGGCCAGCAGCCTCTCAAGCCCATGGCATCAGAGATCATGGGTATTGTTTTCAACAGGCATTATTTTATTAGGTGTAGGGAGCGGCCTCAGGCTGACCTGTGGCAGGGCCACAAACAAGTCCCAGCCTGGAAAGCAGAGCCCTCCTGGCACAATTAAGCCTGACCTTGTAGCCCTCCCTAATTCCTTCCTAGTAGCTAATGGGCTGTGGGAGGTGCAGCAAATGTTGTGAAAAAAGAACATTTGTGTACATGTTCATCTTGTTTTCATCAGACTACAAAATAAAGCACCGGCCTGCAGGCTGGGTCTTTTGTGTCCTCATCCAAGCACGGGCGATCCACCAAGCCCCAGCTGTATTGTCTGTCTTTTCTTCGATCCTTCACCGCCCTCCTCAGGTTCGCCCTTGGCCGTGCTGGCGCAGCACAATTAGGCATCGAGAAATGGTTATTTTCTAATCCACTGGCATTTCTTAACAGGAATTCTTTTTTAAAAAAAATATTTTTATTGATTTTAGGGAGGAAGGGAGAAGGAGAGATAGAAACACCAGTGATGAGAGAGATACCCTATTTGGGATCAAGCCTGAAATCTGGGCATGTGCTCTTGACCAGAATCAAACTCAGGACCCTTCAGTCTGCAGGCTGATGCTCTATCCAGAGTCAAACCAGCTAGGGCTGGAATTCTTTTATTTTAAAAAACTTCTTCATCAGTTATTTAATCCCTTCAAAATACAGTTGAGAAAAATAAAACCAGATAAAATGTTTGACATTCTGTTATTTGTCAGTATTTAGAATGAATTAGTGCCCAAGAGCCCTCCAGAGGTGAACATTGGATGTTCTTTACTGTTGTTATGAAATCTTGAGTGTTTATTCAACAAGGACAAAAAAAGATTATTAACGCATTAACGGTAACTTGAATGGTGGGTTTATGATGGATTTGTACATTTAAAAACTGGTATGCTTAATATTTATTAGATATTAATTTACTATTCTGCTAAAACATTTTACAACTGTTTCTGCAACCTGCATAGAGAACAAAAATTAACTCTGTCCTAGCTTGGGCTAAATGATCACCGACAAGTTGATGTATTTAAAATTAACGAGATTACCTTCTGGTTTTCTTTTTATATGAAAATCTTTAATGATGCATATTTATTGCTATTTCCCCCCCAATAGTCAGTTGATCCCAGGGTGACTTGTTAATAATAACAGCTCATTAAAGTAAACCATGTAAACATTTATGAAAAATATAGCCATCTTTAATTCCGTAACACAAAAATGTGTGAATAATGCTTGTAGCAGCATTTTCTAATAACCAAAAAGTGGAAGCAGCCCGAACGTCCAGCAGCTGACGAGTAGAGAAACAAAACGTGAGGCATCCATCACGGGATTCGGCACAAGGACTGAGGTACTGATTCATGCTATGAAGCGGACAAACTCAGAAATCCTTAGGAGCCCTGGCCGGGGGTCAGGTCAGGTGGCTAGTGTGGTACGCGAACTTAAAGCCAGATGGAAAGGTCCCACGGCGAACAATTCCGATGTTTGAAATGCCCAGAACAGGGAAACCCAGAGGCTGAGCAGCCCAGTGCCCACCTGGGGAGAGGGGAAGGGGCTGAGCGGTGATGAGAAGATTCTGGAATTGGAATGTGGTGGTGGGTATGTGACTGAATACAGTAACATCGCTGAGATGTACACTGAGGGGAAAACATACCTTATTAAAGCTCTCATTTCAAAAGCCTGTAGGAACGAGGGTTTCACCTGACTAGTGCTGGGAAAACGATTGTATTATCAGCCTTTTGTGCCCGTTGAATGTTTTATTTTTTTAAATCTTTATTGTTGAAAGTACTACATATGTGCCCCCTTCCCCCCGTCGGTCCCCTCCCCCCCAATGTTTTCTTTCAATTGAACATCTTTTTCTAAAACAAGCATTTCACATTCTACGCATTGAAAGCCCACTCCACATCTACTTTGGGGCACTGTCTATGGATGTCACCCTTGGGAGACCCCGAAAGCTGGCCGCAGCCTGTACCAGGGCCCCTTCCTTTGACACCAGCCCCTCCAACCAGCCACACCAGGGCCCGGCTTGTCCCAGTTTCCAGTGTCACCTCAGGGCCTTTCCGCTGCCTGTAAAGCTTCCCTCCAGATGTCCACAGCCTCCCACTGTCTGGCAGTTCTTGTTCCCAGTTGTTTCCCGGCACCTGAAGATGGGGCCTAGCCCTGCTCCCCCAGGTCCTGAGGAACCACCCCAGCTCCCCACCCCAGTGGCGGGCACTTGAAGCACTTATGGCCTCTGGCCTGGGGGACCTCAGCCCTCCATCAGGTGCTGACTTTAGCTTCTGGACAGCGGGGAGCAAGATGACCCCACCTCTCCTGTCAACACTCCCAGCACAGTCTCCTACCTGGCCTGTGCCCGCCTCTGCCTGGATGACCCGACCTGTTACATCCACCCCTTGGGCCACAGCAGCCCAAGCCAGGCTCGGCTGCTCCCCGGCCCTTCAGTGCCCAGCGCAGCACAGGCCGCAGCGTGGCAGCCACTGGCTCTGTAGGGACAGCGCTGGAGCCGACAGTGACAGGGCCACCCTTAGTCACACTGTGGCCCCATGGGGACTGGGAGCAGCCTGAGCTGCAGGCTGCCTCCAGGAGGGGCCTGGCCGAGCATGCCTGGGGTCCCCCTGACCTGCATCCACTGTGCTCTCAGCCTGCTCTATTCTGTTGGAGGGTGGTGAGAGGGGCATGTGTCTACCGGCTCCTGGCTCTGCAGGTCACATTTGCCAGTCTCCACCAGCACCATCAGCACAGGCAGAGGACCCCCATGCCCTGCTCCACCCTGGCCACCAGGAAGGACACTAGGAAGGGAGGATGTTGCAGTCAGAGCTGCCAACGCCAGGCTCCTGAGCAGCGGAGGAAGGGGACAAGCAGTCACCTGCAATCTGGCAGCAGCACAGGTGGCCACCCCACCTCACGCAGTAGGCAGGTGACAAGTGGCTACAGGAGCAGGGACTACTGCCCCGCGTTCCCCTACTGCCCAGGCCAGCGGGAGTGCCAGGACCCCTGGAAAGTCAGAGAGGCAGCCACCACCTCCCCAGCACCAGTGCCAGCCTGCCAGGACACCAGATGCCAGCTTGGCTGCTCCCCACCTGCCCCGTGTCCCTTCCTCCCTCCCGGTCAGCACCAAGTGTGGCCCAGGCGAGGGCTCCAACGATGAATGAGAGCTCCAGTTCTACACACGTTTCTGTTTATTATGGCAAAGGTGAAAACGCCACCTCCTCCACAACAGCAACCAGTAAAATTTATCCCAAAAATAACTCGGTACAAAACAGGTCTGTTTCAGAATTTTAAAAAAAAAGAAAAAAAAGGAAAAGAAATCTTTACATGAGTTTTAAATCCTATTTTAAAACAAGAAACAACTCCATCATTGGCCACAGGGCCCCGCCAGCCCGCCCTCGGGAAGCAGCGCGAGACGACATCCAGGCCTAGCTCCACGCACGGACTTGCTGGTGCTTTAGCTGGTGTCCATCTGAAACAGGAGAAAAAAGAGGTCAGAGAAGGTCCCACCCCCGCAAAAGGAGGGGGCTCCCCACCCTCATGCTAGGCCAGCCCCCAGGACCCCTGGCCGGGGACTCACCCTCGCGTTGTAAGCGTCCAGCTGGGCATCCAGCTCCTCCGCAGAGATCTGCTGCTTTGAACTCCGGCCGGTACCCCTGCCTCTGCCCCGGCTGCCTCCACGGGCGCCTCTCCGCGTGCCGCCGCCGAAGCCTCCAGACCCTCGGGTTCTGGTCATCCCGCCTCTGTTGACGCTCTGCACCGGCCTGCGCTGCGTGTCTATCTGTGAGGTGACGAGCTGGATGTTCATGGGGCGGCCTGCGGCGGGAACACAAAAGGGCACTCCCATCGGAGCCTGAAACCCACCAGGCGACCCCAATGCTCCCACCCAGACAGACAGCCTGGACCCACTGGGAGGAGGAGCACCGAGGGTAGCCTGCCAACGCCTTACTCCTCAGCCCGGCTCAGGTGGGCGTCGCTCACAGTGGAAAGGTGGGGGCCCCTGACACCCTCAGCCCACCGCAGGGCAAGCACCCCGGTGCTTCCGGAAGGCGAGGCTGCGGGAAGGAACGTAGCTTGCTGGATGGGGATCACAAGAGGTGGGTCCAGATGTGGGGGCAGCAGAGGGTGGCAGAATGGGAGACAAGGAGGTGATGGCAAAGTGTCCTCAACGGGGAGGGGGAGGGTGTAAGCATACAGGTGCCAGCCCTCAGCTCCCTGGTCCAACCCCAAACGCACCATCCAAAGGGACGCCGTTGTACTGTTTCATGGCTTTCAGGGCGTCTGCCTTCCGCTCAAAGTGCACGTCGGCTGTTCCCAGGCTGCGGCCAGAGCGGTCGTAGTGCACGGCGGCCTTCTTCAGAGTCCCGAACTCCGCGAACAGCTCCTGGGGTCAGGAAGGGCGTCATCAGCCACACCTGTCCCCTCCGGTGGCTGGGGACAGCCCCGGGAGTGTCAGCTACTTGGAGGGCGCTTCCCTGGGTGGCAGACATACAGGTGGGGGGCAGGACAGTGGGAGTGGGATGTGGGGAAGGACGGGCAGGCGAGACAGCAACTTCCAGGAACAGCTGGGCCTGAGGGCTCCTGCCAGCCTGGGGACCTGACATCTACCACAAGCCCCCGAGGGGCACCCATGAAGTCGCTGTCTTCTTTGACAAAGGAGTTGACAACACACCCGAGAACAGTGCCAACCATCAGCAAAGGCCGAGATCACTGAGCCAGGGACACCGCCTGCCATGTGCCCCAGCTCCAGGGCCCACTGGTTTGGGAGTCCTGCCCAGCCCCCCGGGGCAGGTTCTGGCTCACCTTTCCCTCTCCTCCTACTCAAGCCTGCCGCAAAGTCTCAAGTCAAGCGCTGCCATGGGAACTGCCCTGGCCTCAGGCAGGCTGGGAGTTGGAGAGGGAACCCAGAGTGTGGGGCTACTCCGGCCGCAGGCACAGCGGGAAGAGGAGGTCACCAAAAGCGGTTTCCAGTGGATGCCAGAAACCACCTTGAAAAGAGTGTTGAGACACTGTGAGTGCTCACCGGCCTCGCTCTGTCCTCCCACAGCTGAGCTCGGGGACACGGAGCCCAGGACGGCCCCGCACCCTGACCCGGCCATCTCTACGCCTGACCCCCGCGGTGCCATCACTGAGCCACAGGACAAGTTCACATCCCTGTGGGCCTCAACCCATAATAACTGAAGACGATGACAAACCTAGAGGCTTCGACCAAAGGGGGGTCTGAAGTGCGGGCGAGACTGGAGGGTGGAGGGAAGGGAGACAACAGGTAGGGACACAGGGCTCAGGCCAACACCAGGGGCAGGCGCCATGCCGCCTCCGCAGGCCGCGGGGACGGACGAGTACAGCGAGCAAGCAGCCTCGCTCCACGCAACACGGGGCCACGCTGCCCGTCCCTGCGGGACCCGAGGCTCTCGCGGCTGGAGTCGGGCCCGCCCGCCTCTCGGAGGCTCAGCTCCTGCACGACCTCGGCACCGCAGCCCGCAGCCCCGCATGGGGGCACCTCCCGAGACAGAACGGGGGCTGCTGACCGCGACGCCGCTCGCTCACCTGGATGTCCGCGTCGGACACCCCGAAGTCCAGGTTGGACACCAGCAGCTTCCCCCCCGTCTCCACGCCGGCGCCCCCGCCGAAGCCGCTGTCGAAAAGGTCGTGTTGCCACTTGTCGGGAAGCTGTTTCGGCTGAAAAGGGGAAAAACACGGAAATTGAGAAGCGTGAGCCCCGCCGCAGGACCCTCCCCGCCGGGGCCCCGACGAAGGTGCGAGGGGGGCCCGGCACACGCCCCGCCCGGCCCTCAATTTTCCGTCCCTTCGACTAACTTCCCGCCGCCGCGGCGGCCGCGCCCAGCGCCCCCGCGAGCCCCCGCCATGAGACCGGCGGCCCAGCCCAGACAAAGGCGGAGGGTCCCCGCCTCCCGGGCCCGGCCCGCGCGCGACCTTCCCGCCGGCCCGGCGCCCGCGCCCACCGGCCCGCCCCCCGCCCGCCCCGCCGCACTCACCCGGCTGTAGGGCGCCGGCCGGTTCCTGCCTCCGCCGCCCGCCGCGCCGCGGACGAGGGCCGCCCGGTTCCGGATGGGCCCGCCGCCCCGGCTGACTCGTGCGGCGGCCTGCGCTCCGCCACCGCGGCCTCCCTGGGAGCCGGCCCGGCCTCGGCCCCGGCCCCCGCCGCGACCGCCCCGCTGGCTCCGGTTCAGCTTAATGATGTCGTCCAGAGACATGTCCATTTTGTCGGCCATGGCGGGCGCGGAATCGGCCTCGGCTCGAGCCCGCGCGTCAGCACGCCGGCCCGTCACTTCCGGCGCGGCGTCCCCGGCGCGGCCGGCGATTGGCTGCGGGCGCGGCGCGTGCGCGCTGGGGTCGGGGCTGGGCGGGCGGCGCGGCAAGGTGCCGGCTGCGGTCGCGGTCGCTTCGGACCTTCCCGCGCGGCGCTGGGGCTGCAACTGTAGGCAGGCGGCGCCGCGCGCGGCTACAGACGCCGGGGCGGGCGGGCGGGGCTTCCTCCCGGGCGACCCCGCCCTCGGGCTGTTTCCCGGCTGAACTCCCTGCGGGGAGGGGTGGGTCTTCCGTTCGTCTGGGCTCCGGCGGCCGCCGCAGGGGTCCGAGTGCGCGCCGAGCTCTGCGGCGCCCCCGCCCCGGCGCCCCCGCCCCGCAGCCTCGGCCGCAGCGGTCTCGTCTTCGCCCGCAGGCCCCGCCGCCATGAGGGTGAAGATTAAGTGCTGGAACGGCGTGGCCACCTGGCTCTGGGTGGCCAACGACGAGAACTGCGGCATCTGCCGGATGGCCTTCAACGGCTGCTGCCCGGACTGTGAGCGCCCCGCGCCCCGCGCCCCGCGTCTCCCCGGAAGCACCGGCGCCGAGGGCCTGGGTCTGGGCTCCCTCCCCTCGAGAGCAGTTGGCGGGAGAAAGGGAGGAGGTTGGGTCCGAACGTGGGTCCAGACGCCGTCAGGGGCCGCGCTGGGCTGGGACTCGCGTGGGGCCGGGAGAGGGGTGGGCCTTATTGGAAAATAACGGGACCAAAAGGAGTTTCGTGAGGAGACGCGCCCATCGGGACGGGAGGAGCCGGAGGAGCGGCGCGGGGAGCTGGAAAGTCACCGGGAACCGGCCCCGCGCCCTCGCCTACCCCGCGTCTCTAACCGGCGGACTTTCCGCCGTCGCTCCCCGTTCCCGCTCCCGTCCCCGGCGCCCTATTCTTGGCCGAGCGGGGCTGCTGGCCCTGCCCATCACCTGTTGGATCTTTTGGGGGGTTTTAGCTGCTTGATCTTAGCAGCCCTCCTCCCCCTCCCTCTCTCTCTCTTTCAGGCCCCGACCCCTTTAGGAAGCTGATGCCTGTATCTGTGTGTCTGTCTGTGTCTGTGTGTGTGTATCTGTGTGTCTGTGTCTGTGTGTCTGTATCTGTGTGTCTGTGTCTGTATCTGTGTGTCTGTCTGTGTCTGTGTGTGTGTATCTGTGTGTCTGTGTCTGTGTCTGTATCTGTGTGTCTGTCTGTGTCTGTGTGTCTGTATCTGTGTGTCTGTGTCTGTATCTGTATCTGTGTGTCTGTGTCTGTATCTGTGTGTCTGTGTCTGTGTATGTGTCTGTATCTGTGTCTGTATCTGTGTGTCTGTGTATGTGTCTGTATCTGTGTGTCTGTGTCTGTGTATGTGTCTGTATCTGTGTGTCTGTGTCTGTGTCTGTGTCTGTGTCTGTATCTGTGTGTCTGTGTCTGTATCTGTGTGTCTGTGTCTGTGTATGTGTCTGTGTGTGTGTCTGTATCTGTGTGTCTGTGTATGTGTCTGTATCTGTGTGTCTGTGTCTGTGTATGTGTCTGTATCTGTGTGTCTGTGTCTGTGTCTGTATCTGTGTGTGTGTATCTGTGTATGTGTCTGTATCTGTGTCTGTATCTGTGTCTGTGTCTGTATCTGTGTATGTGTCTGTATCTGTGTATGTGTCTGTATCTGTGTATGTGTCTGTATCTGTGTCTGTATCTGTGTCTGTATCTGTGTCTGTGTCTGTATCTGTGTATGTGTCTGTATCTGTGTGTCTGTGTCTGTGTCTGTGTCTGTATCTGTGTCTGTATCTGTGTCTGTGTCTGTATCTGTGTATGTGTCTGTATCTGTGTCTGTATCTGTGTCTGTATATGTGTCTGTATCTGTGTCTGTGTCTGTATCTGTGTATGTGTCTGTATCTGTGTATGTGTCTGTATCTGTGTCTGTATATGTGTCTGTATCTGTGTCTGTGTCTGTATCTGTGTATGTGTCTGTATCTGTGTGTCTGTGTCTGTGTCTGTGTCTGTATCTGTGTGTGTCTATCTGTGTATGTGTCTGTATCTGTGTGAGTGTGTGTGATCTTGCTGACCATCGGGTTTCACTGGATTTCCCCTTTGTGGTGCCTTTGTCCCGGGCCTGTTCTGCAAAGTAGAAATATTTTGCTGTCTGTGTAGGTCAGAAGCAGACGTTTGCTGCAGGGGGTTGAGTTTTTCGTCAGACTGGAGGGAACACGGCAGAAGCAAGGGGAGGACTCAGTGCGGGTGGGGCAGGAAAAGTGGGGACTGAGGCTCCCCACTGCCCTGTGATGACCAGTCCTTGTTTGTGGGCCGAGTGCCCAGAATAGCGACAGGGCTTTGCTGCTGCTTCTTTTTTTAAAATATATTTTTATTGATTTTTTTTACAGAGAGGAAGGGAGAGGGAGAGCCAGAAACATCAATGAGAGAGAGACATCAGCTGCCTCCTACACCCTCCCACTGGGGATGTGCCTATAGCAAGGTACATGCCCTTGACCGGAATCGAACCCGGGACCCCCCAACTCCCAGGCCAAACGCTCTATCCACCGAGCCAAACAGGCCAGGGAGGGACCGGGCTTTGCTTCTTGCTGTGAAATTCGGAAGTCCTGGAATTCTAGGCTTAATCTCATCACCTGGAGCTAATCCATCCTGATCCAATCCCACCGGTGGGGCGGGGCCTGAGATAGCCATTGATTGGCTCTGCTTGATCTGTTTCTTTTCATCTATTTTAAATTGTTTCCCAAGGGTACACAGAGGCCAGGGAGCCTGAGGGGGGGAGTTCTTACAACTTTCTAAGCAACAGATTGTACCTTCTGAAAAGAAAAAAGTCTTCAAGTGCCCTGGGGTGATGGGTGTGGGTGGGTGAGCCTGTGTTCAAGATAGCACCAGGGGCCTGCACAGCCCAGCGGGCCCGTGGCTGGGTGTCCTCGTGTGCCAGCCCTGCCAGTGCGGAGAGTGGTGGGTTTAGAGTCTGATCTGTGGACCTGCTGGTGGTGGTTGAGGGAGCCAGTTGTGATGTGCAAGGTGTTTGACAAGCTCAGGTGCCTGCTGTGCAGACTAAGTGGCACTGGTTTCTCTTGCCAAGTGAAAGTCCTTGGGTAAACCCAGAGGGCCCGTGGCTGTAGTAAGGCTGCTCCACGCTCCACGGCCCAGCAGGCTCTGGAGTGAAAGTCTCGGTGAGCCGAGTTCTAACTGAAAGGACTTCCATCCGGACACTGGCAGGCCCGTGAGTCACCGCCCTGTGCCAGCAGGCAGGGCTTAGGGCGGCGGCCTGGTGCCCTGTTGGTGGGCTCGCGGGACCCCAGCTATGGGCTGGCTGCTCCTGCTCCCCCTCGCCTTCCTGTTTGTAAGGGACCTGATTTGATAGGGTGATTCCAAGCGGAGTTTTGCTAAGGCTGTAAAGGCCCTGAGTGTGGGGGTGTCACATGGTGTGGGCTCCTGGCACCGGCAGGGGAGTGAGGGCTATAATTTTGTATTTTCTAAGTGTATAGTTTTCTGATTATGTCATAAACGCTTCAGAAAGCAAGTGACATTTTTGTTAGAGAAAATATGTTTTAAAAGGTTGCCTGGCTGGCGTGGCTCAGTGATTGAACCTCGACCTATGAACCAGGAGGTCTTGGTTTGATTAGCAGTCGGGGCACAGGCCCAGGTTGCAGGCTCGATCCCCAGTGTGGGGCCTGCAGGAGGCAGCGATCAGTGATTCTGTCTCGTCATTGATGTCTCTCTCTCCCTCTCCTTCCTCTCTGAAGTCAATAGAAACATTTTTTTTAAAAGAAAGAGGACTAGCCCTACTGAGCTGAGACAGTCACATTGCAGCCCTGGTATCGCAGGTCAGGTGGCTGCAGTGGCTGCTGAGAGGCCCAGGCTGGAGGCCAGGCCAGGGCTCTTCCTGCCACTGATGCCCCTCCCCCCCAGCTTCTCTCACTGGGTGGTGCTCACACGGGGGTGGCGTCCCACAGAATCTGGGGTGACTCCTGCAATTGCCTTCTGCGAGAGGCCCTGGCCACCCTGGGCCCCGACATCTAACGTCCTGGGGTCCCTGCCTCGGCCCCGCCTGCTGCCACATGCCCTGTGCGACCGCACCTCTCCTGTCCCTGCAGGTAAGGTGCCCGGCGACGACTGCCCGCTGGTGTGGGGCCAGTGCTCCCACTGCTTCCACATGCACTGCATCCTCAAGTGGCTGAACGCGCAGCAGGTGCAGCAGCACTGCCCCATGTGCCGCCAGGAGTGGAAGTTCAAGGAGTGAGCGCCCGCACCCCGGCCGCCGGAGGCCCCCCTCCCCCCCCCACGGACTGAGGACTGGGCTGTGCTGTGTTCTCCGTCACGAAGGTGACACTTTTATCCAATGAGTAAAACTCATTAAGTGGCCTGAGCCTTGCCGGAGGCCTCTGCTTGCCTGTTTTTTCTTGGCCGCTGACGTGGCCTCGAGGCCTGTGGATATGAAAACTCTCATGAATAAACATCTCCGGGTGCCTGGCCCAGTCACTCCCCGGAGGCCAAGGAGCCCAGCATCAGCCGGGGAGCCGGGCAGGAGGGGCTCCGCCTGGAAGGCCCGGAGGCGCAAAGGCCCTGGGGTCTGTTCCTGCCAATGGGGAAGCGAAGGAGGCGGGTGTAGAGGCCCACGGCCCCCGGCCAGCTTCTCACTGAGGAAGCCAAGCTGGTTTGCGGGCCCTGGCTGGGCAGTTGGGCCACTGCCACGGTCCCTCTGCCAGGGGGTCCCCGAGCAGGTGCTGAGGCTGTTACGAGCTGTGGGGGTGATGCAGGTGCTGGGTGGTCTGTCTCCATCCCATCTCCCCCTCCTCCTCCTCCAGGCTGACATCAGGCTGTGACCTCAGGGGTCAGGGCCTCTCACCTGGGGGGCAACAGCCTGTGGGAGGCTCCTGGGGGGGCAGCGGCTTCTGGTGGAGCCTGGGGTGCCCAGGGCCTGTGGGGAGCCTTTGACACCGACTCCTCCCTGGGCCCCTGAGGTGAAGCCCCTCCTGTCTAGTGGGTAATGGCTGCTGTTGGTCTGTCCTCAGTCCCGGGGGTGAGAAGACAGGGCAGGTCACTCGGGGGGCCTCATGGTCGCCTGTGCGGCACCCACTTCCTGCCCGATGTGCCCACAGGAAAGGGACCCTAAGATGATGGTCTTCACTGAACTCGGAGCCCAGTGGGCTGCCCGGCCAAGCCCAGCTGCCGGCCTCCGCGTGGTTGCTGTCCTGGGACACGTGGGGGGGGGGGGCATCTGTGAGGGACGTCTGGGGAGTGGGCGTGGGAGGAGGGGCTCCTGACAGCCTGAGGGCCATGTCAGCTGCTCGGCCAGAGCCGGTGCCCCGCCTGGTCCCCCTCAGGCCTGCTTCCCCCCTCCCTGCCCTGGGCCTGGATCTGGGAGTCAGGACCTCAGGGGCAGGGCCATGGCCACCACCGGGAGGGCCTGCAGCTCCCAGGCTTTCCGCCTTCGTCCTGGCTGCCCCCTGGACTCCGCCCTCCTGGGGAGCCACTCCTGTGCCCCCAGGCGTCCCGCCCTCGCCCACCCGTCACCCGTCGCCCGTTGGGGCCGGTCACACAGCGCCCTCTCGGGGCACCCACACTCCCTGCGCTTAGGCTCCTCCCAGGGCCTAAGTGGTTCTCCCAGGGCCTTTGGTCCCCTCAGGCCGGACCCAGCTGACCACCAGGCCCTGCACGCACCAGAGTCCAGTCACTGCCTCCTCCTGGGAGGGAGGCCCAGGACCCCATCCCTCCCCCAGAGGCAGGGGCCACCACCGCCCTGCAGACCGCCCCTGGTCACTCCTCACCCCCCGCACCCCCGGGGGCCATTCTGCTGCCCTGCCACCAGCTGGTCCCCTCGCTGTGGCTCCAGTCAGGGTCTGCGTCCAATTCGTCTCCTAGACGCTGGCACCTAGTCGGGGTGCGACCATGAGCCTCGCGGGGCAGTGATGTCTCCTACCCCAGGCTCTGCTGCCCCTCCTCCCGGACCCCCGCCCCGCGCCCCCAGCTGCCCGGTTGGTGGAACCTCCCCGGGTGTGAGAGGGGCGTGGTCTCTGGCCAGTTGCCCTTCAGGGCCCGACACTGTCCTGGGCAGTGTGGTCAGTGGCTGTCTCCCGCCTCTTGAGCGCTGGGGACTCGGTGACAGAGCTGGGCGCCCTCAGATGACTGGGGGTTCAGCGCAGCCCGCCTCGCCCCTATCCTGTGACCCCCTGGAGATCAGACCATGGGCAGTGGGAGCGGCCTGGGCGCCCCTCCCAGCGGAGGCGGTCAGGGCGGGAGGATGGGGCGCCGGCCCCCCAGCGCCTCCAGCCTGCGCCGCCCCCGCCCCGCCCCGCGCGGGTATAAGGCGCGCGACCCCAGGGCCGGGCTGCGGCCTTCCCAGAGCTGCGCTCCCGCCCGCGGAGCCCCGTGAGCGCCGCGGGGGGCGAGGGTCGGGGGCGCGGGCCCTGGAGAGGGGTGCGGAGAGGCCGGGGCGGGGGGCGGGGGCGACGAGGGGCGCAGGGCGCCCCCCCAGCCGCCTCCTGCCCGCAGGCCATTTGCATCAAGGACGTCACCCCGAACCCGCGGAGCTGCGAACGCGTCCCCGACGGCGGCGCCACCTTCCAGTGCCGAGCGGACGTCTCCCTGTCGCTCCGCGCCGACTGCGGCCGCGCCTGAGCCCGCGCGGGGACCCCCAGACCCCCGGGGCCGGCGCCCAGCTCCGCCCGCCCGTAGTGGACGGCTGAGTGAGTAAATGACCAGCCCAGCCCGCTCCCGTGTGTGTGTGGGCGCTGCTGGGCGCCGGGCCGTGGTCAGTCCCTAAGCCAGACCCGCTCCCCAGGGCTCTGAACCGCCCGCAGGGGCAGCCCCGGCCTCGCCGCGCCTTGGGGCCCCACTGCTCACGTCAGACCTGCGCCCCCCCAGACCCCTCAGCAGCTCCAGGGCCAGCAGAGGAGCCTCCTGCTGGGGTCCTGGGTGTCTCCAGGCAAAGCTCCCTCCAAGGGGCAGCCCCTGGGTCACCCAGTCTCGGAGCCCCGATACCTGCGCGCAGAGCCAGGAGTCGGTGCAGGTCCGCGGGAGGGGCGGCCGGCGGCCAGCGGGGGCAGCGGGCTGCGCAGACATCTCCGCTACCGGAGGGCGTGCGGGCCGGGGCGGGGGATCCCGCAGGCGGCTTCCGGCCCCACCCCGCCCCGGCCGGCCGAGTTCCCTTCAGAGCGTGAGGGGAGCATGAGCCGGGGCCCGAGTCCCGGGTCCAGAGGCCTGGACCTGCCTCAGGGGTGCCCCCCCCAGCAGCTGGCCCCTGGGCCTCAGGGAGGCGTGGGTGGAACTCCGGCTCCTATGGCACTTGGTGGTCTCCAGGGGCGGACCTCCGGGCCCACCAGGCTCTGCACCCGGCCGGCCCGTGGCTGCCGCTCAAGCCTCCAGGAGCCCTGGCCACGCCCCTGCCTCCCTGCTCAGCGGGTCCCTGCTGCCCAAAGGCCTGCATGTGGGGGGGTCTGGCATCATGGGGCTCTGAAGTTGGGGTACCCAGAGGGGATGGAGCTGCAGGGAAGGCCCCCATCTTGGGGAGGGAGGGCAGTGGTGGGGCCTGCCGGCTGCGGGTGGCTCCTGTCGGGTTCGGAGCTGGAGCCCGGCTGCTGGCTCCGCTGGTTGGAGCGAAGCTCCTGCACCAAAAGGTTTTGGGCCGATCCCGGTTGGGGTGGGGGTGGGAGGCATCCATGTTTCTCACGTCAATGTGTTTTCTCTCCTCCCTCTTTAAAAATCAATAAAAAATACCCTCAGGTTAGGATTTGTTAAAAAATGAGAGAATAAAACAGAGAGGAGAGGACAGGCCCCCCTCCTGCTGGCGGGGGTTGGGGGGGAGGGGGGCCAGACGACAGGCGCACCCCCACTGAAGCTGAAGGGCCGAGTGTTCTGAGGGACGGGGCGGGGCTGAGGATTCGCCTTCACACCCTCTGTGGACAGAAACCAGCGGACCCACGGCTCGCCCTGCCAGAGGGGACCCGGTCAGTGCCTGCAGCCAGGCCGCTCCCTGGGCCAGCGGGTGGGCAGGAGACCCCGAGGTCCGGCCCCATCCTTCCTGCACGTGGTCCGGCGCGGCTTTGGGACTTGGCCTCTCCCCGTCCTGGTGACCGACTCTGGGCCCAAGGGAACCTGCGGGTGCTCATTCCTGCCTGCCTCCGAGGGGGCCTGGATCTGGGGGCGCCCTCGCTGCCAGGCTGCCTGCTGCTGCCCTCCGTGGGCAGTGGTGGGAGCAGGGCCAACAGCTGACACAGAGCACCGCCCACCAGGTTTATTCGGTTGCACATCAGCCAATTATGCACAAAGTTGAGGCATCGGGGGGAGCAGGAGGCGGCCTGGGAGCAGGCAGGGGTTCAGGAGCCGCTCAGGACACCAGGACAGCGCAGGGGGGAGGCGCCGTGCAGAAGGCAGCCTGGCTGCACAAGGACAGGTGCGGCCCCTCGGGTCACTGTCCCTCAAGTGGACTCTCACCGAGCTGGGCGCCTCCTGCGGGGGGGGGGGGATGGGGGCCCAGCAGTGCAGCAGGTGGAGGGAAGCCAGGCCTCCCCAGGCACGCAGGGCGGTGGCCCCTGGGGGGAGGTGCCCTCCACAGAGCTGGCCCCCTCTGTGCAGCCCAGCGGGAGGGTGCAGGGCCTGCGGTAAAGGGGCGCCGTGCAGGGAGGGGGAGGCAGGAACGCCCTCTCCAGCCCTCCAGGGCCGCCTGGTCTGGGGCTGCAGCTCTCAGCACTGCATGAGCCGCGGGAGGCGCGGGCTCCCGGACGTCCTCCCTCAGGCGCTGTGGCTTCCTCTCTCCGGCGGCTCCTCCTGCGGCTTCATGGCTTCCAGGAAGGCCAGCTCCTTGGCCTCCTTCTTCTGGTTCCGAGCCTCGTACTCCAGCCTGGGGGCCGGGGGGGGCGTGAGTGCGAGCCCAGGCGCGGGCGCTGCTTCCCACCAGCCTCCGCCTCACCTGTTCTTGATGATGCGCTGGACGATGAGGTCCGTGGTGAGGTCGCTCCCGCTGTCGATCTGACGGAAGATGCCCCTTTTCTTGGGCTCCTGAAGGTGGGGATCGGGGGGGGAGATGAGGGCCTCCTCTGGACCCCGGGAGGCTGCCCGCCGCCCCAGAGTGGTGGGACACTTGTTCCTGTGAGGCCCTCGGGGAGCAGTGGTCCCACCGAGCCCCAGCAGCACGGGCCCGGCCTGCATGCCCACCTGGTACGGGTCGGAGCCGTCCTTGTCAGGCATAATTTCCGTCTTCCCGTGACACACCAGGTCCACCTGCAGAGGGAGCCGGGGTCAGGGAGCCCTCCCAGGACCATCCACAGGGCCCCCTGCCCCAGGGAGGCAGCCAGAGCCACTGCCTGGCTCCTGCCCCAGCCCAGCCCTCCTCGGACCCCACACTGGGAGCCCCACCTTGAAGTGGTCCAGGAGCTCTGCGGTAACGGCGTAGGGGGCCCCGATCACCACCTCTGACACGTACTGTGGGGACAGGCATAGCTGTTAGCAAGGACCCCACAGGCTGAAGGGGGGTAGGGATGGCCCGATGCGCTGGCCAAGGCGGCCGCGGGGGATGCAGGGACACAGCATGGTGGGCTGGCTGTCCGGGGTCCCTGCCAGGCCACCTCCCGCTGTCAGGCTCACCCGGCATGCCAGCACGCTCAGGGTCCGCTCGTGCAGGTTCATGATGGGGTAGTTCTTGCCCTTGTAGTGGTTGACCTCCTACGGGCAGAGTGGGGACGGTCAGCAGGCACCCTGCCAGCAACCCTGGTGGGGCAGCCACCAGCGTGGGGAAGGCTGAGAGGGCAACCCTGCCCAGGAAGAGGCCCCAGCTCAGCTCGTCTCTGCTTCCGTCAGCAGCCAGGGCCTCGCTCCCCACGGCTCCCAAGCCCGCCTCCAGGGTCCCCAAGACCAGCTCCGCGGGGCAGAGACCTGGTCGAAGTGCAGGCCGGCGATGACGTAGGGCCTCTCCACCAGGCCATGCACCTTCGCCAGGAAGTCCACGTGCCCGATGTCTGTACCGGGTTCAGGAACAAGTAGCAGGACAGGGGCAGCCGCCCTCCCGCCTCCCTCAGTGCCCGAGCCACCCCCCAGGGCCGCGAGATCAGTGAGGCCTCCCTGGGGCAGGTGTGGGCATGCAGAGCCCCTGCCCAGGCCAGAGGATACGGAATAGGTCGAAGGCACCCGCCACATAGATGACCGTGTCCCCCGGCTGCGGCTCCTTCCCAGAGGCAAACTGGATGATCTTCTGGGATGTCTGCAGAAACTGGGACACCCCGGTCCAGGGGTTCCGCCCCCCCGGGCACTATAAGCCGAGAGGAGTCCCTGGTCAGCCATAGAGGCCTCGCAGACGGGTCCCTCGCCTGTCCCCTCCGCTGAGTCGGGGGTTGCTGCGCACGCCTGCTTGGGAGGCACGGGGGTGGGATGGAGGCAGCAGGTGTGGGGGCCACAGGTCAGGACTAAACCCCAGCCTGCCAGCTGCTCACTGGCTCAGGTGCTGTTTCCCAGCAGGTGTCTCAGGCAGGGACACGGAGGGCTGGCCATAGTGCCCAGTACACATCCAGGCTACGCTGGGCAGGGGCCCCATGGCCACAGAGGGCTTTGCAGCCGCCACCACCTAGGTCTAGGAGGGAGGCCATGGACACAGCACTCCTGCGGACCCCGCACCCTGAGGCCACCGCTGGTCACCTGGGAGGAACCTTCTGAGAAAAGCATCTCCCTGGCAGGTGTCAGGTGAGGGGGCTAGAAAGGGAGAGAGGGCCAGGCCGCCTGGTTAGAGGCCGCCTGTCCACGGGCCGGCCTTGCTCCTCCTCTAGGCAGTGCTGGTCAGTCCCTGGTCAGCACCCGGAGGCAGGGAGCCGGGGGCAGGCGAGGCTCCGCAGCACTCACCTTGCCGAAGCTGTCTGCGTAAGCCCGGTACTCCGAGGACATCTCCTGCAAGAAAGGGTGAGGGTTGGGCCTTCCCCTCCAGGTGTGGCCATGCCCAGGACACTGACCCGCAGCCTGGAGCTCCTCCCCTCCAGCCACGTCCTGGGTGAGGGGACCTCGGAGGTCCCGCGCCCCCCACCCCAGCCTCACCTGGCTGCTGTGATGGGCCTTGGTCATCAGCAGCATGCGGCCCACGAGGTCTGTGGTGGACACGCCCTGGGTGCGCTTGCACTCTCTGGGGACAGAGGTGACAACAGAGGTGGGGTCGGAGCTCTCGGGTCACCTGCCTCCTGGGGGTGCTGTGCACAGACAGCGTCTCCTTGAGGCTCTGGGCATGAGCGGAAACTGGGCCGCTCTGCGGTGCAACACCCAATCCCGGCAAGACCGAGAGCAACACAGGCTGTAGCCACACATCTCCCCACGCCAGGAAAGGGGGCGTGGTCGGCTCACCTGTACCTCCCGGCCTGCTTCACTTCCTCGTAGGTGTCCCGGCCATCGACAGTCAGGGTGATGTCATCTGAGAGGTGACAGGCACATGGAGCAGGACTGTCAGTCCAATGCCAAGACCTTCAGGCTCACAGCCCCGCCCTGGCCTGCCCTGTGGCCTGGGCTCATTTCTGGGGAGGGACCCCGAGGGCTCAGGCTGCCCCGACTTAAGGAGGCCCAGCACTTCCTGTGACACTCCCCCACCCCCCCGCCTGTGCCCGCCCTGCCCGCCCACTCACTGCCGTGGACACAGAAGTCGCAGCTGTACTTGTCCAGCGTCTCCAGCGTGGTGACGTAGGGGGCCGCCGGCACCACCTCATCCACCCATTTGATGGCCTGCACCATCTTGTACCTCTCCTCCTGCGTGAACACTGGGGGCCCCTTGTGCTTGGAGATCTCCTCTGGGCCAGAGAGGAGAGGAGGCCGGGTGGTAACCATGGAGGTCGCGTCCACACCGAAGCGCCCTCCACGCCCGAGTGGCCACCACCGTCCTCCTTGGGCCACCACCACGCAGGTGGCCTCTCCCCCTCCAGAATCCCAGGGGATGGTGGGGGCCCCCTGGTGAGTGGGCAACCCCAGGCGGGCATGGGGTGGAGGTGGGCGCAGCCCGACTTACCGTCGGTGTGCACGCCCACGATGAGGTAGTCCCCCATGGCCCGTGCCTGGCGCAGCTGGTTCGAGTGGCCATAATGTACCATGTCATAGCTGTGGAGAGGGCAGGGCGGTCAGTCCCAGGTGGCCTGTGGGCGGCCAGGAGCACAGGCTGGCTCCTCTGAGAAGCCGCCACTGGGAGCTGCTCCCAGGGTCTGGGGAGTCTGGCTTTTGGCGGGGAGGGTGCTCAGCCCTGCACAGCCTGGTCCCGGGGTCCAGGGCCAGACTCAGCAGGGCCACGGCCTGCGGGTCCTGAGGACTGAGAGCACACAGCACAGCTCCTGCCCCAACCCGGGGCCTGCGTGGCCCCCGGGCCCCGTCCGAAACTCACAGCGCCATGGGTGGTCCCTTTAAGCTGCAGTATGAGAGGGGAGCTCTACTACCCTGAGACAGGGGCCAGTCTCTGGGGCCAACAGGAAGCAAAGTCTAACCAATGAACAATCTCCCAGGACCTCGGGAGGCCAACCACCACCTCCCTGTCACCTGGTCCCAGAGCTCTTAGCCTCAGATCCGGCCGGTTCCGAGTGAACTCAGCTGACGGCCGCAGACAGCAGCCGCTGTCCGGCTGGGTCCCACCTGCCCCATGTGCTGGGGGGACCACTGCCCAGCGGTGCCCTCAAGCTCCTCCTACTCCTTCCAGCCTCCTGTGGCCTCGGAGCAGGAGAAGCTGTCCCTGCTTCCGCTCAGTGCCACCTGTCAGCTCCGCCTCCCCACACCCGCCCGGGGTCACAGGGCTCTGGCCCTGGGGTAAGGGAAGAGGGAAGTCCAAATCCAGGGCCCTGGGGCCCGAGACCCCTGTGCCCGGGGTGCACCGACTGCAGGTGCCCTGGGTCCAGGCTGCGTCCTGTCACTGCAGCCCTGTGGCTGTGACCTGCCGGGCCAGCACCTGGCCTGGCCAGGCCCAAGGTCAGAGTCCACGGACACGCAACCAGGCTCCCTCTCCCCACGGTGATGCAGGTGCCGGGGCAGGGGCCCCGCCCCCGAGGGTGTGTTTCCCCCTCTGCTTCCATCGCAAAGGCGGCGAGTTACCCACTGACAGCCCCGAACATCACCCAACTCTGCTGTCTGGCTCGGCGGCGGGCTGATGGGCACCCACGGGCAGCACGGGGGTCCCGGGGCCACGCTGTTCCCCCGCTGACGCTGCCCAGACCCCCGGGAGAACAGGTCTGGTCCTGGGCCGGGCACGTCGGGGAGCCTGACACAGACCCCAGGGAGGGCGGCCCCGGTGAAACCCGTCCAATCGGACGCACGCGAGTGGCGACACCGCGGTCCCGAGCTGGGCCGGCGGCCGGGATCGGGGTGCAGCTCCCGCTAATCGCGGGGAAGTGCGCTTCTCCGGAGCCCAGTCCCCCCGGCTGGGCCAGAGCCCGCCTGCGTCGCGGACTCTCTCGCCCCGCTGCCGTGCGGGGGCGGCCCGGGCCCTAGGCGTCCTCCATCCCGGAGCCCGCAGCCCGAGTCCGCCGCCTGCCGCCCTCCCCCGCCGGAGAAGGCCGACCGAGGCCCGGACGAAGGCCCCCGGGCGAAAGCGGCTCAAGACGCGCCTCGGGCGGCAGCGCAGCGGCCCCCGCGGCCCCGCCCGCCAACGCCCGCCGCCGCGCTCACCAGCCGTCACACCACACCCGCACGGCGGGCCTGCTCCCCGGGCCCGGCTGCTCGGCGCCGCCCGCCAACCCGTGCCCGTTTCGGATCATGTCACCACGGCAGTGGCGCGGCACGGACGGACCCCTAACTCCGAGCGGCCGCCGCCGCCCTGCCCCGCGCACGCGCCGTCACACGACTCACCCGCCACGGGCGGCCAATCGAGAGCGCTGCCCCGCCCCGGGGCTCCGCCCCCTCCCCGCCCCACCTGTCTCACGCGGCCAATGGCGTGCGCGAGCGGCCTTCGATTAACCGAGCCCTGCCCCTCCGCTCGCGGCCAATAGTGTGCGCCGCCAGAACCTGGCCACGCCCCTCCCCTCTGCCTGCAGCCAATGGCGCACGCCCGCCGTCCTTCTGCCCGCACCTGGCGAAGGGCGCGGGGCAGAACCACCCCGAGTACCTCCCGCCCCGGCGAGGAGCCCAGCGGGCCCGGGCTCCCACAGCGACAGGAGGGCAGTCACGCAGTGATGCGGGGAGACAGCGCAGAGATGTTTATTAGCAACACAAAGGTCTGCTGAGGCCGCATACCAACACAGAAAAAGGTTTGCTATAAAGTGAACATTTTTATAGGAAGTAGAAATAGGGTTGAGGCCCCTGAGACTGGCCTGGAGGAGGAGGCAAGGCAGCGAGTGCTTCCTCTTGGCTGGCCAGGTGTGATGTACCCCGAGTTCTGTTCCCACAGGACGGCGTGGCTGCCACCTCGAGGACAGACTGGATGGGCCACTCGTCAGCACCCAGGCCCACCGGTGGGGGAGGCAGGCGGGAAGCACAGCAGTGCAAGGGGGCTCCCCACCAAGACAAATGGCTAAGCGTGTCACCGTGACAATGTCACCCCCAGAGCATTCTCACTGGACCTGCGGGGCATTCCCGGCGTGCTGGGTGCCACCAGCCCCTGGATCCGAAGTCCCGCCATCTGCAAAGTGCCAACTGCTGTTCTCCCTCGAGCACCAGGTTATGTCACTCTCTTCCTTTTTGTGCCTTTGGCGCAGCCCCTGCCAAACCAGCCACCTAGGATGGGGGCTGAGCTGAGTGGTGGGCCCTGGTCTCCAGGCGAGGGCTCCTCTTGACTTCTGCGCAGCGACTTCCGACTGTGGCTGCCTTCTTCACCAGCCCGCAGGGGGGTTGCCAGGGAGAAGATGGGGTCCTGCCACCTGCCGAGAGGGAGAGCGGGGTCAGTGTGACTGGAAGCTGCCGTCACCGCCTGCCCAGGACAGGAACGCTGACTGAGGTGACCCTGCTCCCGCCCTGTCTGAGCCGTGGCGGGCTTTGCATGGAGGTAGCCCCACTGTCCTGAGCTGCAAGAGGGGGAAGCTCCCCCCTCGCCCCGCCTCGGCAGAGCGTGTCCTCGGTGGCTGCGGCGGCATGCGCAGGTGCAGGCAGTTGTCCCAGCAGGGATGAGGCACTAGCGGCTTTGGGCCCCACCTCTCACTCGCATGGCCAGGGGCAGGGGGACCGGACCCTCTCCCCCTTCCCAGACTGTGAGAAGGCCAGCTGACTAGGGAGGTGTGGCCTACGGGCTCCCGGGTGAGGTCATGTGTCTGAGATGTAGAACCACATATTATAAACTTAAGATACAGATAAGCACTGATAAGGAAAATGAGCTAAGTTAATGTAAAAAAAAAAAGTACAGTACACGATAGGCCCACATTACAGAACACCACAAACATAACATACAAGAATTGCCAGGCCCAGAAGGTGAAGGGATCCTTAATTCTTGAACCCTTTGATTAAAAGAAGTTACTGATTTCCCCTATAAGACCCTGAAAATTCACAGAGAAAGAAAGTGTAAACTTTTTACTCAACACACACACCATGTCTAAATTATCACAAGTTCTGCATTAAGGAACAGTTTCTTTAAGCTTCCCCGAGTCTACCAGCTCCCCAAACCGAGTGCACGAGTCTGTTGGACTAGGATTGCCGAGAGCATGTCCCTTTAGGGGCCTCCCCTCCAGGCTGTCTGAGGTGAAGGGGGAACGTCCAGACACAAACGGCCGACTCCCTCTCCCGCAGGGAGTCACATCAGCCGGGACCTTGGCTGGCCCCTGCAGGCCACCACTTGCAATCACGCCTCAGATACTGCGTGCAACACCTCAGAACTTTTCTCTAGGCTTAGCTCGAGAGCAGACAGACACGTCCCATCCACACAGGGGCAGGAGGGGGGCATGCGCCTGCACCCCCTTACCTGCTGTAGGGGGGGATCTCCAGGCCCAGCTCATCCATCAGGAGCTGCATGACATCATCACACTTCCCGTGAAGCTTCAGGGCAGCCCAGTCATCCTTTGGGGTCCACTGGGGACAGGGGAAGGCCAGTGAGGACCTGCAGCCTGGGTCCTACCCGGCTAGCCCCCCAAGGCGCGCGAGTGCTGGGCGGGGCATCCCAAGGGCGAAGGAGGTGCCTCTAGGCAGCAAGTTACCTGCAAGTTCACAATGTAGAGCTTGGGCCGCCGGCTGGGGGGCTTAGTCATGCACCAGAGGCATGGGTACTTCTTTAGAACCTGTGCGAACGGACGGAGGGACAGACAGACCACACACACACCAGAGAACAAGCTACAGGAAGCTGGGCTCCATGCCATGCTGGCCAGCTGCCAGCAGTTTCGCCCCCTGCCCACCCGCAGTGCCGTCTGTGTACCTTTAAGCTGGAGCCTAAACACAGGATCGTGTCTGCTTTGCTCGCAGCCTGGGTGGCTGCCTCCCAGTTCAGAGGCTGCCCCAGGGTCCCCCTCTCCCCAAAGTGCACAATGGTGTCGCGGAGTGCCGCCCCACACTTGTGGCAGGCCCGCCCGGTCTGGTGCCGGTGCAGGGCGGTGCGCTCCGTCACGTCGAACACCCGCACGTACTCCCTGTTGGGAGTGCAGGCCGTGCAGACCTGAGGAGGGAGGGCACGGTGAGTGCGGGCGCTGGCCCCCCAGCCCCCCGGCCCGGCCCGGGGACGGCTCACCTCGATGTACATGTTCCCGTGGAGCTCCGAGATGGCCGAGCGCGGCAGCCCGCTCCGAAGGTGGAGCCCGTCGCAGTTCTGAGACACCACGTGCTGCACCTGGGGGGACAGGACGGTGCTCGGCAGGAAGGGGGGGACGGGGGGCAGAGCAGCAGCAGGCAGCGGGACAACCGTCCTGCGCCAGAGCCCCCAAACCAGTGGCAAGTCCAACCTGCACGGAGCCTCTAAGGCAAAACCTGAGAAGCAGGCTGGTCCCCCAACAGCTCTGAGATACGTGGAGCAGCCTGGAGGGTCAACGTTTGTGCCGCCCACCCTGCTCTTGGAGAGGAAGTGGGAGGATTAGAGAGAGGCTTAAGCCAGGAGGCTACACCACTGGGTGGGCTGACAGGCAAGGAGGTGGCCCCGGCCCGCGCGGTGGGCACGGCGAGCACACAGCTAGCCACGTGGGGCTCTTACCAGCTTCTGCTCATGTAAGCGGGCGATGCTCATGTGGGTGAGGGTGGGCTCCGCCTCACTCAGGTCGGCGGCACTGCCAGGTGGAAGGGAAGCCGACGTCAGGCCCTGCGGCCCCCTCCGCTCGGGGAAGGCTGTGCGGGCGGCTTACCTCACGCGCCTCCCTTTCTGAAGCAGCGTCCACACTCCGTTCGGACCCCGGTAGTCTGGGATGGAGGCTGCCTGCAGGCTCGGGAGAGGATAGGCCCGTGAGCAGGCACCACCACAGGCACCGCCGGCCCCCAGAGCAGGAACAAATGTTGCTCCCAACACGTTCCAGGCCGGCCCTGCACTGGCTCCTACTCTTCGCACAGGGGACGGAGCGTTTCCTAGTCCACACGCCGGAGCCCAGGTGGAATGGACCTCACGCAGTACTTCCCTCTGCCTGGGCTGCTCCCACCTGGTCCAGCTCCTCCTTCCAGACTCCAATGAGCCCTGCTTCCTCTAGGGGCGCCTCCAGCCCGCTCCGCAGCCACACTGTCCTCCGCACTGAGGGGGCAGCTGGTCAGGCCCACCCATGCCCCAGGTTCTAGCCAGTGCTACGTGGGGTCCCTCCTCTGTCCCCTCCTGGTGAGGTAAGTACTTTCTGCCCCTCCTCCACAAAGACTGCGGACCTCTCGGGTGAGATAAACACCTATCGAATTTCCCACGTTCCCAGGCCAGTGAAACGGAGTCACGGGACAGGCAGGACCAGCAGGCGCCAGGATCAAGGGGCCCTGGACGGCTCAGGCTGAAGGATCTCCCTTCTGGGGAGCCCCGTCTCCTTCCTGCTCAAGTTCAATCGGCAGCTGACTCCCGTGGAAAAGTGGAACGCTCACAAACGGTGCCGCTCAGAGCACGTGGACGAGCAGCCCCTATGGCTCTTTAAGGAGGGACGTGACTGCTTTGCAATAACCTCCTGACGGCAGTTCACAGGGACTGTGGAGGGAGGCGGCCAGCCGCCCGGGCACCGCCCGCTGTTGGTACGTTGGCGCAGTCGGGGGGGGGGGGGGGGGGGGGGCTCCCTGACTCGCACTGCCCTGCTTTCCACGCCCCTCCCTGGACACGCAGGGAAACAGCGACTGGGAGCCAGGGCACAGACTTGGCTGGGCCCTGCCCTCGGGACCCGGGGACGGACACTGACCTCAACTCCAAATGAGGGGGTGCCCACAGGCACTAAAGCCATTGTGTCCGCGTTTACGTTCCTTCCTCGCCTCTAACGGGGCACAACACGGGGCCCAGCCTTCAGACACGCTCCCCTACCGCCAAGTCTCAAACGGGGTCACTTCGAGCTTCTCGAGGCCAAGAACGAACCTCAGAGCCGCTTTCACGGAGAATTTTCAGCGAATCGGCAGCTTTACTCAGCTTCTCGAGTACAGCGCTCGGTCCGTGGGTCCGACTCCCAAAGGGGCCCCGGGCCCGCCCCGCCCCGCCACGCCCCGGCCGCGCGGCGCCCACCGCGCGCGCCTACCGTGCTGATCCCCGCGCCCGTGTAGACCACCAGGTGCTTGGCGCTCCGCACGGCGCCCGCCAGCTCCCGCACCTTCCTCCGCAGCTCCTCGGGGTCGTCGCACACCTGCCGGGACCCCGCGCGGGTCGTCAGCCCGGCCCGCCCGCCTCCCCACCCCCCACCCCCGAGGGGCCCGGCGGGACTCGCCTCCTCCTGCCGCCGCTTCAGGCCTTCGCGTCGCCGGCTCCGGCCCTGCAGCTCGGTCACCAGGTCCTCGCTCTCGGCCAGCAGCCGGCCCTCCTCCGCGCTGCGCTCGGCCGCCGCCTTCCTCAGGATGCGCGACACCTGCGGGCGGGCGGGCGGTGAGGGTGCGGGGCACGGGGCGGGCGGGGAGGGCGCGGGGCACGGGGCGGGCGGGGAGGGCGCGGGGCACGGGGCCGGGCGGTGAGGGCGCGGGGAACCGGGGCACCGGGTCGGGCGGGGAGGGCGCGGGGCGGAGGGGCACGGAAGGCGGGTGGTGAGGGCGCGGGGCACCGGGCGGAGGGGTCGGGCGGTGAGGGCGCGCGGCGCGGGGCACGGGGCGGGCGGGGAGGGCGCGGGGCACGGGGCGGGGGGGGAGGGCGCGGGGCACGGGGCCGGGCGGGGAGGGCGCGGGGCACGGGGCCGGGCGGGGAGGGCGGGGGGCACGGGGCCGGGCGGGGGGGGCGCGGGGAACCGGGGCACCGGGTCGGGCGGGGGGGGCGGGGGGCGGAGGGGCACGGAAGGCGGGTGGTGAGGGCGCGGGGCACCGGGCGGAGGGGTCGGGCGGTGAGGGCGCGCGGCGCGGGGCACGGGGCGGGCGGGGAGGGCGCGGGGCACGGGGCCGGGCGGGGAGGGCGCGGGGCACGGGGCGGGCGGGGAGGGCGCGGGGCACGGGGCCGGGCGGGGAGGGCGCGGGGCACGGGGCCGGGCGGGGAGGGCGCGGGGCACGGGGCCGGGCGGGGAGGGCGCGGGGAACCGGGGCACCGGGTCGGGCGGGGAGGGCGCGGGGCGGAGGGCGCACCTGGCGGAGGCGCTCCCGTTGCTGCTCCTCCCGCAGCCGGCGCACTCGCTCCGCTGCTTTGCGCTCCGAGCGGCTCGGGCCCCCGGCTGCCATCGCTCCTGGCAGACGCGCGCTTCCGCTTCCGGTTCCGCCTCCCGGCAGGCGCTGCGCCGACGCATGCGCGCGAGACCCGCCCTCCCGGCCCCGCCCCCCGCGCGCGGCCCCAAGGAAGCACCTGCCCGTCTTTTTAAAAGGTGTTTATTGATCATATACAAAATAAAGAAAACCTTATATGTCACAAACATACACTATGTACAGCAATAAATACCTGGGCCCGGCCGCGCCGCCCCGGACAATAACTTAGCAATAAATACTGCGCGGGGCGGGGCGGGGCGGGGCGCCCGGGCCCCCTTCCCGGTGGCACCCCTCCCGCCGCAGCCTCCCGGGCGGGCGCGGTGGCCCAGGGCCCACCCTTTCGGCGCCGGGAGAGCGGGGCCCGCCGGGCAGCCCTTGTCCTGTGGCCCTAAGATCCAGGAGGCGGCGCTGCACCCGCTCCCGTTTGGTTAAAGGCTTCGGGGACTCGCAGGGCGAGGGGCGGGCAGCACGGGCCCAGGGCACAGGCCAGGCCATCTGCCCCCAGGGCACACCCGTCTCCCCATCTGTTCCCCAACCAGACGGCCAACAGGAAGGCACAAACGCGCCAAAAAGAATTATTCGGTGGCTTCTGAGGGGAAAAAATCGTTAATGTGTTGGTTCCTTTCACTAAACCGCAGCCTAAAAAAGTAACTTACAGGGTCCGGGGCGGAAATGGTGCTGTCGGCTGTGGTTCAGGCTTCCCAGCTGTGGAGGGAGCTCTGACCGACCAGCCACCTCGGAGCTGGAGGCCGCCGAGACCAGACGCTGGACCACCGGCCTGGAGCTGCGGGCTGGGCTCTGAGCACGGAGGCTGCCGCTGCAGCCCCGCCGGGAGCCAGCACACCTCCAGCTGCCGCACGGAGCAGCCGGGTCTCCCCACGGGTACAAAGGGCAGTGCCAGCAGCAGCAGCCAGGCCCGGGGGTCTCCTTGGAGCTGACCAGGCCCACAGGTTCTGCTCTGAAAGCTGAGTCCATGTCGGGGTGCGGGAGCAGTCGGGTGAGGGCGGGGTGGGAGGGGAGCACAGCATGGTTTACTTAGTGGACACGTTTGGGATTCTTGGCTCTGGCCAAAGCCCTCGATGCACTGTCAGCAAAGTGGAGAGAAAGAGGGAGCACAACACACTCACAGCGGGAAAAACCAACAAGGATCAGAGACACACCAGTCACAGGTGGACACAGAACCTACTGTGAAGAAACCGAGGTGAAGGGGAGGGTGGAGGGGCCCTGCAGGCTGGCCTGTCGAGAACTGGATGCTCCCCCAGACCCCAGGGGCAGCTGCTTCAAACCCAAAACCCTGCCGGGGACATGGCCTCACCAACTCCAGAAGCTTCTGTAAACCAAACCAATGACCTGCAATTTCTGCTCAGCACCACCCACTCTCAACCCCCCCTCCTCTCACCTTCCTCACGCACCTCCGCCCTCCGCTCACCGCCCTCCAGCCCACGCCCGGCAGACGTGCACAGAGATGGACCCCGGCTCCGGGCAGGACAGCAGTGGGAGCTGCCCATGGACATGGATGCTGTCCCTCCCACCCCAGGACGGGCAGGACCTCTCTCTAGGGGCTGACTGTTACCATGCAATTCCAACACGCTGCTGCTGCCGCCGCCACCACCACCACCACCACCACCGCCACCTGTCGCCTGGATCCTACCCGTCAGAGGCAGCCTGGAGAGGAGGCCACTAAGCCACCTGGAGTCAACAGTCAAAACCTCCACGGCAGGCTGACCCGGAACAGCCAGGACCGCCTCTGAGCACCCGGGACGCGAGCAACCCATCGTGAGGGAGGGCAGAAGCCGCCAGCACACCCTGCTCCCATCCCACAGGCATGCGGGATGAGAGCCCCTTGCCCACCAGGTGAGGCCCTGCCAGGCCGCACGGTTGCACGTCTGTGCTTTTCAGGGATTCAGGGCCCCCAAGCAGCCAACAGCAACCCCAAGAACAGACCAAGGCCCAGAGACGGCACGAGCCTCTTGGGGGCAGACACCACAGGCAGCCCCCGTCACGGGCCCACAAGGAGCTCTCCAAGCCAAATCTGGGAGACCGCTGCCTCCACCGCGGCCGGGAGGGGGAGGGGGCTCAGCCCGAGAGGGACCTCCACAGCCGAGCATCGAGCATCGGATCCCTGGAAGACAGATCCCGAAGGAGGCGGAAGACGGCCCGAGGCCGAGCTGCCAGCATGTTCAGGGGAGAGGAGGGACAGCCCTGGCCCTGGAGGCTAGCCCTTGTCTGACACTGTGGAGACCCCCAGGCCTGCAGGCAGGCAGGAGCCACCCCAGGTAGGCCCCAAAACCACCTGGGCCTGCCTAGGAAGCACCGCCCCGCAGCACACACAGTTCTAGGGAAAGGGGGGCCCTGGGTTGCCCCAGCCGAGGCCCGTGGGCAGCCTAGAGGAACAAAGCTGGGGTCAGCGGCCGGAGCCGAGCAGGCTGACTGGACACCAGAAGGAAGACGGCGGAGGGCAGGCAGCGTGGCCGTGGCCCCGTGGGCACCGACACTGATGCCTTGGTCTGCAAAACCCCACCCAGGGCCGGGGTGGGGGCAGGGAAGCAGCGTGGGGGGCCCCGGGATAACTCCGTTTCACCTGCCCCGCGGCTGGACCAGCCCAAACCTGACACACACATGCGAGAGCAAGGGCAGCAGGGGTGGGACCCCCTGGAAGCCTGGGGCGGGTGGGGGGGGGGGCTGGGGAGGCCGGGCTGGTGGGCACAGACCCTCCCAAACTGCTGGAGCGCGTCCCGCCCGGCACCCCAGGCCCCGCCCGGCACCCCAGGCCCCGCCCAGCAAGCCAGCAGAAGCAAAAGACAACCAAATCCAAAAACAAACACAGGAAAACAGACACAAGTGACACCCACAGGTCAAAGGTCACCAGAAGCACCAGCACAGACGCTGCACAAGACCTCACCAGGCACGGCCGCCCCGGCCGGAAGCGGAGGGGATAAGTCACTTTCGGTACAACTGCAAGTCAGCAAGGAGGACGTCGGGACGCGCCTGTGGTCGCTCACGGCTTTTTTTTTTTCTTTTTTAAACTAAGTTTTATAAATAACATCTGGTAACTCTGTGTATATAAAACTAAACTTCAACAGCCACGAAGACTTGTCTGTGAGCTTACAAGAAAGGGCTTTTTTCCTTTTTTAAACTAGCGAAGTTTCTATTATACTTTCTTCCCTTTTCCATTTATAGGGTCAAATGTTCTTGCTTTGTTTTTTTTCTTATTTTTTTGTAAAAAGACAGTTTTATAAATACTCTGCAGCTCTTTTTTTTTTCCTTTAGCTTTTAAACATATAATTTAATAACTTCGTAAAAGGAACTTCTCTCTTTTAAATAAAGGGCTAGTAACCACACAAATAGGTCATGTAAACAGTGACACGGACCATCGCAGGACACTGGACACACCCTCACGCACGCTCACAACCAGTGATTTGGTCTTGTTCAGTGCAAGGCGCCAGGCAAGCGTGCCCAGGCCCCTGGCCCACAGCCACACGGCGCCCCATGCCCGGCACCCAGGCTGGTGGCCCGCCTGTCCAGGGCCCTCAGGACACCCTGCTCCGAGGAGCAGAGTCCATCTGTGAGTGAACTGCCCAGCCCCCTGCCAGCCTGGCAGCCTGCAGGGCCTGGGGCCCACTCAGGACAGAGAGCAGCCCCTGCCCTGGAGCCCTCCCTGCTCAGGGACACACGAGTCCCACAGCTCGCTCGCTCCTTCTCTCTGTTCCCCAAGGGCCACCTCTGGGTTCCAAGCCATGTGGCCTGGGTACAAAGGGAGCAGGGGCAACCCCAGTCACCGCTGAACTGACCAATCCCAACGTACAAAACACACGATGACGACGACACGAGATCAAGGGCGCAGCCCGGTGCCCCTGGGGTGCAGGTTGTGCTTTGCAGGGGAGGGAGGAGGTAGGACAGGGAGAGGAGGAGGAAGGGGCAGGGCTGCCGGATGTGCCGCGTGCCTAACGGCCCCTCCCAGACCCGCCTGGGCCAGCGTGCGTCCTACGACCGGGCGTCCGTCTTGGACTTTACTATTGTGATGACGCTGGTGGCGGCCACTTTGCCAGGGACCAGGGGCCCCAGGCTGGCGGCCAGGGGGCCCCGAGCAGGCGCCACGGGGCCGCGGGCCACGGTCCTGGCGAAGGTCTGCAGCGCCTCGTACTTGGAGCGCAGCGCGTCGAGCTCCAGCCGCATGCTGGCGTTCTCCGAGGCCAGCTTCTCCACCTCCTGCTGCAGCTCCGCCTTCTGCTTCTCCAGCTCCTCCTTCTGCGTCACCCGCTTCACGCGGCAGCTGGCGGCGTAGCCGCGGTTCTTGAGCGTGCGCCGGCGCTGCTTCAGCTGCACGATCTCCTCCTTGGACAGGCCCCGCAGGTGCTGGTTCAGCTCCCGCACCGACATGGTCACCAGCTCCTCGTCCGTCAGGCTGGTGCCATTCTCGCCAGGCTCCCGCTTCACCTGAGGGCACGGGGCACAGGTCACGGCCCGGCAGCCCCCTCCCGGCACCGCCCCCTGGGAGGCGCCCACCCTGCCCGCTTACCTTCAAAGCCTTGCTTCCCTTACTGGGGGTCGTCATAACCCGGGGGCGCAGCAAGCAGGCACTCTGTGAGACAGGGCAGAGGTCAGGACCCTGGGCACCGCCATCCTTGCCCCCACCTGCCCAGTCCCCGACGCCGCCCGAGGACCGACCTTTGGCCCTGCCTCTCCTGAGCTGGGCTGCTCCCTGTCTATCTGCCCCTAGGAAACCCGGGGGAGCCCAGGAGGGTCCAAGGGGAAAGGGGGACTGAAGGGCAGTGAGGGAGGCAGAGGCAAGGAAAGGGGCCGGGGGAGAGGTCAGAGGGTCGAGGGGCCAGCCTAGAAGGAAGCCCTGAGCTTTAAAAGTAACCCTGTGTGCACCCCAGAGCGGCTGTTCCTGGCGAGTCATGCTGACTCAGCGCTTCCCTTGCTCCCTCACCGCCTGGCACTCCCCAGGCCACCAGCCAACACTGCCCCAGGGGGCCAGCAGCCAGAGCAGAGAGCTGTTGGGGCCAGAAAGGCCAGCCTGGCCGACAGCAGGTGAGGGCCGTCGGGCCGGAGCCAGCAGCCCTGCACGTGTGTGCCCAGGGCCCAGCCTCCTATAGCCACTGACCGAAGTCGGCCTGGGTCACAGCCCTGCTCTCACGAAGGCTCAGGGGGTCATCCCCAACAGGGACTCGGCAGAGGGGAGGACGAGCGGGGTCCCGAGTCTCTCAGACTCCTCACTCTGAAGTGTGGTAAGTGGGCTGTCCGAAGCTTTGGGGGAGCTCCCCACCCTGCAGGTGGCAGGCGGGGCGCCCGTCGCTGATGGAGTAACCATCCTGTGGCTTTGGGTTGCAGCATCTCGGGCCCCTGCCCCCCGTCCAGGGTGTTTCACAAGAGTGCCCGCAGTGAGCCGTTCAGGGGGCCCGCTCAGCTCCTTGGGCCACTGACCGCTCTCAGGCCCCCTGTCCAGAGTCAGCACCCACCTTTCCCACACCCCACCTCCCTCTCTGCTTCCCAAAGCCCTGCCAAGGACAATCCTGCTCGCCTCGTCCTACGCCTCCTGGCTCAGCCGGCCGCCACCAGATTGCCCCCCCCCCCAATTTGAGCTCCATTTTCCGGGTTCGATGCAGGGAGGTAACTGGCTGCATGGCTGAGACTGACCAGTCTCCCTCCTGGAAGGAGCCACAAGCTCTTCAGGCAGGTGCCTGGGGGACAGGGGGTGCCCGTCTCACCCTCCCTGGAAGCGGAAGTGCGGGCTGGGGAAGTGGAGGCACAAGTGGGCTCCATGGCAGGCCCCACCCACCCAGCCTGGCCCCAGGAGGCCCCAGGCGAGAAGGTCCTCGGGGCCAGGCCCTCCCAGCAGCAGGAGCTGGAGGGCAGGGACGCTGCCCCGGGGCCTGCCCCAAAGGAAAGGCCTTGGCCCGGCCTGTCCCACCCGGTGCCCCTCCGCCCCAATGCTGAGCGCAGCGGTGACTTCCTGGAGAGATCACACACAAAAGTGCCTCCTCGACAGATTTCACCTCCGCAGAAGCCTGGACTCAGCACAAGTGCAGCCAGCGGCCTCCTAATCAAAGGTGTGCGGGAGCGCGGGGGGAGGGGCGAGCAGGGGGGGGCGGTGAGCGCGGGGGGAGGGGCAGGCCCCGCGGAGCCAGGGCTGCAGGCCTCCACCCACCTGAGGACACAGGCTGACAGGACAGAGCAGCCTGAGACGGACAGGAGTGATGGCTCGGGCACCTCTGGGAGCCAAGGGCGGGGCCAAGAGGAGCTGCTCCATCCCTCTGGCTCATTCAAGCTGGGGCCCAGCACCCTCCTCCCTCACTCCCAGGGCAGAGTCCGCTTTGTGGAGGAGGCCGAGATGGCCCTGAGCTCCCACAGCTCCTGGGGCCTCCCACAGCCCAGATCCGCTCAGGAAGGGTAGAGGTGCAGGGAGCTCTACGCCTTTCCGCTGGGCCCAAACTCCAGGCCGTGGACACGCAGCGGGAGGCAGGACAGCCGGCTCCCGCCCCTTCTCCAGGCCTGCAAACCCGTGGCCAAGCCTCCCCGCAGGCCTGGTCCTGAGCGCTCTGTACCCCAAGCCAGTCCCTCCTCCCTCCGACCACCTCCTCCAGAAGCCCTCAGCCACCAAAAGCCACTCTGAGAAAAGTCTAAAACTTAATTTCCACTGAAGCATAAGTCACGGAGAACCCCTCCAGCCCAGCCGGTGTGGCTCAGTGGTTGAAGGTTGACCTACGAACCAAGAGGTCACCTTTTTGATTCCTGATCAGGGCACATGCCCGGGTTGTGGGCTCGATCCCCAGTAGGGGGCGTGCAGGAGGCAGCCGATGGATGATGTTTCTCTTTATCCCTCTCCCTTTCTCTTTCTCTAAAAACAAAAATCAATAAAAACATTAACAAAACAAAACAAAAAAGAAAAGAAAAGAAAGTCCCCTCCAGGAATCTGTACTTTTACTTCCCCAGGGCATAAAATGACAGCCAGACCATCAGCTGAAGTGTCTGAAAACATCTGACCTCTCTAAGCCCCGGACTGTGTGTGTGTGTGTGTGTGTGTGTGTGTACAGGGCGGGGCAAAAGTCGGTTTACAGTTGTTGTCTGGAAAATAAGACAATTAATAAATAGTACAAGAATAAACTCCATGTTCCATATACTCAAAACTGTAAACCGACTTTTGCCCCACCCCGTGTGTGCTGGTGGGGAGCCAATCTCTGCAGACAGGAGCCCCTGGGCAAGAGGGGTCCTCGGGGCTGGTCTAGACGAAACACTCCCGCACCCCTTGAGGCCAGGAACGGCCCACACCCGGGAGAGGCCTGGGGCACACACCACCCTCAAGCGGTCACTCCCCACCTGTCCCCATCATCTGGCCCAACGCCCATCAGGGCCACAGTCTCTGCTCACCTGCACAGCGCTGAGCCCCAACCTCCAGGGGGACAGCTCTGGGGTGATGGGGAACCGCATCCTTCCACCCCAGCCCACCCGCTGAGCGCGCCCTGAAGCTCCCACCAGCGGCAGCCTCCACCCACACCCCAGACCCGGCTGCAAATGGGGGGCAGGACCTGCTCAGCAAGCACCTTGGTCCCCAATGGCTCAGGCCTGCCGCTTCCTCTCATTGGCAATTTCCGGGTGGAGCTGCACCTGCTTGCCAACTGTCCCGTCCACGGTCACCAGGCCTCAGGACAGGGTGTACTCTGCCCGGCTCTTTCACGGGGCCCTGGGCGCCCCACCGGGCCCCACCCTTTCCTGCTCCCGCCACCCCGGCGGCCCCTCCCGCCAGGCCTCCCCGCCTTTCTCTCCCTCTCGGGTCGGAGTGGCCCTCTCTTCCCCGCCCCTGGGCGCACGGCCTGGCCGACCAGACCACTCAGGGAAAGCCCGCCCGCCCCAGCTCGGCCCCTCTAGGCTCCTCCCCTTCGCTCGCTGGAGGGAACTATTTCCCAGTTTGGGGAACTGTCCCAGACGCGGGTCGCGGCCGGCTGCCAGGGCAGAGCACGCCCGCGAGGGGTGCACCGGCCGGGGGCTGCGCGTCCTCCCGCCGCGGCCCCTCCGCTTCCTGCTCACCACCCGGCCTTCGACGTGAACCTCAGGCCAAACTTAAACGGCGCCCCAACCCCTGGGCCTAGCACCACCCGCGCGGCCCCGCCACCTCGGGTTCCCTGGCCTTGGAGGCCCCGGGCCCCGGCTCGGATCCCCCGGGCACCGGGAGGAGCCGAGTGACCTCATGCTGATGACTCAGCAAGTCTCCCTCGGGCTCCGGCTCGCGGGCGACGGAGCCGAGCCGGTGCGACCAGGGGCGTCCCAGCGCCCCCCGTGCCGCCCCCAGCCCCCGGCCCGCCGAGGCCCGCGGCGCCCGGGAAGGCGCGGTGCAGACACCTGATGAATCAGCAGCTCCGACCGAGGCCGCCCGGCTGCTCCGCGGAGCCCCGGGCGCCCCACTCGACCCCACCCTTTCCTCCCGCCACCCTGGCCGCCCCTCCCTCCAGGGCACCCCAGCCTCCGTGGAGCAAGCCGCGCGCCCGCCCCGCCCGCCGCCCTCGCCGGCCCCGCGGCCCACCCCCACCCCCGCACCCCGCGCGCACGGGCCAGCAGCGCCCTGCCCGGTAGGGAAATCGAGGCACGGTCGCCATCGGGGAGCAGGGCAGACCCGGAGCCAGGGGCGCCCGCCCCGCGCCGCTCGGGTCCGCCGGGAGGAGTCGCGGCCCCGCCGGCTGCACCCGGCCCGGAGCCCCCGGGCGCCCACGGCCCCCGCCCCCCGTCCGGCCGGGCCCGCAGCCGCACTCACCCACCACACTGCGGGCCGGGCGGGCCGAGGCCGGGGCGGGGGGCGGCGAGCGCTCCGAGGCTGCGCGGGGAGGGACCGCGCGGGGCTCCGCGCCCGGGATGGGGGCTCGCCGCCTGCGCGGGCCGGGCCAAGCGCGCTGGGAAGGCCGGGCCGGACCAGGCTGGGGATCCGCCGCCGCCGCCGCCGCCGCCGCCGCTCCACAGACGTCACATGATGTTTGGTCACGTGGGCTCCATTCATGAAGCGGCGTCGCGACCGGCCGGGGCTTAAAGGGGAAGGCGCGGCGGCGGCGGCGGCGGGGGCGGGGCGTGGTCGTACTGCGCCTGCGCACTCGAGCGCCGTCGCCCTGGCAACGCGCGCCCTGCCCGAGCGGGGTCTCGCGGTTCCAGTCGGGAGCGCGCTCTCCTGAGGCCACGCCCCTTTCCCGCCCTGGAGGCGGGGCCTAGTGGCCGGTGCGCTGACAATTTCAAAGGCCACGTGTCCACGGGCCGCTCCGCTTCACGTGCGCGGGGCCGGGGGTGTGGGTGGGGGGTCTGTGCTTGGGGCCACGCCCGAGGCGGGCCGCGCGGGGACACACTCCCACACGCGCGCCAGCCCTGCACAGGCCTCTCGAGGCCACCCTGGCAGACTGGGCGCAGTCACGCTCCTTGCGTTTTCTGTTGTGCATTTTCTTCCGTTTTTCTGGTTTCTTCTCTCTCCCCTTGTCCCCTAAGTGCCTCGTCCGCCCACCCACGTGCGCTGGGCCTTGGTTCTAAGTGGGCCCAGGGGCAGGAGCGAACTGGAGAGGACAGGCATGCGGCTCTGCGATTGGCAGCGCCCCTAATCACCCCCGGGGACAGCACCACCTACAGAGCGCTCCGAGGCGCGGGGGGGGGGGGGGGGGGGGGTGCGTGTGTGTGTGTGTGTGTGTGTGTGTGTGTGTGTGTGTGAGCCCCTGAGGCCCAGGCCTCCTCTTGTCTCTATGCTCTGTAACTGTTTGTTATTGTGATCAAAGGGTGAGCCCTCCTGACCCCATAAGGGTTCTGACCCTCAGCAGCTTGGGGGCCTCCCCTGGGAGTTAATTTTATGTGTCAACTTGCCTGGGACCCGGGATGCCCAAATAGCTGGTCCAAGATACTGCCTGTTTCTGTGAGGGTGTTTTTGCCCGAGATTAACGTTAAGTCGTAGACTTGGACAGATCACCCTCTGTGATGTGGGTGGGCCTCCTCCAAGCAATAGAAGGCCAAAGAGACTGACCGGCCCTGGAGAATTCTGCCTTCAGACTCACCAGCAACATGGGCTCTCCCTGCCCGAGGGCCTGTGAAGTGGCACGTCAGCTGTCTGGTATCCAGCCTGCCGGCCACCCTGCAGGGTGGACTTGCTAGCCACTTCCTTATAACCACCTCTATATATGTTCTAACATCTATTTTTTCTGCTTTTCTGGAGAAACCCTAATGCAGCTAGCTCCCTAAGGGCCACCTGCCCCACCTGCCCTTGCCTGGGTAAATTGGGGAGACACGTGCCCCCGTTAAGTCAGGAGGCATGGAGGATGCAGAAGCTGGGGCCCGCTCCGCCCGCCGCCTCCTCGCCCCCCACAGCCAACGGTACCAACTTCCATCACACTTCTAGTGACGGCGGCTGAGGGGCCTCCCCCCCCCACCCACAGCCGGGCTACCTGGGGAGCAAGGGCTCTCGGCCCTGGGCTACTGGCTCAGCCTCTTACATCACACCCGGTCGCCATGACGCTCTGGGCAGCGGGGGCAACCCTCCACACATGGTGACAAAGTTAGAAGTTAGGGCTGGAAACCAGTTTATTGAACCTAAAAGGCCAGGAGGGGGAGACAGTGGCCTGAGTGCTCCGGCGACCTACGGCCACCTGCCCGAGGAGCCCTTTTCTCAGGTGTCAAGTGGGAGCAAGGGGCAGCTGGTAGCCGGCCAAGATCCGAGGTCCCTCCTCTGAGGTCAGGATGCTGGTCCCCCCGACACCAAGGGAGGTGTCCCTGCGCGAGGAGGCTGGGGAAGTGGCAGGCGTGGGAGGGGCTCTCTCCATGGCTGGGCCTTCAGGACGGGGAACCTTGACCTCTGTCTTAGGAAGGGGCCAAGCCCCAGGACAGCTGACACTGGGAGCTGAACCCCTCTGAGCTGGGAGCAGAGGAAGGAGGAGGTAGCACTCAGAGAGTCCACCCCTCTTCTGGGCCAGGAAACACTCAGGGAGGCTCCCACTGGGAAGTGATGTACCCCCCCTGGCTATCACCCTGCTAGGCCCAAGCTGACCAGAGCCATGGGCAGGCCACCACGCAGACACGACACCCTGTGTGGCCTGGGCCCGGAGACGCCCAGCGCAGGAGCTCCAAGCCCAGGAGAGGGAAGGCAGAGGGCAGCCCGGTGCGCAGGCGGGACCCTCAGTCCTTCTTGCCCGCCGGGGCCACACTGCGGGGGAGCAGCTTGGAGTGGCCCGAAGCGGCCGGCGCGGCCCCCGGAGAGTCCAGCTTCACCTTGTCCAGGACGGTCTTCTTAATGGCAGCGGGCGAGACCTTCTCCTGGTCGGCCATGGACTGCAGCTCCCTGGAGGGGCAGAGAGGGGGGGTTGAGTACCGGGACCCGCCTCCTCCGAGCCCAGGTGTCCACGAGGGAGGAGGGAGCCAGGCCCACAGCCCAGGGATGGCGACGGCGAGCCTAGACTCCCGACTCCGTGCTGCTCCGGCTTCCCGTCAGCGGTCACCGGCCTCTTGTCAAGCCGGTGCCGGCGCCAGGTCCTGCTGGCCTAACCTGCTAATCTCCCCAGCCAGGCCCGGTGGAGGGTTATCACCAGCCCACAGAGGCTCCCCGGCAGGACAACGGGGAGGGCACGGTAAACCGCACCCCAGGGAACCTCGGGGCTCCCTGTGCCCTGCCCACCACCAGGCCAGGGCTCGATACACATCTGCTGAGTGAGGGGCTGAGCAGACTCGAATGTTAGCGGCTGAGCCAGCAGCCCAGAGCCAAGACCTTCCCAGAGAGGCAGGCTGTGGGTGCGGGCTGGGAGTGGGGGGCGGGCGGCGGGGCCCACCGGGTGCGGATGCAGGAGGCCTCCACGGCGTTGATGAGCAGGGAGCGAAAGCCCCCGCTCTCCAGCACGTGCAGGGCGTGGATGGTGGCGCCTCCAGGGGAGCAGACGTTGTCCTTGAGCTGCCCTGGGTGCTGCTCCGAGTCCAGCAGCATCTTGGCAGCGCCCTGCGTGGGGTTGACGAGAGGATGTCGGCTGTGGGGCGCCCACCCACATCCGCATGACACGGCCCCCAGCCCGGCCACCGAGGCACGCACTGACGACCCGCCCCTCCGTTCCAGGGCACTAGCCTCAGGCCCAGCAAGGAGTGGCCCCGCCAGAGGGTCAGGGACAATACTGACCAGCAGAGCCTGGGCCCCGAGGCGGACTGCCAGGCGCCTGGGAAGCCCCATCTTCACGCCCCCGTCAGCCAGGGCATCGAGGGCTGTGAACGCCTGTGGGGAGAGGGCACCTAAGCCAGGGTCCCCCGGCGAATTCTGCTCCGGGCAATGGTTGTCCAGCAGCTCTGCCCGAAGCGGCCAGGGCAGGGAGGAGGGGAAGGACCAGAGCAGGGAGCAAGGAGGAGGGGGAAGGACTGACGAAGGCCCCTGGAGGTCCTCCCACACCCCCAGCTGCCCCCTGCCAGGCCCCAGCCACCGGCCGCTTGCCCCCGGTCCTCACGTAGGCGGGCCCGCTGCCACTGAGCCCCGTGACGGCATCGATCAGGTCCTCCTCCACCTCCGCGCAGAAGCCCACGCTCCCCAGCAGCTGCTCCAGGAGCTGGCCGTCCTCCACTTGGGCGTGGGTGCCCGTGGCGTACACGGTGGCCCCCTCCCGCACCACCACCGGCGTGTTGGTCATGCAGCGGATGACTTTGGGGGCCGGCTGGAACGCCCTGAGTTTCTGTAGGAGAAACCAGCGGGGTGGCCCTCCCGGCCCCGGGCCCAGCAGGGGTGCTGGGTGAGGGTGAGAACGGGCTCATCCACCTGAGCATTTCCTGAGTTCTCACTGGGGGCGGGGCCCACACGCCCATTTCACAGATGGAGAACCCCCGGCAAAGGCAAATCGAGGGCCGGAGGTTCCCGCTCTCTGCACACACTCCCACCCGTTCTCCACACCCGGGGCCCAGCCCCACCTTCTCGATGCTGCTGATGGTGACGCCGGCCGCGCAGGACACGATGATGTGCCGGCTCTCGATGTGGGCACCGACCTCGTCCAGGATGAAGGGGATGATGTGCGGCTTGACTGCCAGGAAGAGCACGTCGCTCTGCTGCACCGTCTCCTTGTTGTGGGGCGTCAGGTTCACCCCCATTTTCTGTGGGGAACGCCGGTGCGGGCTCAGCCTGCCCCCGTAGCTGACCGGACCCCCACCATCTCTCTCAGCCAAGAGCCACCACGTGGACCAGCACAGAGGCTGCTGGGGTGTGGGCATGGCCGGACCCGGGGCTCAGGGAAAGGGGATGTGACACCCCAACTGCACCTCCCACCCAGAAGTAGAGGAAGCGCCCGGCCGGGGTGGCTCAGGGGTTGAGCATCGACCTGTGAACCAGGAGATCAGGGCTTGATCCTGGTCAGGGCACAGGCCCGGGTTGCAGGCTCAATCCCCAGTGTGGGGTGTGCAGGAGGCAGCTGACCAATGTTTCTTTCTCATCGCTGATGTTGCTCTCTCTCTCTCTCTCCTTCCTCTCTGTCCCAGCCTCGGCCCCCCCACCTCTGCACTGTGGGGTGAGTGGTGGCCCCAAGCTGGGCACTTGCCCACCTTGGGTCTGCATGTCTAATCAGCTACAGTGAACCCAAACTATATCAGCACCAGAACTGTGGCCCCTTCTGTCTGGCCCCCCAGTACCCCTTTCCCGACCATCACTCCCTCTCCACCCGCTGCACATCACCCAGGTCCCAGAGCAGAGCAGGGTCTCATGGTGCCCCTCTGGGGCCACTACTCCTGGCCCTCCAGGGTCAGGCCGCCCCCCCCCATGTCAGATCCGCTGACTGGCCCTGTTGCCCAGCACTTACCCTGAGGGCGGAGACCGTGGCCAGGTCCATGTCTGGAGAGCTGGCCATGATCTTGTGGGCGGCCAGGACGCCTGCAGGAACAGTTCCTCCCTCAAGGCCGCTCCCAGGAGGGACAGCAGAGCCCCCACCCCCACCCAGGGTGAGAGCCACCCCGCCCCCCAAACATCTTGGGGCTGCCATGTCCCACAGGCATATTTCGGAGACTCCCCTCCTCCCCCCCTGCAGAAGGGGGGCGCCCTTCGGCGGACCTACCTGCCGCCGTGAAGCCCTTGGCCAGGGCAAAGGCCAGCTGGCCCGCCCCGATGAAACCCACGCTCATGGCGTCTGACGCGCCCACGGCCCTCGGAGCTGCCCCTTGCGCGGCGGGAACTGCGGGGGGAACGGGGCAGGATCCGGCGCCAGAAGTTAGGGGGGCAGTGCCAGGCCCGGCCACTCCACCGCCTGCGGGCGCCGCCCCCTCCCCCCAAACCCGTCTAACTTCCCCCTGGGCTGCCCGACAGCCCCGGAGCCCCGGGAACTGCCCCGACTCCCACCTACAGCGGGGACCCGGACCCCGATTCCCAGCTACAGCGGGGTCCCCGGCTTAGCTCCCCGAGGTCCCGCGCACGTGGAGCAGGAAGGAGCGCGCGGCCTGCAAAGGGGTCGCGGAGCGGCGGGCGCCTGAAGGCCCCCAGGGGCGAGCGCCTCCCGCCCCCCGACTCCCCCCGCCCGGGCCGGGACCCAGACGCGCCGCCCCCGCCCGGCAGCGCTCGCGGCCGCAGGAGCCGACCCCGCGGGGCGCCCAGGTACCCGGTTCTCCAGCGCAGGTCGCCCCCCACCCGCGGAGCGGCGCCAGCCACGCGGCATCCCCGCCCCGCGGCCCCGCCTCCGGCGCCCCGGCCAATCCGCAGCGCGGCCATTCGGACGCCGACCAATCAGAGGGCGCGGGTGGCGTGGGGGGGTTGCATCATCCACTCGCTGTGGCCCCCGCCCCCGCCGGCCCGGCTCGGTCGCCCCGCCGCCCCCACCCCCAGGTGATCCGGGACCCGCACCTCCGGATCCGCGCCTCTTGGGACCCTGCACCCCGGACCCGTGCGACGAGAGCCCTGCACCCTGGAAACCCCACCGCGCGCCCGCGCCCCCCGGCAGCGGGTCCCCTGGAACCGCCCAGCCCGGTGCGTCCGCGGAACCCCAGCCCCTTGGGCGCTCGCCCCCCGAGATCCGGGCCCGCAGGCCCATACGTGGGGACTGAGCGCGGGGGTAAGGGGCGGCGGGAGTGGGGGCCCCACCGCGGGGGGCGCTGGCCGGATCCCAGACCTGCTGCTAGCAGGGCCACCGCGTGGAGGAGCCGGGCTGAGCAGAGCTTTGCTGGGGGCTCGGCGCCCGGGGCTCGGGGCTGGGGGCTGGGGGCTCGTGGCTGGGGGCTCGGGGCTCTGGGCTTGGGGTTGGGGGCTGGGGGCTCGGGGCTCGGGGCTGGGGGCTCTGGGCTGGGGGTGGGGGGCGGGGGGCTGGGGGCTCGGGGCTGGGGGCTCTGGGCTGGGGGTGGGGGGCTGGGGGCTCGGGGCTCGGGGCTGGGGGCTCTGGGCTTGGGGTTGGGGGCTGGGGGCTCGGGGCTGGGGGCTCTGGGCTCGGCGCCCGGGGCTGGGGGCTCGGGGCTGGGGGCTCGGGGCTGGGGGCTGGGGGCTCTGGGCTTGGGGTTGGGGGCTGGGGGCTCGGGGCTCGGGGCTTGGGGCTCGGGGTAAGTGTGAGAACACTTTGCCGAAGGGAAACGTTTAACATGGATCGCTAGTGTGATACTGTTTCTGGCCGCTTTCAAGTTCTGTGTGTGCTTCTGTTTCTAGCTTGTCTGGGTTTTTTTCAGTTGTACCAGGAGGCCGCTTAGGCGCCCCGGGAAGTCTAGGTCCTGCCCCCCCAGACCCTGCTCCTTCCACCCGGAGCTTCTCCCCGCCAGTCTCCTGGGCCAGGCCCCCTCTGAGAGCTGCATGACCCTCGGTCATAGGCCTGTTGCCATGTCCACCTACCGACAGGCAGCTTCGGCAGGTGGCAAACAGAGGGAGGTGACCCCAGCGCCCCCCAGCTTCATGGAGCACCCCAGTCTCTCCTGACGTCTTGTCTGCAGGGCCCCTGGAAGCCCTTGGCCCTGGGTCTTAGGGAGCACATGGCCGCAGCACCCCCACCCCCACCAGGACGGCTCAGGGCTCATCTGAGCTGAGTCTGAGTCGGCGTGGGGCTTGGGAAAGGGGGGGGGTCCCAGGCAGCAGCAGGATTCAGGCCAAGGAGGAAGGGATCCTTGTGGACAGCTCGCTGCCCACAGGAGAAGGGGTGAGCCGCCCTGTTTGATCAGTTCTGCAAATTAAATGACAAGTTGTCCCAGAACCTATTCTCAGAACCCCTCTGGCGCTGGTGCCCAGGGGCAGGCTGGGCCTTTCCTTTGACGCGGCGACCAGAGCCCTGTGGGGCGGGCGAGCGGGTGCCAGGCCCCTCGGGGCCACTAGTCCTCCCCTCCCAGGAAGGGGCTGCTCGGGGAAGCGGCCGGACACAGGCCCAGCCCTCCTGCCCGTCTGTCACCAGGGAATGGAACCCCCTTCTTTAAAAAGTAGTTTTTCTTTCTTTTAAAAAAATGTTTTTATTGCTTTTTAGAGAGAGAGGAAGAGGGAGAGAGAGAAACATCATCCATTGGCTGCCTCCTGCACGCCCCCTACTGGGGGTCGAACCTGCAACTCGGCATCTGCCCTGGCCTGAATCCAACCAGGGACTTCTTGCTTCATAGGTGGACGCTCGACCGCTGAGCCACACCGGCTGGACACAAAGTGCTGTTTCCCAAGTAATAACGGCAAGTAACTCCCTGGAGCCGAGGGAGTCCTCCGGTCCAGGGGCAGTGTCAGCAGGAGCACCCCCTCTGTCCCCCCATCAGACCTGCGACAGTTGGTGTATGTGGGAGGGGGGGCACTGGGGCCGCGGCCTCTGGACGGATGGTGCGGGGACTGGGAAGCCGGTGGCAGAGAACGCGTTCCGGAAGCTTGGCTGGAAAAGGAAAGACTACTGTGGTCCCGGCCTCCCTGTGAGCTAACAGGGGTGTGGCCCGTAGGCTCCTGTCAGCTGGAAATGTCCCCCAAACCCCAGCCCTCCCTCAGCCGGCGGGGCCCTCAGGACATCCCAGGACACGGGCTGCTGCCCTCTTCGGGGATCTGCTGTGGAGCCTGCCCCACTGCCCCCTGGGTAAAGGGCCTCTCGAGTGCCCTCCCCACAGCGGGGCCGATTGTCTCCCACTCCGCTGGGTGCCTGCGCCTGAAACCTGCTTGGGTCCCGCCACCCACAGTGGGCAGCACCCCTCTGTCCCCCGCTGGGGCCCCGGCACCCCTGCTGGGGTGTGGGTGACGGGCAGTGCTGAGTGCCGCCGGGCGTCAGCACTGAGCTTGGTGTCATCCCATCTCCCCCCCACGCTGGCTCTCACCGAGGGAGAGGACCGAGGCTGCTCTCACCCCGATACCCTGGGCCCCCGGCCGCCTCCTCCCCTGCCAGGCAGGGTCAGGCTCCTCTGCACTGAGGAGGGGGTGAGGGGGGCCCAAGGGGTGCAGACTGCTGGCCAGAGCCGGGTGCAGGTCTGCTCTGGCCTTTATTTCCTGCCTAGGACCCTGGGCCAGAGGATGGGCTGAGGGGCCCTGTGCTGGGGCCGGCCCCGGCCGGGCTCTCAATGGAGGAAGCTGGCTGGACGACGGCCCCAGTGGGCCCTGGTGGGCAGCGGCCAGGCGAACGGACTCTTGAGCAGATGGAGGTCGTGGGCCGTGAGCACCAGGGAGGCGCCGGGCCCGCTCCGTGTCCCGTGGCTGCCCTGGGCCAGCCTCCCCTGGGCCACAGCAGGTCCTGGCGGGGCCGGTGGCGGGGCCGGCCTGGTGGGAACCAGCTTCTCCTCGGCCGGCCCCGGCCACTCCACCGTCCTGCCTCCGTTCCCCTCTCTGTGGCCAGTGGAGGCCGGTGGGTGAGCTGGGGTCATGGTTCCGGCTCCTTCCCCTTGAGCTGCACGGCCCCCGCGAGCCTGGCTGCCTGCTCAGGAGCTGCCCCCTGAAGGCAGGAGGCCAGCCCCCAGGCCCTGCCCCGGCCCAGCTCTGTCCACACGCCCAGCTCCTTTCCAGCCCCTCCCCACAGCCCTGGGGATTGTCTCTGTTCAGCTTCACTTAGGTTCCGCCTGAATGTGGGCTCCCGACCGCAATGGGCACAGGGCTGCCCAAACCCTCCCCCAGGGAACCCATGTGCAGAGTGGGTCCAGCAGGCCTGCCTCCCGAGCTCCCCCTAAGCGACAGGGACCATCCCCGAGCCGGAGGCCAGGCCCTGGAGAGACAGAGAGAGAGACAGAGACAGAGACAGGGAGAGAGACAGAGACAGGGAGAGAGACAGACAGGGAGAGAGACAGAGACAGGGAGAGAGACAGGGAGAGACAGAGACAGAGAGGGAGAGACAGAGATGGAGAGACAGAGACAGAGAGGGAGAGAGACAGAGACGGAGAGAGACAGAGAGGGAGAGACAGAGAGAGACAGAGACAGGGAGAGACAGAGACAGGGAGAGACAGAGACAGGGAGAGACAGAGACAGGAAGAGAAACAGGGAAGGGCTGGGAGTGCCTGGTGGAGGTCCTCCGGGGTCCTGCTCAGGCCCCTGCTCCCCACCCCCCCATCCCCCCGCCCCCCAAAGCTGCCTTTGCTGCCAGGAGTCCTCTGAGTGGCTGAGCGGGGCCTCCCCTGGCCGCTCCCTGGCCGTGCCCGGCACCCAGGGCAGAGGCGGTGGGGCCCGGGCTACGGGCTGGGCACGAAGCGGATCCTCTGGGCGTAGGCCAGGTCGGCCACGTAGAGCAGCAGGTTGACGTAGGTGAAGGCGGCCACCACCAGCTGGCTGTCCCAGGCGCAGCGGCCCCGGGGGCAGTCGGGGGGCCGCCTGGGCTCGCCGTACTTGGGGTCGAAGCAGAAGACGGGCCAGATGACAGCGGCGCTGAGGTAGAGGAGCACGGCCAGGAAGGTGTACACGGGCACGGCGCGCTCGAAGGGGCCGCCCGGGCCGCCCGTGTGGCCCAGGACGCTCAGCGCCACCACGGCCACCGTGGCCAGGAAGCACAGGCTGTAGACGGCCACACACCACTGGGTGGCCGCGTAGCGCCGGTAGCCGCTGTCCTGGACCAGCGCCCCGAAGATGATGCAGGCCACGAAGGCCTGGACGATCTTCAGGAGCCCGGACACCGTGGCCATGTAGCTGGCCACCTGGCCGGGCCGGGCCCGGGTCAGGGCCACCTCGGCGGCGTAGGCCAGGAACAGGAGCCCTGCGAAGACGCTGGCGGCCAGACGGAAGTCCCGGGCGGCACAGCCCGCGGGCTCGGGCGGGCACTGCAGACGGGCGAAGTACAGCGGGTAGAGGACGGCCGCCGTGGCCGACAGCAGCGCGGCCAGCATGGCGAAGGCGGCCGTGAAGTTGCCCCAGGAGAGGCGCAGGCAGCCGTGCAGCCGGGTGACCTCGCAGACCACCACCAGGCCCGAGAGGGCGAAGCAGAAGCCCCAGGCGGCCATGCAGAAGGTGCCCTGCACGCCCGCGAAGCCGCCGCGGTGCGCCACCAGGCTGAAGGTGGCACAGCCGAAGGCCAGCTGCAGTATGCGGGCCGTGCCCACCGGGGACGCCACGGCGCCCAGGTGCAGGTACCCGCCCCCGGGGGGCTCCATGGTGCTGCCCATCGGACGATCAGACAGGCTGCCTCCTGGCCTCACACGGCGCCTGGCGGCCGGGGTTCCTGCCGGGCGGTGGCTGCTCTGCCTCCTCAGCGCGGAGGTGCCGGTGCCGGTGCCGGTGGCTGCAGTGGCAGTGACATTGCAGGGAGCAGCCGCTCCGCCTGGTGTGGGGGGGCCGGCCCAGCGCTATAAATAGGCGGAGTGTCAGAGCCTGGGAATAGCAGCCGGTCCCCATTCCAGGGGGACATCTGACCCCTGTGCCCCAGGCCAAGCCCCTGCCAGGACCATTAACCCCTGGGCTGCTGGCTCCGCCTCCTTCACAGCACCTGCCTCTGTCTGTCACTCCTCTTCCTGCAGGGGAGGGGGAGGGAGGGGAGCAGAGAGTGACCCGGTCACTGTCCCTTCCGCTCAGCAGCCTCCAGGGCGGGCCAGGAGGGGGAGGGGCAGGGATTGGGGTGGCTTGGTCCAGACAGGATGGCTGCAGGACCTGCTGTCATGGTCCCTGGGACACTGGGTCAGCTCTGTTCCAGGCAGGGGGCCCTGGGGAAGGGAGGGGGCTCCTGGGGGCCGTGCCCCCTTTCTCCTCACAGCCCCCAGCCTGCCCTGGGTGGAGGTGTAGTTGTTGTTTGGGGGGGGCATTATGGAGCTCTTGACCTGTCCCTACTAGACATGCAAACACCTAGAAGAAACTCAACTCCCCTATTTTCAGGCTAAAATATTAATATGTACGAAAGGTTTGTGAAAATGAAAACATTTCTTTCTGAAGGTAGGAGTTGGAACACCCATCAATGCAGGAAACGAGACAGAAACATCGCCCGTGATCCAGTCACTGGATGGACCACTATGAACATCTCGTGTGTGTATGTGTATGTGCGTGTGTGCGTAGTGCATGTATGTGTGTGCGTGTATGTGCATGTATGTGTGCGTGTGTGTGTGTGTGTAATTGCATAAGTATATCTATTTCCCCGACTTCATTTAGAAAAGTTTCACACTCACCGAAGAGTTGCAAAATAGCACCGTGAACATACTTCCCCCTTGAATCAAGAATCAGTCCTGCTCTGGCCGGTGTGGCTCAGTGGATAGAGCGCCAGCCTGTGGATTAAAGGGTCCAGGTTCGATTCAGGTCAAAGGCACATGCCCGAGGTTTCGAGCTTGATCCCCAGTGGGGGCGTGCGGAAGGCAGCCGAGCAATCCTTCTCTCTCGTTGTTGATGTTTTATCTCTCCCTTCCTCTCTAGAATCAATCAATATATATATAAAGAATCAGTCCTATTTTGCCATTTGTTCTCTCTCCCCCCCGCTCATTGATAGTTAATCATCAATAATAACGTTACCCTAGCCTAGCCGGTTTGGCTCAGTGGGTAGAGCGTCAGCCTGTGATTCCGGTCAAGGGCACGGACCTCGGTGGCAGGCTCAATCCCCAGCCCTGGTCAGGGTGCGCGCGGGAGGCAGCCAATCGATGTGTCTCCCTCCGTCCCTTCCACTCTCTCTAAAAATCAATGGAAAAATATCCTCAGGTGAGGATTAACAAACAACGAATAATAATGTGAATTCTGTGGATACGACGATCCGCCCGCGGTCCCTCCAGGATGCCTGCTGGGAAAGGACTGAGCAGGAGGCTCACGCCCAGGACACGTGAATAACTCGGGTCCTTATTCCGTTTCCCCGCCTCCCGGGAGCACGCGGCAGCACCAGGACCTGATGGGGAGGATGCATTTGGCCGCTGTGCCTCCATTCCCCGTGTTCTAGAACAGTCTCTCTCTTTGTTGCCATTTCCTCAGGCCGCTTTTTGGAGAGTCTGAGCGGGTGGCTTTGCAGACTGTCTCTCCGTGAGTGCGATCGGCCTGTGTCCTCACCGTTAGGTTCTGGACAGGTGTCTTCTTGGCTGGAAACCCACGGGGGGGGGCGGGGGGGGGCGTGGCGCCTCGGCGTGTCCACCGCAGGAGCTGTGACGTCGGAATGTTCTAGCACCAGCAGCCTGGCCACTTGGTTGGTGAGTGTCCCTGATTTACGTCCACCCTGGGGGGGTTCCTAGCTCCTGTGGGCAGCCACCCTATGAACCACCCCCCTTTAAAAGGGGAGTCACACTGGCTGTCTGAATTAACCTGCTTTTTAAAATATATAGAGACTAGAGGCCTGGTGCACGAAATTCATGCAGTGGAGGGGCGGGGTGCCCTGAGCCTGGCCTGCACCCTCTGGTAGTCCAGGAGCCCTCAGGGGATGTCCGACTGACAGCTTAGGCCCACTCCCCTTAGTGCTGCCATGAGGCAGGAGAGGCTCCCACCACCACCACTGCGCTCGCCAGCCATCAGCCCGGATTGTGGCTGAGCTGCGCTCCCCCTGTGGGTGTGTACTGACCACCAGGGGGCAGCTCCTGTGTTGAGTGCCTGCCCCCTGTGGTCGGTGCGCATCATATTGACCAGTCGTTCTACTGTTTGGTTCAGTCGATTTGCATATTAGCCTTTTATTATATAGGATATTATATAGGACTTTTACTTCTTTCAAAGATGAAGGGAGAGGGAGAGAGAAATAGAAACATCAATGAGTCATTGACCGGTTGCCTCCTGCATGCCCCCTACTACAGCTCGAGCCCACAACTGTGAACATGTGCTGGGAATCGAACCCAGAACCCTTTAGTCTGCAGGCCAATGCTCTACCCACTGAGCCAAACTGACTAGGGCAGAAGAGGTGACATCTTCATTGTGAGAATGAGGGGCCCAGGGAGGCGCTGGCACAGGTGTCCAGGCTGAAGGAGAGACAGGAGCTGGTGGAGGCTCGGTGGCCAGTGCTCAGGGAGTGAGGGCGGCTGGCCGGAGTCTGCGGGGTCAGGGCAGCTGAGCGGGGCCCGGCGGTCGAAGCTACTCTGGGAGCAAAGGGAAGGGGGACAGGAAGCTAGGGGCGCATCCTGCCTGGGCCTTCAGATCCTTTGAGGTCGCTGTAAACACAGTTGAAATTTGGAGTCAATGTTGACACTGAGTTAAAGTTCCATCTCCCGGTCCCAGGGCAGTGAAGGTCGCACTCCGCCAGTTGGCGGGGGAGCAGGGCCACAGGGGTTGGCTGAGGGCCTGCACACTTGTTATTTTATTTTTTAAACTAGGGGCCCAGTGCACGAATTCATGCACCTTAAAAGGAACTGTGGGCCATGAGGTGGGGGGGCACAGGGGCGGGTGTCGGCCCATCCTCTGCGCCCCCGCTGGGCTCCTCCCATCACAGCCCCAGTCCTGTCTGCCAGCAGCCCTACTCCCACCGCTGCCGCTCCCATACGCTGATGGTGCTGGCCCCACTCGCACACGCTGACGCACAGAGCAATTCGGGCCAGTGCCATCAGCGGGTGTGAGCAGCAGCTGCTGCCCTGATCACCCCTCAAGAGCAGGGGGAGGTGGAGAAGCCCTCAGGGGCAATCGGGGCTGGCAGCCACTGCTCGCACCCGCTGACAATGCCCACCATGTTCTGCACTCTGCTGCCTGCTGCTGATGCCTGCCATGTTCCATGTGCACCCCCTGGTGGTCAGTGCATTTCATAGCGACCGGTTGTTCGGTTGTTGGGTTGTCATGCTGTTCAGTCTATTTGCATATTAGGGTTTATATATAGATATAGATAGATAATCTGTTTTTATTTCATTTTTTACAAAATTAATTTCAGAGAATAAGGGAGAGGGAGATAGAAACATCAGTCATGAGAGAGAATCATTGATTGGCTGGCTCCTGCACGCCCCCCACTGGGGATGGAGCCCTCACCCGCTGGGCTGGGTGAAAATGTTTGACTGGAGACTGCCGGTGGTGACACCTTCCTGAGTGGGCAAATGCTGAGCCGTGCCCGCGAGACCATCCTGTGTGAAGCCGTGCCGTGCGCACCCCGGCAGCCCAATGAACAGGAATGGCAGCTGTGCCCCCTGTGGAGGCCTCTGCCCTGAGCCTCGGCCGTCGGGTGAGCGGAAGTGGGGCCTCCTCAGAGAGGGTCTAGAATGGGAGGTGAGGTCGGGTGTGGGCCTCGCCCCCCCATCCCCCTCCCTGTTCCTGGCGGAGGGGTTGGGGGGAGGTCAGTGTGGGGGGGCAGGGGGGGTGCAAAGTGGGCCGACTGCCGTTCAAATAAACACGTCGCAGAGAAAAGCTCTTTTGTTGTCTTTTTTAATCTCATTATTTAAAAAATATATGTTACAAAACAATATCATTCATCATATATTTCTTGCTTATTTTCCTTTTTAAAAAATTAAAGTAATAAAAAAGTCACTTTATAAAATAATACAAAAGGGCAGGAGAGGCTGGGCCGAGGGCCGGGGGCTGAGGGTCCAGTGCGCGGGCTCCCCACCACAGGCGGGGGCGGGGGAGGCAGCGTCCGGGGTCCAGAGGGGCGGTGAAGGCTGCTGGGGGTGGGCGTCCGGACCCGGCGCGGGGGGACGGGGCCCTGTCTGTCCCGGAGGGGCAGGGGGCCCGGGGGGGGGGGGCCGGGGGTTTGGGGGGGCCCTAACTCCCGCTGCTCAGCATCCCCAGCAGCTTGCTGGGCTCCAGACCCTGCTGCTGCGCCAGGGCCTGCACGTCGAAGCCCATGTGCATGAGGAACTGGGCCACATTCATCTCCTGCCCCGTGAACTGGTCGCGGATGGTGGGGCACGAGGGGTTGCAGTGGGGCCAGGAGCAGCTGTCCACCAGGTGGATGGGGCAGCCCTTCAGAGGGGCTTTGCTGCCCTTGTGGCCCTCGTGGAGGCTCCTGTCCCAGCAGTGCAGCGCCCGCGGGAGTGAGGTCCCCTTCACCTGCACCTCCGTCCAGTGGCTGTGGAGAGAAACCCGGGTGGGGTCACTCGCGGGGGCGGGGGGCGAAGCAGGAGACAGCCCGCTACCCCTGGGTTCCTGCCTCACAGCCGGGTGTCTGAGTGGCTTGGGAGGCAGGCGTGCGGGCAGGGGGGTGGGAGGAGGGTTGTGGGTTCAGGGCGAGAGGGAGGGGTCTGAGCCGGTCCAGGGAGAGGGGCGAGGGGCGGGGGGCGAGGGCACTGACCTTCGGAGGATGATCTCATGGGAGAGGCAGGCGGGCGCGAAGCTGGCCCTGTGCGGGCGGGACAGACGGCTGTGAGCAGCCGCCCCACCTCAGCCCCTTCCCCACCCGATGCCCACCGGTCGGTCACTCCCCGGGAGCCTGTCCCCTGCCGGCCTGGCCTCCACCTCCTGGCTTTGCTGTGCCCGCCGGCCAGCTGCTCCTCAGCCCAGGCCGTCCCCACCCGCCCGTGTGCTCCCTGTGAACCCTCGTCCCTTCCTGCCTCCAGATCACCCATGAAGGGCCCTGGACGCAGAGGCCTGGAGGCAAATGTTGTGCCTTTTTGGAGAAAATCTGGGCCTTCCCTTTGCCCAAATACATGCTGTTCTTATTTGTGTGCTGATTGGTTGACCCTGAGAGGGGCGGGAGGAGAGAAAGAGACGGATCTATCGTCCTACTTATTGGTGCTCTCGGTTGATGCCTGTGTGCGCCCCAACGGGCATCGAACCCGCACCCTGTGTGTCAGGAGATGTTCTGACCCACTGAGCACCTGGCCAGGGCCTGCTACTTTTCAAACAACAGGTTTCATTTTTCAAGAAGTTTCTATTCACAGTAAAACTGAGGGGACTTGCCCGGCTGGTGTGGCTCAGTGGTTGAGCATCAACCCATGAGCCAGGCAGTCATGGTTCGATGCCTAGTGGTGTCGCAGGGTCTGCGTGCACCCGTGGGCTGGTCCTCGCCCACGGCGGGCACCGTGGCCCCCGGAGGCCTCTGCGTGTCAGGCAAGTGGCCGCTGCCTACGGAGGGCCCGGCACTCACGCCACGTCCTTGAGCGTCTGTCGCAGCTCCCGGCCCACATTCTGGATGTACAGCCACTGGCCCTCCTGGACCGGCTGCCCTGTGAGGTGCACGTTGTCCACGGTCAGCTGGGCCTCGTCGAACAGCCACTGCACCACGAACACGGGGCCTGGGGGGCACGGCTCAGCTGGGCCTCTCGCCAGGACTCAGCCCCCCACCCCAGGCTTCGGCCCCCTAGGTCCGGGCCAGCTGGCCTCGCCTCTCAGGTGCTGGCCGCCAGCCCCCCTCAGCCCAGCTGCCCCAGAGCACCCACCCTTCCTCCCAGAAATGCCTTGTTTGGCCTGGCTCCCTGGACGCCCTTCTACTGAGACTTGGTGATGAGGTCCCTTTGCAGTGATCTCACTCCCACGCCCCGCAAGTGGGGCGGGGGAGGGGCAGTCCAGGCCCTGGGAGCTGACGGAGCGATCCCCGCCCCCACCTGCACCCCGTCCCGGAGTGGACTCAATGCTAAGACCAGGAGAGTCCCAGGCGAACCGGATGGGTGGGTCGCCCCGCTCCGGTTTGGGCCTGGCCTCTGGGGCCAGACTCCACGCTGGAGTCAGGAGGTACAGGAGGTCCCCCACCCCTGGGTGCCCCACAAGCCCCAAGCTGGGCACTCACAGCGCAGCGTCGGGTAGACCTTGTAGCCGAAAAAGCAGTTCCACTCCTCGCCCTCCTTGAACTGGCGCCGGCAGCGCTCAGGGACCACCCCGTTCCAGTACCTGGGCCACACCTGCCGGTTAGGACACCACTCCTCCCGCCCTCTGCCCGGGGCCCCGCCAGCCCAGCCGCCCTCCCCGCGCACCTGATGCCCAGGCGGATGGCGTCGGTGGGCGCACAGGTGGCCGTGTCCATGCAGTCTGTGCGATGGTACTGCTTGTTGTCCAGGAACCAGCCGGAGTCCACCAGGCCCCGCACCTGAATGGCGGGGTGGCCCAGCTCCTGCAGCTGCTCCGCCACTCGGTCCACGTTGAGCAGCACCCCCGTGCCGCCCGCGCTGCAGGGACGGGGATGTGAGGCCGGGCGAGGGAGGCGCTTAGCCCCCGAGCCCGCCTGGCCCCAAGCCCGGCCCCGGGAGGGCAGGGAGCCCGATGCACCTGCACAACTGCCACCAGTCCCTGCTCCACCCACCCTGCTGCCTGTCCCTGAGGCTCCCAGGCCCTTTCCCGTGGGCCTTTGGGTCCTGGAGGCCGGGGAGGGGCTGGCAGGCTCCAGGCGCTGACCCAGCGCTAAGGGCAGGCCGCCCACTTCCTCCCTGTCCTCCTTCCCTTCCTCTCTCTCTCTCCACCTCGGTTTCCTTATCTGAAAGTAAAGAGGGCCCGGCCGATGTGGCTCAATGGTTGAACCAGGGGATCACCGTTCCATTCCCGGTCGGGGCACAGGCCCGGGTTGTGGGCTGGATCCCCAGTGGGGGGCGTGCAGGAGGCAGCCAGTCCACGATTCTCTCATCATGGATGTTTCTCTCTCTCACTTCCTCTCCCTCTCTGACGTCAATAAAAATATAAATAAATAAATGAAGAGGCTCTGTGGGCCTCAGTCCTTCACCCATCACGCCGGTGCCCCCAGGTCCCCTGCACGCCTCCTGGGACAGTGACCAGCAATGTGCTCCCTGCCCACGGTGGATCCCAGCCAGAGAAGGTGCACGGGCTACAGCTAATGCTGACCACTCCCTCGGTCACTGCGGTCCAGGCTCCCCTCCTCCACACCAAGGGGGCCAGAGCTTCCTCTAGACCAGTGGTTCTCAACCTTCCTAACACCGCGACCCTTTAACACAGCTCCTCATGTTGTGGTGAACCCCCAACCATAAAGTTATTTTCATTGTTACTTCATCACTGTAATGTTGCTACTGTTAGGAATCGTCATGTAAATATCTGATATGCAGGATGTATTTTCATTGTTACAAATTGAACATAATTAAAGCACAGTGATTAATCACAGAAACAATATGTAATTATAGATGTGTTTTCCGATGGTCTTAGGCGACCCCTGTGAAAGGGTCGTTCGACCCCCAACGGGGTCACGACCCACAGGTAGAGAACCGATGCTCTAGACCAGTGGGCGGCAAACTCATTAGTCAACAGAGCCAAATAGCAACAGGACAACGAGTGAAATTTCTTTTGAGAGCCAAATTTTTTAAACTTAAACTATATGGGTAGGTACATTGTTATTAATTTAATTAGGGTGTTCCTAAGGCTTAGGAAGAACCACACTCAAGGGGCCAAAGGGCCGCATGTGGCTCACGGCTCTAGACAGTTCCCAGCTGCAGTGGATGCTTGCCCAGGGCTGCAAGGCTGGAACCCCACCAGCTCCCTTTCCAGGCCCCCCAGGCCCCTGCCAGGCCCACCCGCCCCCTCCCCCCAGGCCCCTGCCAGGCCCACCTGTCCCCCTCCCCCCAGGCCCCTGCCAGGCCCACCTGTCCCCCTCCCCCCAGGCCCCTGCCAGGCCCACCCGCCCCCTCCCCCCAGGCCCCAGCCAGGCCCACCTGCTCCCTCCCCCCAGGCCCCTGCCAGGCCCACCTGCTCCCTGCCAGCAGCAGCACCTTGGCCCCACTCAGCCCTTTGCCCAGGAGCTCCCGCACCACCTCCTGGATGATGAGGGCGCCCATGAAGGCATATTCATCTGCGGGAGAAGGGGGTGGCTTCACGTGGGGCCTGGACAGAGAGCGAGGCCTCCTCCTACCGCCAGGTGGGGAGAAAGATGGGTGCTGGCTGGGGGGGGGGCTGGGACGGGGGGGAGGGATAGGTTCACTGGGGTCAGGTGTGTAGGGCAGGGCTGGGGGCCCCTCCCCATGGGCCAGCCAGGAGTGAGGGTCCCCACGGGGCCTGGCCAGCCCTGCACAAGCAGGCACCTGGGGCATGGGGGGGCGGGGATGGGGGGGGTTAGAAGGAGTACAAGGCGAAGGCCTGCATCCTGGGAGCTTGCTCCTCCCTCCCTGCCTGACCGGCGGCTGGGGAGGGGGCGGGGGCAGGGGACTCACTCTTGTCGGACTTGGGAGAAGCTCCACTCCAGACGTCACTGGAGCAGTAGGGGATGAAGCTGCAGGAGAGGACAGTGAGCCCTGCGCCCCGCCCCGCCTGCCCCGCAAGCCAGGCCCAGGGACCCCCCAAGCAGGACCCCCAGGAGGGACCTGAGCACAGGCCCCCTCCCCCTTACACCATGTTGGCGTTCCACCAGTGCGGGTTTTCCTCGGGCTGGGAGGACAGGATCCCGGTGCCTGTGGCAGGGGGGACAGAGTCAGCGGGCAGGGCAGGGCGTGGGGGGTTCCTACTTGGTCCCCACAAGGTGGGTGGCGGGGAAGAGCCACACTCAAGAGGCCAAAGAGCCGCATGTGGCTCGCGAGCCGCAGTTTGCCGACCAGGCTCTAGACAGTTCCCAGATGCAGTGGATGCTTGCCCAGGGCTGCAAGGCTGGAACCCCTGGCCAGGATGCCCAGCCGGAGTGTGAGCCCTGGATGTGGCCCTCGACCGCCCCCACCGCCACCGGCTGCTTGGACCCGGGGATGACCTAGACCGGGGCGGGAGGGCGTGGACCCTCCCTGGGGAGTCAGGGAAGGGGGGGCATGGCCGAAGGGGAGCTCTCGGGAGTGGAGCCAGGACCTCCGCCGGGAGCCCCAGGAGCCGGCCCTGCCCCCCGGGGACCAGGCGGGCAGGTGGGCGCCCCGACCTGTGCGCGTGCGCGGCCAGTCCTTGGAGCTCATGAGGCGCCGCAGCGTGTTGTACCGGGAGTCGCAGTTCTCGCGGTTGAAGCAGTACCAGCCGCCTGTGGGCACCGCACGGAGCGCTCAGGCCGCGGCCGGGGGCCCGCCGCCCCGCCGCCCCGCCGCCCGGCTCCCGGGACGCACCTTCCAGGAAGAGCAGCCAGCGCCGACTGCCCTTGGACTCCTTCAGGTAGTAGCTGCGGGGGTGCAGGGTGCGGGGTGCAGGGGGTGTCAGCGCGCAGGGCCCCGGTCCTCCACCTGTCGCCGGGCGCGCCGGCCGCACGGGGGCGCCCGCGGCCGGACCCCTGCACCGCGCGCCGCGACGCCAGGCCCAGGAGGGGGCGCCCGCGGGACGGGAAGGGCCGCGAGGGGCTGTGTGGTCCGTGGAAAATCCCCACGGCCCACCCCGCGCGGGACCGGCTGGAACTCGGTGCCTGCGGCCGGTCGCGGGGGGGGTGGTGCGGTCGTCCGGACTCGGGACCCTCCGGGGGCGCGCGGTGGCACTCGGGGTGCGCAAAGGGCCCTCGCGGAGGAGAGTGCGCGGGCGGGGGGCCGAGGTGGCCGGCGGGACGCAGGGGCGAGGCGGGGTCCGGCCTCCCTGCTGAGGCCTGACCCCGCGTCCCGTTCCTCGGGCGCCGGCTGGCGGAGCGAGGGGGCTCCCCAACTCCTCCCGACCCTCGGCCTCGCATCCTTCCCTTTCCTCTTTCGGGCCGTCGCTCCCTGGGTCCCTTTGCACCACCTGCTCCCCTCCCTGGTCCTCTGCTGGCTGCTCCCCCCGCCCCCCGCCCGCAGCCCGGGCAGCAGCGGGGAGCCGGCTGAGCTGAGCTGGGGTGGGGGTGGGGGTGGGGGTGCAGCCGGGCTCTCCCCGCCCCGCGTCGCCTCCTCCTGTTGGAGCCGAGGCCGCTCGAGGGCTGCCATCTCCCCGCCCCGGGGCCGAAGGACACAGCAGAGGGTCTGGGCACCGATGGCCGAGGGGTCAGTGCCCAGGCTGGCCCAGGACCAGGGCTCCAAGCCTGTCCCCACCCCCTCGCGGAGCCCGGCCGGCCGAGGTCAGCACCTCCCAAGCCCCATGGGCGCCCTCTCCCCGGGGGACGGCCCGTGGGGAGGGTCCCGCGCAGGGACGCCTGGCATCGCAGCGGGACCGGCGGCGGCGCAGCCGCTGGGACCAGGCGGCCTGGAGCCCCGGGGCCCCCGGCAGGGCCGCCGGACCGGACAGTCGGGCGGAGGCGGCTTACCCGGCGGCGCTGCCGTCGTTGCAGGTCGCCGACGTGTTGAGCAGGAGGTGCAGGCGCAGGTCCTGGTTGAGCTGCTGCGCGGAGCAGGGGTACAGGGACTGCGCCAGGCTCTTCACCTGCGCCATGAAGCTGTCCATGTTGCCCTCCACGGCCGTGAAGTCCAGCGGGAAGCTCTCCACGGGCGGCCCGGCCGCGGGCACCGCCTCGGCTCGCTGCGGGGGCGGCTGCTGGCCGCGGCGCCGCCAGGTCTTCCTGCCCTCGCCGCCCCCGGCCCCCTGCAGCAGGCCCAGCAGCAGCAGGAGCGCGCGCGCCCCTCGGCCCATGGCCACCTGCGGGGAGCGCGCGGCGTGAGCGGCGGCGGGGGTGGGGGGGCGCCGGGCCGGGGGCGTCGGGGCTGCGGGGCGCCGGCCGCCTCGCCCGGCTCCTCGCGCTGGGCCTGGCCGGGGCGGCGCGGGGGTCGGCGTCGAGGCTCCGGGGCCGGGCGCCGTGGCCTGGGCAGCTCGGGCTCCGCGCGCAGCCGGCCGAGGGCAGCGCAGGGTCTACTGGGCTGGCTCCCGCCCGCGCCAATGAGCGGCGGGGGCCGAGCCTGGGCGTAGTTTGCGGGGGCCGCGGCCGCCCGGGTGCCCGCGCGTTAGATGTGCCGCCGCCACCGCCCGGGCTCGGTGGAGGGGGAGGGGACCGCGCTCGCTCTCTTCTTGGCGGAGGCATCGCCTTTTCTTCCCAAACCGCAAGCCTGACGGAGGGGCCTGGACTACCCCGCCGCGGCCGCCGGAGGCGCTCCCGGCTCGACTCCGTGGGGGGCAGCGCGCCCCGCGGCCCCGGCGGCTCCATTGCCGGGGCCAGCCCGGCGCCGCTGCCTCCACCCCGGGGCGGCGGGTGTGAGTGCGGCGAGGGGGGCGGCGGGGAAGGAGTGGGGTTTCTCTGAGCCCCCGGGGGGGCGGAAAAGGAGGGGGGACTCCGCTCAGCGGCCGGCGCCCGACGGGCCGAGGGCGCAGGATGAGCGCCCTCACCTGAGCCCCTGGGGTCCGCTCACCCCGCTGCCCAGGCCCGGGGTGTAGCCCGAGGGCACCCGCACCCCGGCCCACGACCCACCCCGAGCGACCCGGAGACCCCGGCTCACCGGCCCCGCGCCCTGGCTCCTCGGGTCGCTCGCCTGCACCCCGCCCGCTGGCGCGCCCGCCCCGGCGACCGCCCTCTGGAGCTGGCGCGGGGCCGCCCAGACTTTTATCCAGCGGGGCCCCCGGGATCAAAGCGACGGCGGACACGGGCTCCGCGTCTGGGGCCGTCAGCGCCGCGCCGAGGCCTCCGGGCGGAGCGGACAGGTGTGGCCCGAGGCCCGGCGCCCAGGCGACGTGCGGGAGGGACCCGGAGCCCTTACTCCGCGCCGCGGAGGGTTCGCCCTGCCCGGCTCCGGGCGGCGCAGATTCTGGGCGGTCCGCGGAGGCGCTGGGACCAGAGGGGGCGCTGCCATCCGCCGAGGTCCTGGGTCGCCCCGTGCGCCCTGGCTGCGCGCTCCGGCCCGGGACCCACCGACCTCCAGCTGCGCCTGCGCGGGGTGGGGGCGAGGATCGAGGAGCGGCCGCTGGGTCTCAGCCCAGGGACCTCCGCCCACGCCGGTACCTGCCACCGCCTCACCTTCCCAGCGCCCGCACGTGGCACCGAGGAGGGTCCTCGTCAGGAGCCCAGAGGAGGCGGGGCGGGTGTTTACCTCGGAGGTCGCTCCCCTTTGGGCAGGGAGACCAGAGAAAGCCAAACATTTGTTCATCCTCCGCACCCGCAGAGCGCCCACCGCCGCCGGCAGACCCCTGCCCCTTCCCTCCGGCCTGCGCCTGGGGGTGTCACTAGACCCACTCACAGGCAGGCAGCAGGGTCCTGGCCGGTGTGGCCCAGTAAATAGAGGGAAGGCCTGCGGACCAAAGGGTCCCGGGTCCCGGGTTCGATTCCGGTCAAGGGACCAGGGCTCCTGCAGGAGGCAACCAATCAATCTCACCTTGATGTTTCTCTCTGTCTTTCCCTCTCTCCTCTACTCTCTCTGAAAATCAATGGCAAATACCCTCAGGTGAGGATTGAAGAAAAAAAAAAAAAAAGACAGGAGACAGTCTTACCTTTGGGGATGGAAGCTGGACCAGCGCAGGCCTTCCTGGGCCCCTCCTGAGGCCAGGCGGACAGGGCGGGCTGGGTCCCCTGGACGGCACCAAGTCCCTCTGGAGCAGGAGATGGGAGGCAGCCGGGCTGTGGCAGCAGCTGGCCTGGCCCTGCCTTTGTAGTCGCCCTGCATGCAGAGCCCCTTTGGCCCCGAGCACTGAGTGATGAGCTGAGATTAGGAAGTTACAACACCCATCCTGCACACACCCAGCGGGCAGGGCCGTGAGCCTGTTGGGGGCGTGAGGTGCTGTGATGTGAAGCCTCCGCGCCTGAGGCTGCGGTGCCCTGGGGGTCAGCCGGGGGAGGCCCTCCCCACAGGCACTTGGGGCAGCTGCGTCCATTTTCCTGATGAGGAAACTGAGGCTCCCGGAAGCTGACCTAAATGCTGAGGCTGAGCTCCATTCCCTCGGAAATGCACACTGCCCCCCACCCCCCCATCCGTTCTCAGGGCAGTGCCCCAGCCGGCCGTGCTGGGGACTGACCTGAGGCAGTAACTTCAAACCCAGGCCCCCTCTGGAGGGGTCTCCCCACCCCTTTGGACCCAGGCACCAGGGAGAACCTGCTGGGAACCGGCGATGCCAAGGCCCTGGCCGGGGAAGGCTGCTCCCAGCAGATGGCCGGGCTGCGGAGGGCTGTCCTGGCCACGGACCTGGCTCTGGGCCACTTCCTGGCCAGCAGATCCTGGACGAGGCCTGTGACCTCTCTCTGTGCCTCCATTTCCGCTTCTTTAAAGTGGGGCAGTGCCGCCCCCCGCCCCCCGCCCCCGTCAGAGGGCCCTGTGGGATTAGGGGAGCCCATGCGTGAAAGTGCTCAGCCCAACCCGGCAGGACGACGGCGGTGACTGCCAGCGACATTCCGGGGCCAGGGAAGAGCACGCGTATTCTATTCCCTGGCGTTCGCTGTAATGCGATTTAGCCTGCACATTGGATCCAAATGAGTTCCTGTTTGGGTTGATTCAAGACTACTAGCAGCAGCCCGGCCGGCTGGCTCGGGGGCTGAGCGGCGGGCTAGGAACCAGGAGGTCAGGGTTGGATTTCCCGCTCAGGGCACAGGCCTGGGTTGCGGGCTCCATCCCCAGAGTGGGGTGTGCAGGAGGCAGCCGGTCCATGATTCTCATCATTGATGTTTTTCTCTCTGTCCCTCTCCCTCTCTGAAGTCAATAAAAATACATTTAAATACAAGCAAACAAACAAAAAACGCAGGTTACCACAGGGTCAGACCAGGGATGGGTGGCAGGATGGACACAGGCCAGCAGGATGGCAGGTGACCGGGGAGGGGGGTGATGGAGCTCAGGCAACCCTCCTGGGAAGTGGGACGTATTCCGTGCCCCACTGCTCATTAGACACATGTCTGCGGGCCGCACGGGGGGGGGACTCTGCGGCCCAATTGCTGCCCCCGGGGCCTGGCTCTGCCCCAGCCGGGCCTGAGGCTGGGGCTCTGAGCATGCTTCCTCCCCCGTCCCTGCCTCACAGGGTCGCGGGAGCATGGAGTGAGGCAGGAGGGGCAGGGGCAGGGAGCAGGTGCTGAAGGATGTTTTTACTCTTGGGCGGATGCTGGCCATCCCTCGGGACCAAGGGGGACGAGGTCCCTGGCACTCATGGCTGGTGGAATGTTGGAGGCAGACACTCAGCCTGGGGGACGAGGAGCCGGAACAACGTCCCAGGGTGCCGTGCGGCAGGGGTCCAGTGGACCCTGGACACAGGATGCTGGACGTGGGACCCGGCCTTCTCTGTCCAGACCCCTCCCTGACTGCCCCATCCAGGTGGCCTCCGAGTCGTTCCCGCCGCTCTGCTTCCCGGTTCCCGTTAGGTGGGCGCCAGGTGCCTCTGGCTGAGCTTCTGCCCTGTGCGTGCCCAGCTGCAAGGGAGCCTGGGAAAACGAGAGCTCAGAGGGGCCCTGCCTCCGTAGGAGGGGCAGCCTGGGTTTCGGACTAGAGTGCAGGGCTGCTCCTCAGGGGAAGAAGGCATGGGGGAGGGAGCCCGGATCCCAGGTGAGCACAGAGTTAACCCACGGAGTGTGGTCCTCCTGACACTTGCCCGATTCCCGGGAAAAGGGTGCCAGAGATGGACCATTTCAGGAACCAAGAGCTAGGGCTCGAGTTGGGGCCGACGCGGGGCCCAGGCTGGCCGGGGGGGTCTGGGGGAGAGGGAGGAGGGTGTGGAGGGCGGTCAGTGCACAGGGGGCCCACCTGGGGCCCAGCTCCAACTCCGACAGACCCATCCCTGGCCTTCAGAGCATCGTGATGTCCAGCAGCTCCAGACTCAAGGCCCTGGATGGGACGGGCCTGCCCCCTGCCACAGGGCCGGCTCCCTCCTGGGCCCCGGGAGCGCCCTGAGCCCCAGGGCAGGCGGCTCTGTGCTCCAGCTGCTGCGGGTTGTCTGGGCCCCAGCTGTTGCCTCTGCCTCCGCCGCCCCGCCTCGCACAGCCACCTGGGCAGCTCTGAGCCCCAGCTGCTGTGGCAAAAGAGGGCAGGGGAGGGGGCGGCCACCCCCGGAGGCACACCCCAGGGAGGCACCTCTCCCTCACCAGCCAAGAGCCCAGCTCCAGCTCCAGCTCCAGCTCCGAGCCAGGAGGGGCCTCAAGGCCAGACTTGCCATCACAGAGTTGGCACCCCCTTTGTTCCCCAGAGCCCTCCTCAGTAGGATCCCCTCGGCCTCGTGGCCTGGACCTTGGTGAGCAAAGCCCCTCACCTGGAGCCGTCCAGGGCGGGGAGCTGGGGCCACTGGGTCAGCTCCTCGGCCTAATGCAGGGGGGTGTCCTGTCCTGGGGACCAGATGGCTGTTTGCAGGCCTGGCATGAGCAGCCTGGGCTCCCCTGGCAACAGGGACCACACACACCCCTTGCCTTGAGGCTGCGAGCACCTGGGAGTCAGCACCCCTTTTCTGAGGGGTGAGAGCCCCCAGGGCTGTGGGGAGAAGCTGCATCCTATGCCCGGCCGGCGCGGCTCAGGGGCTGAGCGTCAACCTAGGAACCAGGAGGTCAGGGTTCATTCCCGGTCAGGGCACAGGCCCGGGTTGTGGGCTCCATCCACAGTGGGGAGCGTGCAGGAGGCAGCCGGTCCATGACTCTCTCTCATCATGGGTGTTTCTCTCTCCCTGTCCCTTCCTCTCTGAAGTCAATAAAAAGTAGTTAAAAGATAAATAATGATAAAAAGAAGCCGAGTCCTAGATGCCGCAGTCACTCTGCTGTGACCCCCACCCCCAGCCAGTGCACAGAGGGCCGGGGGTGAGTTTTTTGGCCTCGGGCTCACCCCTGGGGGCCCTAGTCCTCACTAGTTGATAGGCAGGACCGGCCCTGCTCTCAGCACCCCTGCCCACCCCGCCCTCCCCACCCCCAAGCTGCAGGGTCCTCCTGCCGCTGACCTGAGGGGTCCCCCACCCCCGACTGGCCACATTGCAGAGCCGGGGAGGAGCAGCTGGGGACAGGAGGGCCTTCCTGCACGTGGAGGGGAGGGGCCTCTGGGGTGTCCTGGGGCATCCCCAGGTGCCAGATGTGCTTGCTGGTCGTGCACAGGTGAGGAAGGGCTCCGGGAAGGTCAGGGCCCGGCCCCGGGGGGCTGTGTCAGCGCCTCCTCAGCTCCCAGCTGCCGGCTCGGCTGCCGCCTAACGAGCTCCAGGCCGGCTGGTCCCCATCTGTGCGGCGGCTGGTCCCCAGCGCCTGCTGCAGCGGCTGCCGGCCAGCGTGGCCAGCCCGCCATGTGACCTTCGGCCCACCCCCCCTCCCACCCTGTGATCCGCACGTGGCCTCTGGGGAGGCAGAACCGAACCCTCAGATCTGCCCCTGGGAACCTGTCAGCGCCAGCGACTTCAAAGGGGGCAGCAGGCCGCGGGGCGCGGATGCTGCTCTTAAAGGGCCACGCCACGTTGTAATTCAAAGCAGACCCTGGGAACAGCTGTCGGCCTCTCCCGGGAGGAGGGAGGGAGGTGGCCGTTGGCCCTCCGGGCCCGCTGCCTTCTGAGCGGCTCACAGGGCGGCGGCGACTGTGCTGAGCCCGAGTGTCCACCTGGGTGTCGCCGTCCACTCCTCGGAGGAGGACACACGTGCTGAGCAGGGGCCTCGGTCCAGGGCGGTGATGGCTCTGCCCTCGGTTGGGGTAACAACTTGGACACTCATTTCTTGAGATCAGCCCTGTGACCTCCCGCCCGGCCGGGGTGGCTCGGTGGGTTGGAGTGTCGCTGGTCCATCCAGTGCAACCTCAGGCGGCCGTTTCCATTCCCTGTCAGGGCACAGACCCAGGTTGCAGGTTCGCTCCCTGGGGGGGGGGGGGGGGGCCCGTGCAGGAGGCGGCCGATCGATCCCTCTCACACTGATGCCTCCCTCTCAAAGTCAACTTTAACAATCGTGTAATCTCGCCCCGGCCAGTGTTGCTCAGTGGATAGAGCGCCAGGCTTGATTCCGGTCAAGGGCACAGGCCTGGGTTGCGGGCTCGATTCCCAGTAGGGGGCGTGCAGGAGGCAGCTGATCAAAGATTCTCTTTCATCATTGGTTTTTTTTATCTCTCCCTCTCCCTTCCTCTCTGAAATCAATCAAAATATATTATATAAAAAAAGACAGTGGTTGAATAGTGACAATTTCATACAATTCGGCAAATAGAGATCTGGGATGAGGGCAGAGGAGGAGGAGGCGTGGCTGGGGGTGAGGTATTCGGTGCTTTCAGGAGGTAGCTCTGTCCCCTGCCAGGACCTGGGAAGCAGTAACACCCCAGCAGCTTTGAGCCGGCTCCGCTCCAGGCAGTGGCTTCTCAATCCCGCTCCCCTAACGGGTGGAGGTCTCTCCTGGGAAACCTGGGTTCGGGCGGCGCTGGGAATGTCCTGGGTGAGCCGGCCTTTACTGCTGGGGTATCTGTGCATCTAAGATAACAAACCCCTGAAATGTCAGAGCAGTTTCCCACCCCAGAGCCCTCAGGGCCCCCCCGGGGCGTGAGGCTACGCAACCCAACCACCAGCCCTCCTTGTCTGTCGACCGGTGGCATCTCCCGCGATGTGAATGGTGAGTGTGCTGTGCCCCACAGGGTAAGAGTTTGACTCAGACTCATAAAAACTCTCTTCCGGGGACAACGGAGCAGGAAGGAGCGGGGGCGGGGGGGGGCGTAGCTGGGAGTGTGGATGGCCCAGGCCTTGCTCTTCCCAAACACACGGAGATGCTTCCTGGCCACGGCTCACATGTCTGTTCCCTCAGACGGTTCAGGACAGCAGGACACGTATGTGGAGCCAGAGACGGCGGAGCGGGTGGGGCCCATGTGAGCAGCCCGGGTCCGTCTGAGGAGCACAGAGGGGGCTCCTGGCTGCTCCTGAGCCTTTCTTCCAAGTTTGAAATAATATAAAAATACTGCCCCCAGTCCTGGCCGGTGTGGCTCAGTGGGTGGAGCGTTGGCCTACAGACTGGAGCGTCCCAGGTTTGATTTTGGTCAAGGGCACAGGCCCGGGTTGTGGGCTGGATCCCCAGTGGGGGGCCGTGCAAGAGGCAGCTGGTCCATGATTCTCTCTCATCATTGATGTTTCTCTCTCCCTCTCCCTTCCTCTCTGAAAGCAATAAAAATATTTTTTAAAAATACCCCCCCCCCGGAAAAAAAAAGGAGTTCAGGAACCAGCTCGAAGGGGGCTGGGATAACTGGCTGAATTTGGATCCATTGGAGCATCAAAAAGAATAATTGAATGGAAAAAGAATCCATGAATTCATATTCATATTTAAGAATTTTAAAAAATATTTTTTATTGATTTCAGAGAAGAAGGGTGAGGGTGAGGGGGAGAGAGAGAGAGAGAGAGAGAGAGAAACATCAATGATGAGAGAGAACTATTGATCAGCTGCCTCCTGCACGGCCCCCACTGGGGATTGAGTCCTCAAATCAGGCCTGTGCCCTGGCCGGGAATCGAACTGTGACCTCCTGGTTCATAGGGCAATGCTCGTTCCCTGAGCCACGCCAGGGAACTTACGTATTTTTTAATTTTTTAATTTTTTTTCCGATGTAAAAGCAAAGTGTTTTTATTCAAACCCGGGTTTGGCTCCCAGCCTCTTTACCAACGCAGCGGCTAGACGAGAGCCTTACGTATTTTTTTTTAAAAGGAGGGGGAAGCATTTCTCTTTCAAAAAAAATTCACTGTATTGGGTGACATTGGTTAATACACTTACACTGGTTTCAGGTGCACAGCCCTGTACGACATCATCTGTGTATCAGTGTTTCTTGACCCCCGACCCCCACCCCCCACCAATGGCTCTTGAATGGAGGGGCAACGATAAAACTGGAAAGTCCCAATTTTGCAGCCACGGGGTTAATGATGGGCTCAGGCCAGGACCCTCACTGATAAGCCTGTGGGAAATGGTTCCTGGGGAAACGTTGTGTTTCTGGCTTACTTCCCCTGGGCCCTAGGGGAAGCTGGCAAAGCCAATGTTTAGACTAAACGTCCCCACCAGCCGGACAGACGGGTGCCCGGGCATGCCGTGGGCTGCTGTCTGTGCCGCACCACCTCTCCCAGCATTAACCCCGGCACTGGCCTAGGGTGTGCCTGTCCTGGGGGATTTGGAGGGAAACAGGCCTGCCAGCATTGTGAGAAATTAACACAGGCCCGAGATGGACTGAGTGATGACCGCCCAACCCCTGGGACGCCCAGCGCTGAAGGACCCTTGGGGACCAGGGGGACTGCAGTGTGGGCTGCGTGGTGGATAGCGCTCTCGTCCTGTGGCTGGCTGGTTGTTGGGTTCGGGGACCGGTTATGATCGTGTAGAAGGTCCTGCTGTTAGGAGGGGCCGAGCTGTGCGGGGGCGGGAGGCTGCCTGGACCTCGCAGACTCCCAGCAGAAGCCTGCTATGCAAACAGACATGGGGGAGCAGCAGATGCGACAGGATGTTGGAAGCCAATGCGTCTCCATGGAGGGCAGAGATGGGGTGGCATGTTGGGGCCCATCCTATTAGATTTCAGCTTGCGTGAGGGTGTTACCGCCTCATTGAAATTTTTATTGCGATGATTGTACACCTGGTCACAGGCAGAGCGATACCTGTGCACATTGCCCGCTGCCCACAAAACGGCAACGTTGGGCAACACGCAGCATCATCGCACAGCGGGGATGGTGATGTGGGTCCCGGGTTCGAGGGCGCTCGTCGCGTGCTGGGCTGGACACAGTGTTCTCTCGGGAGGGTGGGTGGGTGTGTCAGACCCCGAGCAGGCCCCTGGCATGCCTTCCCGGAGCCATGCCTGCTTCCCGCCCTCCTCCGTCCCCCCACTAATGTCGGGCAACCCTCCGCTGGCCCTGATTCCATAGACCTCGGCGAGTGGAACGGTGCGGGACGCCGCAGCCTCAGGGACGGCTCTCCCCTGGGCACTGTCCCCGGGGCTGTGCCATGCTGCCCCTCTGGCCGGGGGCGCGCTGCTCAGCTGGATGGCTGGACCCCCAGCTGTTTACTCGCTCAATGCACATCTGGACTTATTTCCCTTTGGGGCTGTTACAGGTAGAGCAGCTATGAACATGGATGTAGAGCTTGTCTTAAAAACCTTTTTGTAATGTTTGTGAGTTTAGAGAGAGAGGAAGGGAGAGGGATAGAGAGAGAAACATTGATCGGCTGCCTCCTGCACGTGCCCTACTGCGGATGGAGCCTGCAACCTGGGCCTGTGCCCCCAGCGAGAGTGGATCTAGGACCTCTCGGTTCAAGGGTTGACGCCCGACCTCTGCCCGACCTCTGCGCCACGGCCCCACGGCTGCCGGGCTGTCTTTTTTTTTTTTTGGTAAGATATCAGATTTGGAAAGAAACACGTGAGCCGCACAAGCACCCAGGTAGATGGCGAAGATGCCCTCTGCCCCCACAGTCACCTCCGTGGCTCCGCCGTGGTCAGTCCTGGAATCCGTCTGCTGAAGCCTGGAATGTGGCCCTGAGCACAGGCACCGGGTTGCAGGAGGGGATGGGGCAGGCAGGCCCGGAGGAGCCGCCTTCTGACCGGAGCAGACACGTGGCAGCAGCGCGCAGTGCGAACAGTCGGCCCCTCCCCACCGGCAGGTGAGGGTCCTCCCAGCCGTGTCCAAGGGGGGCCCCAAGGGAACTTCCGGGTGTTTCCTGCCTCGGGAGACGGGTCACGCTGCTGGCCCGGCGCCCCCAGGTCCCCACAGGGTACCTACAGCTTGTCTCCGGGACTTGCTTGTTTTCACAGGTGCCTCATGGGGCCCTGGTCTGTCCTGCCTGGCCTGCTCTTCACCAGCTCTGGCCCAGCCAGGCCACCTGGGGAGGTGGGTCTGCCCCATCCCCCCTCCCACTGCCGGGGGCCCTGCCGCCACCGTAAGGACCAGCAGCAGCAGCAGGAGGTGACGGCGCACTTGTGGGGACCGAGCGTGTTTGTCTCCCCGAGAAGGGTCATTCCTCCGACAAACGTCTGCCGACACCCGCCCTGTGCCAGGCTCCGCTCGCTCTGCGTGTCAGCCTGCTGGGGGAGCGGGCGCGGGCCTGCGGGGCGGAGACCGCCAGGAAACAGGCCAGCCATCACGAAGGCCTGCCCTGTGCAGGGGGGCTGAGGGACCCACAGGCTGAGGGACCCCAGGCCTGGCTGCCACAGAGCTGCCCAGGGGTCCTGAGGGTTGAAGGATGGGGTTGGAAAGCTTGACCGGGCACGGGTCACAAGTGCCCCGGGGTGTCTGCCCCGAGGCCCCAGGCCCCCAGCTAGACACAGACGGACGGTGAGCAGGTAGAGTGGACAAGACCAGGCAATGGCCAGGAGGGGCGCGGCTGGAACGGTCCGGAAGCCGCAGCCCCCCCCTCCATGGCGCCCCCACGGAGACTCGCTCACATGCAGGAGGGTGTCTGTGCCTGTCAGGAGGCAGGTGCCTGGGAGGCGCTGTGTTACCCCCGCGGGAGCTGGCAGGGTCCCTACACCCCCTCCCCGCCTCCCGCGGGGTTCACTGCTGGGGCATGAGCCGGGCGCTGACATGTAGGCCCTCAGCTCAGCCGGATGCTGCCCCGGCTGGGGCCGTTCCCGGAGCTCACACACCCCAGGGTCGGGGGTGACCACAGGGCACCGGGAGGACCGGGGAGAGGAGCGGTCAGAGGGGCTGCTGTGGAGGGGCCGGGACCGCAGGGCGAACGGGTCCCGAGACAGGCCGGCCCGTGGCCCAGCAGGGGCCGGGAGTCAGGCCTGGGCGCGCTCGCGTCCCGCACAGCCGTTCTCTTCCAGCGTCGGTTCCCCACGGCGGGGCGAGCTCAGCGGCCCGGCCCGCGGCCACGCGGGGACGGCTGCGGGGAGCTGTGAGCTCGCCCCCGGGTCGGCTGGAGCGCGGGGGCGGGGCCAGGGCAGGGGCGGGGCTAGGACAGAGGCGGGGCCAGGGCAGGGGCGGGGCTAGGACAGAGGCGGGGCCCTGGCGTACCCGGAAGCGCACGCAGGCCCCGCCCCCTGCCCCGCCCCGCGGCCGCGTGGCTGTACGTCCCGGCTGTTGCCGATAAAGTTGTTTGAAGCGGCGCCGGCGGCGGCGGCGGCGGGTCACGTGAGCGGAACATGGCGGCCCCGGCCAGCGGCGGGGGCTCCGCGGTGTCGGTGCTGGCCCCGAACGGGCGGCGCCACACGGTGAAGGTGACGCCGAGCACGGTGCTCCTGCAGGTGCGGCCGCGGGCGGCGGGCGGGCGGCGGGCGGGCGGCGGGCGGGGGCGCCGCGCGGCTCCTGCGGTTGGCTCCGGGGGGTGTGGGGGGCGCCGGGCGGTGCTGGGCGGGGCCCGAGGCGGCCAATGAGCGGCCTCCTGGCGCAGAGGGCCCGCCCACTTCCGCGCTGGGGTCCCCGGCGCCGGGGTCCCTGTTCGGCCGCGGACGGGGGCGGGGGCGGGGGCGGGCGCCGAGGGGCGGCGCTTCTGCGCCCGCCGCCGAGGCCGAGGCTCCCGGTCCCGCC